>ML677335.1:33035352-33423993 GCA_007922305.1 Dermatemys mawii
CCCCCCCCCCGCAGACCCCACTACCTAAGCTCCCCTGCAACTTGCTTACCGAACTCAGTCGGGCGAGTGGCACTGTGGCTCGTCGCGCTTGGCCTGGCACCCCTACCTGGGAGCGTGGGGCCCCGCGGCTTGCCGCGCTCGGCCCGAGCTCGTGGGCTGGATAAAAATGGCCAGCAGGCCACATGTGGCCCGTGGGCCATAGTTTGCCCACCCTTGCACTATCATCTGTTATGGAAAAGATAACGTGTAGTGCAGCCAGGAAAGGAGTGCAGCTGTAACAAAAGCAATTGAAGGGTAGTAATAAGTAGGGCTGGTTTAATAGTATTGAGTTAATTGATGTGGACATAATGGCAAAATGAAGACAGATAGATACACACATGGAATTAAGGGATAGCCCACAACTTTTATTAAGCTTTTAGCAGAAGGAAGGAGTACTACCCATTCACGCTTATGCTAGGTATTTAATTTATTCCAATGTAGGTGTTTATAGGGCTCCTTACCATATAACCCATAACTGGCACTAGAGTTACAGAGCTCCTTAATAGATAACCTACAATGTGGGGTAAACTTTCCCCAGCCTAGCCCCCCAACCCCAGGACTCAGCTCTCTCTGAATCCTACCTAGCACCCTTCCCTCCACGAGGGAGAAAGAGGGTGTAGCAAGATTGGGGACCTTGGCCCATGGGGGCCACAAGGTCTCACCATATCATATGAGCTCAAGGCCTGTCACCAAAATCCCAGGTCTTTTACCTCTGAGAACTATTTATTTTATTCTCTCAACCACACTGGAAACTGGCTGTGAGTTGTGGCGAGTAAGCAATGCCACCGCAGTACCTCAGTTAGGTAACATGTGTGTTCCTACTTAACCCCCTGTTGCTTTCAGGTGCTGTGAGGAAGGAAAAAAAAAGAAGAAAAAATAACTCCTTGGCCCTCTGCCAATTTGGCCCATGGGAGAAAAAATTCCTTCCTGACCCCCCAAACAGATGATTGGCTAGACCTGCAATATCTGTCAGGCCAGGTTCCCATTCCTAGTTTGGGTAGGTAGGGTGGGCTCCTGGAATGGAGCTGAAAGAGGATCCACATGGCCTCTATGCTGGGCTAAATCTTGGGAGCTGGAGAATGCTGGCCAGTCAGCACCCCTCTCCCCTAGCTGGCCAATGCGTGCCAAGGACTCCTATAGGAGGCTGTTGTTCCTTGGCAAGTGCCTCCCTCCATTGCTAATGGGACTGTCCCCTTTTCCCCTCTGGCCCCATCCGTTTCCCCCACCTGTTGATGCGGGTGGGTGGCATTTTTTAATGGATCTCACTGGTACTCATCCAGCTTTGTAACTGTTCAAATGATTCTTGGTGAATATACTATTTGACACTTGTAAAAACTCATTGACAAATATATTTTACTATTATTTGGTCAGCACAAGTGATAAATTATGTTTTAAAAAATTAAACTGGAAATTTGTTGGCAAGGTTAAACAATAGCAAATAAAACATAAATATTTAATTTATTTAAATTACAGATGCACATGGCTTCAGGGTGCATGGGGATGCAGGCATTTTGCACTTTGCTTAATAGGGGTTATCCTGGCACTAATAGGTGTCAGGTAACTGAGTCAAACCATGAAAGAAAGACAAAGTTTTGTCTTCATCAAAATTATCACTTGCAAAATGGATAGTACTAAAAAGTCTATGTAGAAAGTTTATTGCTGGTATTGGGTATATGTAGTGCCACTTGCTTTGAAAATTTGATCCAGATGCCAACATGGTTTTATGGATTGTTTTGCATTTTATCCATTTACAGTCTGTTTTCAAAATTGTAATTGAAAACATATGCATGAAATATAAAAAAAAATTGAGGAATTCATTTAGGCATAGTAATTTGTCAGTAAATCTCAACTAGTAAAATGCACAAAATGTAATATCCTTATACTAAATTTACTAATGCATTAAATAGGTCACAACTTTAATCATAAGTCATAACAAAACACACACATTTGTTGCTTTCAAGTAAAGTAGTTCAGTGGAATTAGTGAAAGCATTCTAGATCCCCTCATGCAGCCATCTGAAGCCAAGCCAAAAATAGTGGATGTTAATTCCATTTCTATCCTAATCCTTTCTGTGCTTGTCTAACAATTTTGTATATATTCATAAAATAGCTACCTCAAATGGAATGCATTCTTGTTCATGTATCCAAGTGCAGACGTCTTCAGATTCTTGAACTAAAATCTTTCACATAAAGTCAATATAAACAATAGCTATCTTTAAACAGAATGACCCTCTCAGGTGTGTTTTGTGGAATTGAAAATAAAATGAAGGAATTCCCTCACCCCACACACTGGATGAAAGGGACTTCAGATCTTCAAGTTCCCCAGCTTTATCCCTCTCCATGCTCTACATGTGTATCCAAGTTTCTGATCCGCTTCTTCACAAAATGTAAATGTGCCCCATTGACTATGTAAGTTACATTAGCAGTGACCCACATTTTTACACATACCATTCTGATGACACCAGTATGGCTTTTGTGAAGAAACACATTTTGGTATAATTGCTGAGATGTGTGCTCACTCCTTCCCTCTCATCAAAAGGAGAATCTGTAGGTACATTGCACGTAACCCAGCATGTGCAAGAGAATCTGGTGTATATTGGAAGGATGAATGGTTTGTAGAGTGGTGCCTCTATGCCATAGGGACCCAGTGGATGGGGAGATGATGATAGGTTTTTCTGGACTTTGGAGGTTCAAGTCTGCAGCATTTTGTAGGCTAGTTGCTAGAACATAGAGTTTTGGAGGAAGGGTAAGTGTGCGTGTGTGATCCATCTGAATTAAATATCTGCCAGTCCCTTATGATGCAAAGCCATTTCATTTTAAGTTTGTGTAAAATACCGCCTGATGGCATGGCAGACCCATTTTCAGGAGTCAGCCTGGGAATTTAATTAGTTCTGCACCTACCTCCCTGCCTCATGTCTACCCTTCAGGAGGCTCAGAGGTGAAAGGGCTGTGCACCTCAGTAATAGGGGTTAGTGACAGAGGAGACGAGGAGGAGGCAGCTCCTCAGCATATGCAGCAGCTTTGTCTGGCTGTACTTCCTCATTATCTTGCTTACTGAGAATGCAAGCAATCAATGTGCAATTTCTCTGTAGAATGACTGGGTTTCCCTCACCCACCTACAGGAAGGTCAGAAATCCATAGTGTTGGCAGGTGTTATTGTTACGAGGAAAGATGGAGAGTAGTAAAGGGAAAGTTAAGAAGCAGGAATGAGCATCCCTTGCCCCCACTTGGGAATAAAGGTATATCATAGTGTAAGTAACGCAACAATGTGCTGTTCACCTGCCATGTGACCTTGGGAAAGTCTCTTCACAGCACGGAACCTTTTTACAATGGAAATAGTGATGTTTCTTCTCTTTTGTAAGGTGCTTTGAGATATATGGTGAACATGCCTTATAAGCTAAGTATTAAATATCAACTCAGACATACATATCTTAATTCTGGCTCACATAGAGTATATGGACTGAAAGAGGTGGAGGGACATGTTTGTAAAGTATATTGTTCTAATAGAGGTTTGTTCATCTTGTTGGGAGGTATATCTTTTACCATCCTTAACTTTAAGATAAAGTTATTGTTAGGGAATTTCCCTTTTGTATAATTTTTATTTTTTTTATTTAAGGAATAATGAAGTGACTGTTTCCATTATTTAGAGGACCTATGATCCTGGGTGCCAAGAGCAATATTTATCCTGTGTCAGAATCGAATATACATGTATTTGAACAATAACCAAATTTAGAATGCTAAGTCAGTAAAGCAATAATTTACTTGCTGTCCATTGAGTGAAATAACCACAGATGTGAGGTTGGCTTTCTAATCCACTGGTGTTCAGTTACTCAGTGTAGCTGTGTTTAAAATTATCTGTAGCTGTGGATAGCCTCAAGGGGCACAAATACGATTTTATAAAATAGTTGTTCTTTTTTGGAATTCTATTGAAAACTTAATCTTTGAAGTTTTCAGCTGATGTTGTTATAGCAATAGATCATAAGTTCATGTAAAAGTGTTTGTCATATTAGTGATTCTGCACCTGAATTTGACATTCAGATCCCCTCTCAGGCTCTCCTTTATGTTAACAGTTCTCTGTTGCACTGTTTACTGTAATGTAAAAAGTTTTGTTCATAGGTTGATGTTTTAACAGATCTTTACCTCCCAAGTCTTACAAGTTTCATGAGTTGTGTCCATGGAAAAATTCCTGTAGACTGGAAGTAGGATCAAGCCCTATAGCTCTATCTTCTCTTGGCTGTATTGGAGACATCCTCTCATCTGAGACTTATAGATCCTGTGGCTGAAGAAGTGGCCATTATGAAATATTGGTTAGCACCAATGGTGTCTTAGGGTCTTTACAGATGTGTAGGAAGACAAGATCCCTGCCCTAACAGATTAAATCTAAAGCCCTGACCTTGCAATTAGTTATGCCCACACATATAATTGTACTCTGCTATTTAATCCTATTCACTTAATTTAGAGTACATGTGGAAAGATATGCTAACTGGTGTATCTGTATGCAGGACAACGCCCTTGTGTGCATTGTGAAGTGTGTTTAAAAATTAGGTCTCATTCCTGTTGTTTGCTTCACTTCTCAAGTGCTCTCTGAATGGGATTTTCTAAACACTTTCAATTCTGGGGTAGCAGTAGATTTGTATAGAATTCATACTGACAGCAAGTGGTTGTTGTCCATCATTCCCTTCTGACTGTGCTCTCCGGTACCTGTCACATGTTGCTTTTGTAGCAGGTTAGTCATTGGGAACATCATGTTGCTGTCACAGATGATCAGAGTATGAAGGGTATAGCACTGGGGTTAGGATGAGGCAGTTACCTGAGCACTTTACATCTCTGTGGAGCCAGGACTCCAGGGGTTCATGGCCCCTGCAGCCCTTGCCACCCCGCATTCAGCAGCACTGGTTAATGCCCTCAGCAATCTGGTGTATGAGCCTTTCTCTGAAGTTGGGAGACTAACCATTGGGTGTGGGAGAGAAGCATGACTGAGTAGGGGTTAAGCAACAGGCAGGTCTCATAGTCCCAAACAAATGGGACAGTGGAGTATGCGCTCCATAATTGATCAGGGGACTTTCCGCACTGTTATTCCATCCTTGGACAGCGGCAGAGAGAGTGTGGGAGCCTTTGTTGCTCCAGTATGGTCCCAGCTCCGTGTGTTTCCGGCTGCATCATCTGAGGCGACAGTTTACATTTATTAATATTATGTATATATATATATATGAAAGAAATTAATCCTGCTAATTATTGGGGCATTTGTCTGTATAGAATTGGGGGGTACAAGAAAACAAAATATGAAAATAAATTAGAGGCAATTATTTATTTGGATTACAGGACACCTAGAAGAACTGTTAGAACAGCCCAACTCTCCAGTTGTGCTAGCTGCTGTGTACATACACCGGGGCAGTCCCTTCCCCAAACGTCTTCAAATGCACATTTAAAAGATCTTTTAAAACCCCAATATGTAAATGATTGGGAACCATGTAAAACACATGAACTTATTGCTGTTACTCTCCTCCTCTGCCAGCCAGAAGAAAGGTGGCTATATTAGAAGACTTCACCTTCTGTTCAGAGCTTGGGCAATTTCCTGGAGAGATGAGCAGAGTATTTTGATCTATTGACAGGGTATTTTTGTTCTTGTGTGATGAATTTATCAGTTATATCAAGCTTTCTCATCCCAAGAATTAAAGTTTTTCTTTGAAATGCATTCTAATGGCATGAATCATGTATTTGTGAATGCTTTCTTGTTGCAAAGCCAGAATATGCAGTGTGCATATTTGCTTAGAAGTTCTTACAAAATTGGGACTTACATAGTCATAAAGGTTAAAGCCAGAAGGGACTGCCAAATCATCTAGTCCAACCTCCTGGACATCACAGGCCTCTAATCCCCACCCAGATACCGAGTATGGAGCTCAAAAACCTGGGTTAGATTCAGTATTACAGCCCTCAGAAGACTAAAATATTGTATGCCACAGTAGAAAATAGAAGAAACTAAGAAGCACAAATGCCCAAGAGGCTGCTGAAATGGCAAGCAATTGATTTGGTGAGCTGCACCCTGATTATTCGAGCAAGCAACCAATATCCCATGCTACAGAGAAAGACTAAACCCCCTCCTACCAATCTGATCTGGAGCAGAGTTTGTCCCTGACCCCCAAAATGGTGATCAGTACAAGTCTGAGCTGACTGAGCACATAAGAAAGATCCACCAGCCAAACATGTGAGTGAGAAAATTCTCAGTACCACCTCAGAGTTCCAGCCTACCCGTTTCAGTGTCCCTTCTCCAGCTATGGCCCTTTTTGATGTTTCAGAGGATGGGGCAGGGAAACAAACCTGAAATACATTGGGTGGGAGAAAATATTTCCTTCTGGACCTCTACTGACAATGCCCTGAAGCCCTGAGGCACGAAATTTAGGAACACTTTCATCTGTACTTCTGTATAAAAATTACTTGGTATTATTTGAGCTGGCCACTTAATTGCATGCTAATAAATTAAATGCTGCAGCTCAATTTAACTATATGTTGATTGGGTAGCAGATTTTAAAAAATGAAAAATGGAGTGTGTTCCTTTGAATACATTCTGCTGTTGCAGAAAGCTGCTCAAATAATTTCACTTTAATTATACATCAAGGTGTCTGGTGAGAGGAGGGAAGGTGAATAGGCCAAATAGTCAATGCAAGATATTGCAACAGCAGGAGAATAGAATAAATGATATTAAAAAGAAAGCCACTGGAAGAAGCTACTTAGGGGGTCTGTTAAAGCTAGTTAAAAGCAAGACTGTTTCTCCTAAATGATGAAATATTAACATAAATATAAACATAGGCGCAAGTAATTCTATACCAGCCAGTAGAAGCAAGTATGTTCTTAACAGAAGTTGGCTAGTTCTCTTGTCAAAGACAGAAGAATTGTAATATTTCATTTGAAAATGAGTGCTTTTCACCTTGCTGTTGGGTATTAGCTTCAACAATTAATATGAACTTTTGGGTTCTTAAGGCAATTTGCAAAAGGAAACCCTGTTCTGAGATGCAGAGCTTTTCTGGTTTGAAAGGGGGTAGCCATGTTAGCTTGTATCAGCAAAAACAAAAAGGAGATGCATGGAGTGAAAGATACAACAGGCAGGTATAAATATACAGCACATGGAAAGATGGGAGTTGCCTTACCAAGTGTGTGTGCGGGGCGGGGAGGTCAATGCTCATGAGGCCAGTTCAATCAGGGTGGATATGGCCCATTCCAACAGTTGACAAGAAGGGGTGAACTTCTTGTCAACTGTTGGGAGTAGGTCACATCCACTCTGATTGAATTGGCTTCATTAGAGCTCTTCTGCTAACTCACCTGGTGGATTCTATAACTGCAACCTTAAAGTACAAATGGCCATGACTATCTCTCTGAGGTAGGACAGATAGAGGGGGAAACCCAGCAATAATCTGAATTGTTGTGGTTGGGTGGGTGTGAGCGTGTTAAGGTAAACGCCAGAAAAGGAGTAAATTTAGACCATATATACAGTGTATGTTTGTGTGTACTGCTAGCAGCAGAGAGGAAAGCCATCTGACTAGTCTCCTCTTTCACTTTTTAAAAACAATATATACAAAAGGATTTTCTTCTGTTGGGGCGGGGGGAGAGAATTGATTTTTTTTTCCAATTTAGATACTTAAATCCAGTTTATGCTTGAAGACTCTATGACTGAATAATTTGTGAAAATTGACATCACAAGGAGCTAAAAGCTGAACAGCTCTGAGAGGAAAGGATTTTTAGTTAGACTGTTGAAAACGTTTTTGTTTTTTGTTTGTGACAACACCTGTTTGACTTAGGTTCCTAATAACTTTTCTCCTGAGTGTTCATCTTTGTTTAAAAATGTGCCTTTCCTTCATTTACATTGAGGGTGGTCACAGTTTCTATCTCTGGACACTGTAAGAAGTGTTTTTCAGTAAACTCAGGAGAGACTTGACATTGCTGATACTTACTTATAATGTGTAAAAACTCATTCAGTATCATGAAGTACAAACCCAATTTGGGGAAAAAAATCCTTTGTATAACAATCTTAATGGTAAAAACAAGTTGATCCACTTGAGGATAAAGAAAGATGTACTTTGATCTTTGGAGGCACATGCTCTTGTCTAGAAAAAGCAAGGGAAGCCTAAGCAATGGATCCATAGGGATGATGAGTATTTCCTGATCGTGAGTATTGCTAATTACATTTTCCTTCTTGAATTGTTTTTTAAAGTCTCTTTCCTTCTTGCAGGTCTCTTATTTGCCATGGCAGCCAACAGTCGCCAGGTCCAAACCCATTCCCAGCAGGAAACATTGAATTCTGTTTGCCACCGTCCCCTGAATCTAAACAGCCACCTTCTGTCTAAGAGCTCCTCAAGTCTAGCGTGCACTGGGCAAGCGAGTTCTGATGAAAGACAGAGCAACAAACAAGATCTCAAGAAGAGTCTCAGTAGTACTGTCTGCCAAACACAGGTGAGCGAGAACGATGTTGGAAGTACTCCTAGTTCTGAATGGTCTTCCACCCAGTCTGGAATGGTGGAAAGTTCATCTGCTGTCAGAACTACCAGTGATCAGTCACCTGGTGATAATGTGAAGAACAGAGCTATGACTACAAACCGCTTCCTGATTGTTGACCCAACTCCAATATCCCTGGAAGGAAAGGACACTAGGATACATGTCAAGAGTAGCACTGTTGAGAACATTTCTTCAGTCTGTGATACACACCAGCAAAGTGTGAATAAAATGGAAGGGCTGGAAGCTGCAATTCAAAGAAGCCATTCTGATCTAACATGCAGTTGCAAGCAGCAGAGTTCTGTCACCCACATGGAAACCAGTGCCACACACTCCATTATAAGTTCTTCTAGCAGTAGTTACGATACATCAATACATAGCACATCTTTCCAGAGACCAAGATATGGCTCTGGAACGCATGAAAATACTCCTAACTATCAAAACTGGGTGACTCAGATTCCCGCTTCACATAGAGACCAAAAAGTGCCCACAAACAGCTTTGACAGTGGTGGTTTAACACACAACACTACCATTTATACAGATCCTGGAACATTTCACACTGCTGTTCTAGGACCACACTTACTGGGAAGTGGTTTTGCAAACAGGACAATGTGCAGTCAATCAATTGGGCTAAGTCAAGATGGCATGACTTACAATAATGTATCAAGCAGTACACACTCTCCCACAGTGATGACAATTCACAACAGCACTGTCCTACCCTGCAGTGCAAGGCAGGACTCTGCTATGAAGATAGATGGCACTGTTTCTGCCTATTGCCATTCTTTGCCAATACCATCTCTTCAACTTGTTCCAAGGTTGGTGTGCTCAGTTAGTGAATCAGGAAGAGACCAGGTAACTCCTGGATATTGTCAGTCCTTGCCTACTTCAGACATGATGACCTTTCCTAAACTGGTGTCATCAGTTAGTGAATCAGGTCTGGATGCAAAGCAAATCCTGAAATGCTGTAGTATTCCTGGGGAGCATCTGTCTCATGCTCACCACTGCATTCAACAGAGCAGAGCTCAACAGGAAATGAAGGCTTCTTACATCAAGTTGCATGACCAGCCATGTGCAGACATGATAATGAAGACTAAAGACACATGGACTATGACCTCTATGAATGACTTAACCAAAGGACTGAAATCTCTTGAGTGCAAAGATGCAGAGGTACAAACAGTTTCAACAATGGAATGCAAGTCTGTGGCCACAAGCCCATCTGATGTAGCTGAAGGTCACTCTCACGTGTTCCCAGAGGTTAATTTAGAACATGACCAAGAGGCCCCAAAGTCTCCAGTACGTGAAGTGAGATGGGATGATGAAGGAATGACATGGGAAGTATATGGGGCAGCTGTGGACCCAGAAGTTCTTGGATTAGCCATTCAAAAACATCTTGAAATTCAAATAGAACAATTCCAGACAGAGCCTATAGAGCTCTCTAGGAAAAGTACTGAGGAGTCACCTCCAGCTAAAGAGGCAAAAAAACGGCCATTTAGAACAGTGATGCACTCTTTGAGACACCCAAGCTGTTGTGCCCGTTCCAGTACTGTTGTGGAGTGAACATAGCTACATGACTGCAACATTTAAACTGTCTTGTAAATAAACACTGCACCTTAAGACTTAACGCAGCTAGTGTGGACAATCCAGGCACTTTAGAATAGGGTGGGAAACTCTGAGTTGACATAAAATAAGAAACTCCAAGGAGATCTATTACCTGAGAAAGCAGAAGGGTTGTATATTTGTAGCTCCTTGACTTTTTTGTTTACTATAGTACTTGTCTGTCCTTGTGTATTAGATGTGAATAATATTACAAACAATGATAGACTTTTTTTCCCTAAAAGACAGATATTTTAAGGTCACGTTATTGTACTTTAATAATTTATAGTTAGGAAAACTTTTTAAAAATACAACTTATATTCTTTAGTGAATATCCTATTCCATTGAAACTGTTTGGGGAAATAGTACACTGTTTTTTAAAACTATAACTTAATTGAATTTTAGACTTTGCAGAGCCATAAATACTACTTTAGTAATATATAAAGGGCATAATATTAATTACACTGTAATTGCTATATAGTTAATGAGTAAGAGTGATCTGTAATATAAATGTGCAGAGTAACTTCAATTCTGCTAGTATGACTTCATTCTATACATCACATACGTCACAGACAATATATAGATAGAAGACACTATTGCAACATCACTTAAATGAGTCTATATAGTTATAATGAATTACACGATAAATATCCAAAGGAATTAGTGCTTGCAATGTAACTAAGACATAAATGTACAATATTACCAAAGATACCTAATGAATCATGAATGACTCATGTAATGTGAATTTTATCCTGAATAACTCTTTCTTACAAACACGACACAAAAAAAAGTATCTCAGGTTAGTCGGTCATACTGTGTCTATATTACAGATTATAAGTGGTCAGTTTGGTTTCCTGACATTAAATGTAATTTTTAGTGATTTCTGGATGTGCCTCTACATTGAATTGTGATTTTTTTTAATTGCGTAAGTGATAAAAGTATAATCATAGGGATGCCAATTTGGATGTGTACGGTACACTAGCGGAGGGGCCATCCTGAGCAACTTGCCCTCCACCAACCTCGAGTCCTTATTTGGCTGGAGTGAAACATGTTCCCATAGTTAGGTTGCTGTTCATTTGCTTTTAATGTAATGCAACTTACACATAAGGTTAAAATTTCCAGCTGATTGATTTGCCACGTGAACTGTAGGATTCCCTCTTCCCAAAATTTGTGTGTGTGTACACACAAATTCTGGGAAATCATTTGAAAATAATGGGATAGTTCTGATCACTGTAATTTTTTTAAAAATAATTGTAATAAATCCTAAAATAGTATTGGTATTGATTAGAAGAAAATTGTAAGTGGAAGAAGAGACCAATTAGGCTCAGTGTGACTTAAAGGATGGTAGGCTACTATACAGTGTAGAAGATAGTACTACAATTACTAGGTTATATAAACTACTGCAGTGAATAAACCCATAGTACTGTACTGGCACAGATTGGCTACTACAGTACCAATACCTGATTATCACTGTGGGAGAAAAATAAACAGCAAATGAAGGGGAAGGACAGCAAGGCAATCAGGTCAATGTCTTGCTAATCAAAAAAAAAAAAAAACCCAAACAGATGCTCCCTTATTTCAGGCATTTCAGGTCTTTAGGCTTCTAAGTGAGTCACTGTGGCTTGTTAACAAATATACTGTGTGTATCTGCAGCTTTCCTTTGTTTTAGGAAAGGATTAAAATAGAAGAGATTTTAATGGGGATTTAGGAAAACTAAAATATTCATCTGAATATTAACTCTGGGGAAGAAATATGAAAACTGACTCTTTTTTTAAAGGCATTATAGCACAGAATTTTGGGTTCACTTTGGATGTGGTCTTTGGAAAGTTACTTTTGGCACTTTGAATCTAAACGCCTGTCAGGTAACACGTTCATTGAATTTCTTTCAGTTTTTGACCACTGTTCAAAATTATTGTTGTGAATATTCATGGAACTGGGGTTAGATTGATCAGACTCAGAACTGTAGTTTTTGATTTCTGAGTTCTAATGACTTGGAATGCCGTAGATTCAGGCTTGTCTGCATTTAAAATTTAACTAACAGCTTTTGAAAGAGAATTGGGACCAAATTTATGTTCCAAAAACCAGAAGATGCTACTCTGGATAACTATTGGTGCTGACCTGTCTAGGTGCTGGGGAGAAGGGCATGTTGGAACGATCATGATACTTTGTGACTAGGAGCTAATAGTAGCTAATAAGTACATTTTAGAGAATGGTAACATAGCACTAAAAGGACCAGCTGGTATCTGAACACATGGATTCTGGATGGCTCACGGCTTGCTTACATATAGTTACAAAGCTGTTCCCTTCCAGGTCACTAGTTCAGATCTGGCCCCAAATTGCTGATGACTGAGAATAGGTAACACCTGATGTGAGTGTTTATTAGGTACCATGTGTGAAATGCATTATCTTAGTCCAGTTACCAACTATCAATATCATTAAATCTGCTGTTTCCAATCTCGGAGAAAAGGCCAAGGACTGAATTAGCTCCTCTCTCACCTATTGAAAGTAGCTCCTCAAGATCAGCATTAGAGATGCATTGGGCTGGGCAGTGAAGAAGAAACTTGCAAAATAACCATCTATGCTGTACCTATTCTTGGTTGGAGCTCTTTGATCTCCAAGAGTTTGACACTAACCAGGCTCCAGTTTTTTTGAGAGACAACAAACAACACCAGCACTTACTAAAATCATAAAAATAAAAAAATATGCTTGTTAATCTTTTTTTAATCTGACCCTGGGATTATAATCCATATACTATGCGTTTGGTGCACCAGGATCTGCATGTGTAACTTCCAGGACTCCAAGATGAGAATTTCTGTCCCCAGAGGCTCCACTTGCCTTCATGTGAAAGAATGCAAATTGGCAATGGATTCAATACAACCTGGTATTCTGCCTCCCAGTGTGGCTAATGGCTGGCGCTTCAGAGGAAAAGAATCCCTACTCCCTATAAGGCAACTAGCCAGTTGTTCAAAGCCGTATGTGTTTGGGGAGGCATTTCTTCCTGCCCTCCTTATGATCTGAAGCAATAAGAAAGAATCACATCTGTGGTGGTAGGCCCAAGTACAAAACATATTACTCATAAGACAATTATTTAGCTTTTTGGTAAATCTAAGGAAATAGTGATCTGCCAGTAAATTTGGTGATGTAAGGGGTCCTTGGTGGGACAGGTGGTTGTTCCTTGTTACAAGCTCTTTGAAAATGAAAAATGCTATATTAGTGTTAAGTAATATTGTTAATTGGAAAAAAGGGGTGGAAGAAGAATGATTTATTAGATGGAAATAAGTCCTTTCAGTAAACCCTTAGTGTGGGCTAAATAACTATACAGAACTCTGCATAACGCCAGTCATTTATGTCTTGCTTTCTTGGGTAGGACAATAGAGATTATGGGGTTTATTTAGTTATAATTTTTTTTCACTTTCTTCAGTAAAATAGCTTTGAAATGAAGGGATCAATTAAAAACCAGTGTCTGACCCACACTTTTTCAAAATCTCACTCCCTTAATAGTTCATGTTGCTGGTTCCATCTAGCCATTTGAGGATAAGAAACCAGTAACTGTAAATTCCTCAGGGCAGAGCCCCTGTTTTTTCAATATGCCTGTAACTACCACATTCCCTTGTATCCCTACAGACAATGAAAATGAGTAGTGCTGTCTAGCCCTGTGTTGAATTGGACATAAAGAGGCTAGTTCTCCAATGGGGCAGAAAGGTAGCAGGATGTGTATTCATTTTGCATGGAGAGTATAATTTGTAGATGATCAAGATCTATGTGTTTTTCTCATTTGGAAAGATGAAATGTCAGTCTTGCAGATAAAGATGCTGGTTGTTTTAAGAATGAATGTTCTACACTATACAACTGGTTCATTTCCTCTTCCTATCACCCCCTTTCAAGGCTGACATGGGCTTGCAGAACTGAAGATCCTGTTAGGAAAAGTAAGTCCCCATGAATAATGGGATCTAATTAAGAAAAAGAAAACATAGGTTGAATATCAGAAAAAGTTTCCTTAGGGTTAGAGCTTTTAGACTGTGGAACATCCTCTCAGGAGAAGTGATGGATGGTCAGTCTCTTCACACATTTAACTCTTGTCTGTATCAGATCAAAAAACACACTTGCAGGCTTTGCTGCAGACAGTTTTTCAAATGCACAGTTTCTGTCTCTCTAAAGCTCTAGAAATACTGGGTCTTGAGCTTACAGTCATCACATGCAGAAGGGTCAATGCATTCAGATAGCAGAGTACTAAGCTGCAGTCGGTAAGTCTTTAGAAGCATTAATCCCAACTAATATGTGACCTAAACAGATACCATCTATATTATTATCAGCCTTCCATATAAGACAGAATACATTGCTCAAACAACATTTCAAGGGAATTTTAAAAAGGAAGGGAATAAACACCAATGAGGAAATGATGCCAACAAATCTTAACCCTCTTCCAACCACATACTGTTTTTTTACTGGCAAAAAAAGCAACCCCAGCAATAATTAACCACATGGTGTTGCAAGCTGTTCAGCCTCTTAGGAAGAGATTTTGTCCTCTGTGTGGTTAAAGGTAGCATAATTTAATGAATCTGGGTCAAGAGCTTTCAATGAATTAAAGTGTGTTTGTGTGACTTCATAGAAAATAGGTTCCCTAGCCCCATCTGCTGCTCAGTGGTTGGATCTGCCACTCATTTTTATCAAGTAATAAAAATTCAATGGCTTCCTTCATTTGAGCTTGTAAATCATTAATCATAAAGTGGATGTTGGACCAAAATTCCCTAAACATACAACAGTACCTTGTAGAAATGCCCATTTTGTTTGTGCCTTCCAGTGTAAAACTGCTGATGAGAACCACCCTCCCACAGCCAGTCATAACAAGAATGCTAACCACAGGCAGAACCATCCAGGCCTTGCTGTTTTGATCTGCCCTGCATTGTTTTTCTGTATTTATCATGAAACTAACAACAAGCAGTGGTGTTTATGGTCCTGTCCCTCCAGTGTTGTGTTCAGTAATGACACTTGTGCTGCACTACAAACATTGAGTCTCTTCTCTTTTCTCGTCTGATCATGTTTTTGGCAATGATTGTAGATGGTTTGCTTATGCTGCTGTTAGAGCTTTCTTTAGCACGAGCATCTTCACTCCAGAATGCACGTCATCCCAAATTCCTGAACCTTGGTAAGTTGACACTACGTGATCTCTGTTTTTTTAAAAAAACTATTAAACAGGCTAATGCCATTAGCCAGTGGATTTTAATTCAGCAGATCCTGTGCACACGCTTAAATTTGTTTGATAAGCTCATTCCCTCCCTGCTTAATAGTGCTCTCTATTGCCAAATGTTTCACCTTCTCCGCATCTGCAATATATCTAAATATGACTTGATTAGTGCCATAACACTGCTGGCTGTTAATGATACCAAACCCTAATGGCTGCTCTCTAGAAACTGGCAAAAAAATCCCAACCAGATAGTAGCAATAATAATTGATACCAGGAGGTGAAAAGGAGCATCTCGGCTCAAATTAGGAGGAGCTATTTGGATTCCATGGGGATTTTGTTCTTTGATCAAGTGTTAAGAAACCCCACCTTATAGCCCAAATAAGTAATTTTCTTCTGCTCCTAGGTCAGAAGTAGCCATTTCTGTTAATATTTTGAAAGCCCCGTTTTAAAAGGGAAGTCTTGAAGAAACCAGTGGCAGCACTGACACCTGGAAAGATTGTCATGCACCTGATTTACACAATGGAACCAACTGTGTGACTAGAGATTGCAGGATCAGGCTCCTGATGTAGGGTGGGCTATTTTTAAACACCCAACTTCCTACTTTTAATTCACATTTCTTCAAATCTGTTAAAGCCATTTGTCCCTATTGCTGGGTGCATCCATGGTAAATATGGAGTTTCTGAGAGATAGTTTGAGGTATCTGAGAGCAAATTCAAAAGATTGTGTCCAGTTAATGATATGTAACACAAAACCAATAAAATATCTGAAAATCTTCTCACAATATGATATCTCCAAAGTAGTCAAACAGAAAGTGATCACACATTCCAGAAAAACAATCATCTGTGAATTGAGAAGCAAAAGGAATTTTGGCCCAAAAGCAAACTAGTCATAGACATTTGAAAATAGCAGGTGTGGGTGTATAAACTAATAAGCTCACACAATAAACTCTTCCATATATTTATCTATCTATTTGAAGTTTTAAATCCATTAACTTTTTGACTATCCCTATACATGCATGCATATTGTACAAAAGAGAGTAATAAGAATACCAGGCCGGTGAATACAGTACATTAATTATTGTCATTTTACCCCATTTTTCCAAATTCTCTGCATGTTTGAGTTGCACGCTCCATCATTCCAGAATCAGCCTAATACTGTTAAAACATGATCTTGTGGACTTCATTCATTTATCTCTGTATTTTAGATTGGCCAACAAACTGTGGTGTTCCATATTTTCAACCAAACACTGTGGAGAGGATTATACTGGGCAATGAAGTAAGGCCTCATTCTTGGCCTTGGCAAGTCTCATTACAGGTAACAATGACCTTTAGACAGAGGAACAAACCTGGCTGTCCTTCATCAGTACAACATTTTTATTGAAATCAGTAATACAGTTAAGTCTGTGTGCAACGAAGCAAGTGAATATAACTTGTGTCTCTATATTGTACCACAAGCTTCTCCTACTGAAGTCAATGGTAAATTATATGTATAGATAAAGAATGATTTTCAAAAAGCTTTAAATACAGGGATTACGGTCTAAGAACTATTTATATAAAATTATATAATAATGAGTTTCTTATGGTTGTAAAATATTTGTAATCTACAATATGTAGCCATCAAACTTGAATTGAAGTAGATTTTCCAAAAAGTTGGTGGAAGCATATTTAATTAGGTTTTAGTCACTCCAACTCCCCTCAAATCAACTAGTGTCATTTTCTTTTCTCTCTTTAACTGCCCTGTATATTTAATAGTAAAATGACTGGCCACTTTCAAAATAAATTTTAAAATCAAGAATTGTATAGCAGCTTCATGGGAAAATAATTCCCTAGAAAATAATGAAAACTTAGTTACAGACACAGGCAAAAAAGATGAAATAGAAAGAAGAGGGATGGAAGGTGTCTCGGTATGACATAGTGAAAATAAAGAACTTCAAGACAGCAACACATTTTCATCAGTAGTAATATAATCTGTCTTGTATCTAAACAAAGTAGATTATGTGACTGAATTATTACACCAAGATAAAAAATGGAGACCATGTTCTTGTTCATCCAGAAGAAGTCTTCTATAAACTGATTTCTCCAGAACCTCTAACTCAGATAGTCCTCTACTTTCCACCACTGATACAATTTTCTTGGCCATCAAAGAAGACTATATTTTGGCAGAAGAAAGCTCGGTCAGGGAAGAGAATGGGATGTATATATAAAGAATCAATAACTGATGTGTGGCTGACAACTGATAATTTGGATGTGGAAATGGATAACATGCTAGGGCAAATTAAGTTAAAAATAACATAATATCCTATGATTTAAATATAATGAGAGATAATGGGCTGTGATAGGATTCACAAACAAAACACAAAAGAGTCTCCAGTGCAAGATTTTTCCATCCTTGTTTTCCATATTAATGTTGTTACCCTCCATGCATTTACTGAAATGTTGGAAGAGGAACCAATAGAGGGATGCAAAGAAGGGGATGATGTGATGAGAACAACAAACAAGGTTGTTCCTTGCAACAATGTTTTGAATAGACCTGAGGGGGCAATAGGGCTAGCCTCAATGCTAGAGAAGACCAGATTACAGAAGTAAAACATAATAATGAGGTCTGGACATACAAATATCTCCATAATTATTGCTTATTAGTTAACAGTGGTTTTCACTACGCCATCTTAATTCCACAATGGCATTAGCAGACAGGTTTTTCTTAACAATTCTTTAGCATCATTTTACAAACAGAAAAAGAATGCCGGGGTAAACAGATTTCTTCCACAGCTGCTAGTAACACATTGCTCAGCAGAGGGCATTTTAGTTCATCCATTAGTTCATCCGTTCCTTTCATGTGCCCAAGAATGAAATCTCCTCTGACATAAATTTCTATTATTTTCTAACTTTATTTTTCTTTCAAGGTTTGGACTAGAACAAATAGAAAATTTATTCATGTTTGTGGAGGGACTCTCATTCACAAAAGCTGGGTTCTCACTGCTGCCCACTGCTTCCAGAAGTAAGTTTTACATTTGCAGTTTTTGTTTGAGTTCCTGACGGTTATGGAATATATTTTTGTAAACTTATTACGACTAAAAGGAGAAATAAGCATAGAATTAGATGTATTCTGTACTTTAGCCATTGTGACTCAGAGCTGCCATGAAAAGAGACACATCAGAAAGATAGAAATTGATCAAGGGAAATTGTGCACACTAGGGGGGTGGTTCTTAAACTTACTTCTGGGGCATTCTACGGCAAAAAAATAAAAATTTTGTGAACAATATTTTAAAATTCTGCACATTTTATTTGTCAAAATAACACTACATAATTACATCAGTTTCAATTATTTTGATACATTATTTCAAAATACCTGTCAGCAGATATGTCTGTAACAATACAGACACAAACAAAAATTCCCCCAGGAGTAAAGAAACCATTTGACAACCCAGTTCCCATTTCTCTGCCTCCTTCCCCACCCACCAGGGTTCAGATATCTACAACCTCTCCCCCTCAGACCCTAGCCACAGCCCTCCCCTCCCCAGCCAATGCTTCCAAACCCCCTCATCCTCAGAGCCCAGCCGTGGGGCCCCCTAACCCAGACACCTACCTCCCTACCCCCTCCCCCGAGCCCAGGGATCCAGAGGGAGAAACAGCCTGATGCTCAGTCTCAGGTTTTCACAGCATTTCCTGCGTACCACCCTCTCCCTCCCTCAGGGCATGCTGGGAACTGCAATTTCCAGGAACCCTCTAGCTCTCTCCCTCTCCTCCACAGCAGTATCTTCCATGTGTGAGCTGTGCTTGGCTGGGTCCAGCATCCCCTAGCAGCAGCTAGCAGCATTGCAGTCCATTTATGTGGGGCAAAGGAAATTCTGTGTGCTCGTTAATTTCTGCAAAATTCTGCATTGCGCAGTGGTGCAGAATTCCCCCAGGAATATAAACTGGGGAACATAACCTAGAAATTAGGGTGTTAATAGCAAAAGAAAAATCAATTAAAATGCAAAAGATGATAACCATGGGGTATTACTTCAGAATATAATGAAAGAAAGCAATTTTGTTACTTGGATTGAAAAATATACCATCACAGGAAGGAATAAAATCAAGCAAATATGGATTTACCCAGTTCTTAAAATGTCTTGCTTTATGTGATCAATGCTCTGCACTTATTTTTGAACAAACAAAAAATCACTATTATTCTTTTGTATAATGATACAGAAAGCAGTTATTTTCTGTGCTTGGTAATTTTTCTTTGTATTTAGTGTTCCTTTTCTTGTACCATGCATTAGATAATCATCTGTGAATGTGTCACACATTTGGTAACTCCCCTTTCAAAATAATTGTAATGTAGTTTTTAGTGTATACAGCATGGAGAAACCATGCAGGTCAAGTACAGTGTAAAACAAGTAGTAATATAAACTAATGCAGTTGATCTTCTTCAACAATAAGTCATTCCAACTATTCAATAAGTTACAGTCTAACTAAGAAAACATCAAACTTTCTGAAAGATATCTGGCCAACCTCCATACCAGTATGCAATTTGGTGTAAGATTAAAATTCACCCTATTGCAAAGAACCCCTGTAAAGCCCGTCATGTCACCTAAGCTGCCCAGTGGCAAAGCTTGACAGATTCAGTAGCTATAAATCCCATGTAAACCTACAAGTCCTATGTCCTGCCCGTAGTTAGAGCAGTGAGGATATAAATTCCATTATCCCCAATCCTCATTTAGGCCTCAACTCAGCAAAGTACTTAAACATGTACCTATCTTTAAGCACAGGAATAGTCCCAATAAATACTTTGCTGAATCAGAGCCGGAGTTCCTGGTATAAAGCACATTTAGTCATGATGAATGCATTTTACCCTAAAGAAATGTATAAAATTCATTCCTTTTTCCCAGTCAACTAGAAATGGAACTGAATCTTTGATGCAAAACCTTGCTATACATTTATGTGCAATGTCCAAAGGTAAAGGACAAGTGCACTAAGCCTCTAAAACTGCTTTTTATTGTTGTATTTTATAGATACTTCCTAAGCATCTATAATATGTTTATTCCCACTGTATATGGAGGCCTGCTGTAATGATGCATTGTTTCCTCTTGCAGTGAAGAGTCAGACTGTATCTTTGCTGCTGTTAAATACTAGGCAAGCTGCTCTTTATGTTTACTGTGTCAGCAGAACCCTTTGAACTAATTTCTAATATACTTTTATGGCAGGCTACCATTTTTCACTTCTAAACAATGTCATGTTAAACTCACAGTGTTTGATATAACTGTAATGCAAGTTTGGGGTAATCAGCCTTCTGTTCAATTATGTGAGTCAGGGGAATATTGCACATAGTAATCAGGTGGAAAAAAAATCATTAAAAAGAGGGCATTAAGTTCAACATAATGAGACCCTTCTTTGTTTTAATTTTTTAGAGGAAAGGTAGAAGATGCAGAAAACTGGCGAATTCTCCTGGGCAAGCATAACCTTAATCGTACCGAATCCACAGAGCGAGTCTATCGTGTAAAGCGAATTTATCGGCATGAACGTTTCCGCTACCCTCACCTAAACGAGCTGGATTATGACATTGCCTTGGTCAAGCCTGTAGAAGACATTATAACAAACCATTTTATTCACTATGCCTGCCTGCCTAAGAGAGACAGCACTCTTCGTCCAGGACAATTCTGTTGGGTTACTGGATGGGGGAACACAAGAGGTACTTCTAAGTGCTTCTCATAGCATGGGTTCAGAGCTTAGACTTTGCCAGTCTATGGAATGTGCATGCCTGTCAGAGACCAACTTTTAGCCAGTTACTCTTTGAAATTCCAATGACATAGAGGAGGATTATTTTAAAAGCACATAGCAATATAGGCAGGATGCCCTCCTACGTGCTGAGGCACAAGAAAACCAAATAGCTTCCATTGCTTCTGAAGTGTAACAGCACTTTCTTGAAATAGGTGATTAACTTATTTTTGTAAATGTTATAACAGTAACAGTATAGCTGCAGCATCTAGGAGTCCCAGTCAAGGATAAGAATCCTATTGTGCTAGGCACTGTATAAACACAGAACAGTCCCTGCCTCCAAAAGTGTATGTGACGTTTTGGTAACAGTTAGTGCCCATGCTCCCACATGCCTGAATACTTGCACAGCTAAATCTTTCAACAACCATTCAGATTTTATTCTGAGGTTCTTCCCTGTTTTCATGTTAATGTATGTATATATTTATTTATTTTATATTTGCATAATACATTTGAGGTTCCAGTCTGGATTTCAGCCCCATTGTGTTAAGCACTGTACAAACATCTGTGATACAATCCTTGCCCCAAAGATCTTATATTCTAACTAATGCCCATGAAAAGTGTCAGGCTCTTTAGTCCTGGAGACTGAAGTCCTGTTATCTGCAGAACAGATAAAATATGGACAACAGCAGCACAAACCTCCCTCTACTGCCCTGTCACCATACCATGACCCTGCCTAGTTGTATCCTTTTACCCAGCTGCAAACTGACAATAGATTGTTGAGGAATGCAACTTCATAGTCGACTATACTAGTGGAATAAACACATACACAATATGACTATTTAAAACAAACAAATTGGAATTAACAAATTGGAAACAAAAATGGAATGGTTGGAATCTTTCAATCTGAAACAAAGTAGACCCAAGTTCTTGTAACTTGTGCATGAATAAATTGCATTCCATGTCACTTAAAATGTTCATATTTAGAACAGAAATGTTTTTCATGTTCCCTTTTCTCATCTATTTTATCTAAGGTGGGAAAGAAAACCTGGCTTTGTCTGAGGTTTTGAAGCAGGCCAAGTTACCAGTCATAGGTTTCAATACATGTCGCCTAAAGAAGTTCTGGGGAGAAAGAGTTCGGCAGTCAATGCTCTGCGCTGGATTCAGGGACACTGAGGAGCCTCCTGCTGCCTGTCAGGTACAAAAATCAGCTCTTAATTCCAACTATGAATGAAAACATCAGGCTGTTCAGTACAGGGGCAGCTAACGTGGTTTGTAGCTTTCTAACAAATGGCCTGTTGCTGCCCCTGTCTTTAAAGAGAAGTATGTGTGGCCTGTGAACATTATATGTCTCAATATGCAAGGGTCCATACTGCATGTTGGGATATGTAGTTTTCAAGGAGCATACACCTATGTTCAGGATAAAGGTGTTGCAAGTTTCCCTGTTAAAAGCAATTAAGATGTTTAAATGTGGTATTTAGTACGACAAAGTTTGAACATCCCTCATCCAATTGGAGAGAAATAGTTTTAAAGCAGTGGCATAGATTAGGATTGTCAGAGGCCTCAAATTACAAGAAATAGTCCTGGTTTGCATTAGTCCTGTATCCTGATCTCAGTGGTGGGGATGTGGGGGAAGTGAGAATTGGGAGAGATTATTTTAAACCCATTGCAGTTCAACAATATAAGGAAAAATGTTCATAGCTGTATATATTCTTAGAGAAAAGGTTGCTAAAAATGCCCAAAACTGCTGCAAAGGAATCTGTCAAAAGCTTGTGTGTTATCACTTTTTGACTAGTCAAATTAAAGTTATTTAACTTTTCCACCTCTTTGTATTGTGAAAGATATGTATCAATTTCAAGGTAAATTTGAGGAATATATTATTTCATATATTTTATGATGATTTTTTCTCAGGCATTATTTAGGGCAATAAATACATTATTTTATTTTTGGATGTGGGAAGACTTGGGGAATGTTCATTTTTAGTGCTTGTGAAAAGTGACTGACTGGTAGCCTTGAATACTGAAGTTCTTTGTACTTCCCATAGATCAGCTACAGCACAAGCAGCTGTAGTGCAAACTTCTCCACACAGTGCTGTCAACATGCCCTTTCCCCTCTCTGGATGCATCCCTTAAAGAATTACTAAAGTAATTGGCTCATTGGCCTCTGCACTCCTTGAACTCTCTGCTATGACTGCCCAACCATAGGGCATATTAGTGTCAGCTGAAATGGTTTTTGTGATCTATACATTTTTCTAGTAGGAATCAAATCAAGACCACTAATTCACCTCATGTGGGCCACTGAACACCCATCGGATGTTAGTAATGACCAACCTAGGCTTGAGCCAGACCTGTGATTTAAGAGATGAAATATATTGTATACTGTTATTGCTTCTCTGAATCATCCACTTTCCTAATCCAATAAATGATTAAACAGCTTTATAGAACAAGGAGCTGACTCAGTCTGCTTCTAATATCCTTAGGTGTTTGGCAGAAAATGCTGTTCATGTGGCCCATGTGGTTTTGAAACTGTGCAGTTTAGGTAATCCTAAAGAAGACTCTAACCTGACAGCTAAATCGCATCAAGGGTATCTTTCTAAACCGTGGTGCTTTCCTCGCTTCTTGTAAGTGGCAGACCTTACTGCAAGACGCATGAGAGCTAAGAACTCCAGTGGAGCTCTACATCCTTTTCTATCCCTTAATGACACCATTAAAAATAGACCTAGGAGTATTTTGTGCATTATGTGTCATGCAAAAAGTCTGATTTGTTTTGTTTGTTAGTAGAACTATTAAAGTGCACAAAGTCATTGGCATGTATAGCAATTTCCTGCCATTCCAAGTCCCATCTAATGGTTGTTTCTTTCAGGGAGATTCAGGTGGACCACTGGTTTGCCACATTAGAAGAGAAAAGTGGGAAGTGCATGGTGTAGTTAGCTTTGGACCGATTGGATGCAGCGTGGAGAACAAACCCAGTGTCTTTACAAGGACTTCTGCTTACATTTCCTGGATTGAAGCAACCAGAATCCGGGACTTCTTTTTGTAAAGACATGAGACACAACTTAAGTGGGGAAAAATAAAAATCTTTTAAATAAATAAATGAATGTGTTCATTTCTAACTTTGAGGTTAATTAGGCTCTTTGCAGAAGGCAAGATAGATGTATCTGCTGTAGTCTCCACTTGTTTCCTCTCTACTGAGTACCAGAACACTAGGTTAAACTTTCAGTACTGTAAAGTTCAGTTAGCTATCTTTCATAGATGCTTTCCCTTCTCATCTTATGTCTTTCCTTTCTCAGTCCCCCATCTTCTTTCTGTCAGTTTTTCTTTTTAGACCCCAAACTCTAATTTTCCATGCCTCTATTCTCTTCTGCAAATGCTTATCAAAAGAAATAGGCTGCACACCAGACAATATTGAAGGCTGCACTAGGCAAACACAAATTATGGGACAGCTTTAAAAAAAGAAATTCAGGATACTTAACAGTTCAGTGTCCCTTGCCAGGTGATCTGTTCAGTGATTAAGTAAAGGAGCCCTGTGTCTATTATGGGGATTTGATGAGCGAATACAGGGGTAGGCAATCTATGGCACGGGTGCCAAAGGCGGCATGCGAGCTCATTTTCAGTGGCACTCGCACTGCCAGGGTCCTGGCCACTGGTCGGGGGCCTCTGCATTTTAATTAAATTTTAAATGAAGATTCTTAAACATTTTAAAAATCTTATTTACTTTACACACAGCAATAGTTTAGTTCTATATTACAGACTTATAGAAAGAGACCTTCTAAAAATGTTAAAATGTATTACTGGCACACAAAACCTTAAATTAGAGTGAATAAATAAAGACTTGGCACACCATGTCCGAAAGGCTGCCGACCCCTGAGCTAATATATTCAAGTTTATTAATTAATACACTTGAAAAATATTTCTCCTTCCATAATATATGGGGCAGAGGCTTGAAGGTGCTGTGGGGAAAGAGAGGGAGCTCCTTCTAAAATAATTAAAAGATGGGGAGAGGTGGATGGAGATTTTGGAGGTTGGGGAGAAAGCAGGAAGATAATGGAGTTGTTTCTGCAAAGTGCTTTGTCTCCAGTTCTGGATGTAGCTTTGACTTTTTCTGCTTTAAAACATTAATCTTTATATAGTTCCATCCAATAAAGAAATTAACATCTTGCTGCAGTGAAAAGGAAGTGGTGAGATATTGTTCACACTTTGTCTATGCTATTATTTAGGAGATGGGTTTCCTTGTGGGGGTAAGGAGTAAAACAGCTCTGTCACTCCGCATCTCTGCATTTATTATTAAAATCAGTAGTAGTTCTCAAACTATGAGTCACAGAAAGCTGGCAAGTCAGTGACTTCTACAGGCATCCATCTATTTTAAAAAATTAGCTTGCAACAAGTATGAGGAAACAGCTAGTCTCCCTCCACCAGTGGACAGAGAAGATGGGGGAGTTGTCCTTGGGAACTGGAGCAACGCACTGAAAAATTGGTTGGTGAAAAATTTCTGAATAAATCTACCAAAGTATGTGCTGTGGTTGCCACCAGGATGCTATTGGATAGTGAACAGCAGTGAAAAAGCGAGATGGGCAGTGGCATACGGCTGGGGACAGAAAAATGAGGTAAGGCAGTCTGGGTGATGGAGAGTGAGAGGGGTGGCAAGGCTGGGTGTTTGTGGTTGGACTATGGTAAAGGGGAGGGGACTAATGGGTAGCTGGGGAGGCTAGGCACTGGCAGGTAAGTGGCCACAGGGTTCTCTGCCTCAAGCTGTGGCCTCCTTTGAGACAGCCTGACAGCTCTGCCTTAGATAAACTTTATGTGGTTTGGGAGCTGTCTGCAGGGCTGGGAGACCTGCTTGCTCTTCCTCCACCCTCAAGGCAGCATGCCGCATCCCTTCTCAGGTCCCCCTCCCTCAGACCCAGAGGCTCAGTCAGGTGCTATGCACAATAGCAAGCTGTAGAGGTGGGACAGCTACAGTTCTGGCCCATAATTCATACAGGATGTGGGGACAAACATGAGGGGGCAGTCAAATGAGATCTGAGCCACCTGACAGCCCTGCCTTAGCAAAAGCAATGATAGTGATGAAGACATTGCTAGGCTTTCTCCTGGTCACTGCTGCCAGTTCCCTTTTTGTCCCATGTGCCAGGATCCCTAGGGCACTGAGTGTGGATTTTTTGTTTCTTTTTTAGATCCTGAAAACCTGCCAAGGAATTCTTTTGACACCCCTCCCCCCAACCCGTGTATGAACGTGTCGGGGCGCCAGCTCCTCTCATGCCAGCGGGGGGTTCCTGAAGTCCCAGCTGCGGGAGTCCCGTGAAACTGAGGTTCTCATGCAAAGTAACAAACAGCTGTTTCTAGCCCAAGGGCGACCCGAGCGCACCCCATGGGAGCTACCCTGCCAGGCCAAGGGAACCCAACCCCTCCGTGCGGCCCCAGCCCAGGATCGGATCAGTCTCGCTCTCTCCGGAAGTCGGGCAGCTCTGGGCTGAGGGGAGCTGCTTCCCCACGGAGGGCGGCTCCTATGTGCCATGCCTTGGCCCGGCCCCCCGGGTGCTCAGCCGCACCAGCTCCTGCCCCTTTGCAGGCCTCCCTCCTCGGCCAGCCCCCTCTCCCGTTACCTCCACCCCCCCTCGCTAAACCGGGGGTGGGAGTGCGGACTCACGGGTTTTGCGCATGCGCAGACCCAGCTACAGTGCAGCCGGGAACTCGGTCTGGCAAGGTCCCCGCGCCAGTAGTGGCGCCTCTCTACCGCTAGGTGTCAGCACGCGCACATTGCTCCGCGCGAGGTTTCACGACGGGCACAGCTCTCGCGAGATTAGCCGCTCGCTCTCCTTCTCCCTTTTTGCACTGAGACTCCAAGCCGCGAGGTCAAGCTGCTGCTTCTCTAGACCCCCCTCAGCCCGGTAAGTGCGGAGCGCTGCGCCCCTCCCCCCGCCGTGCGAGTGCGCGCGGCCGCCCCGCCTGCGCTCACCCGCTGGGGAAACCCCGCCGGCTCGTGCTCGCCCAGAGCCGAGGATCCGCCGAGCGTCCCGGCCGGCCGGGCTCAGCCCCCGTATGCGCCGCCGCGCCGGCCTGGGCGTACGGGCCTTTCCCCCGCCCTTCGCGCGCCGGTAACTGACGGGCCGCCGGCCGCTCCGGGCCGCGCAATCCCCGGGGGCGGCGTCCCCTCCCGGCGGGGTGACAGTGACTCCTGTAACGGGGGGAGAGGCTGCCAAATGCAGGCAGAGGGGTGGGGGCCAGCGCAGGCAGAGGGTGCGGGAGGACTTTGGGCTTCCTCTGTTTGAAGAGCACGTGCTGGGGGTACCGCAATCTACATCAGTGGTTCTCAGCCTCTCTGGGCTACTTTACCCCTTTCAGGAGTCTGATTTGTCCTGTACCCCCAGGTTTCATCCCACTTACAAATTACCTGCTTACAAAATCAGACACTGAAAACACACAAGTGTCACAGCAGACTACTACTGAAAAATTGCCTATCCTCTCATTGTTACCATATAGTTATAAAATCAATAAAATATAAATATTGTACTTGAATTTCAGTGTATAGTATACAGAGTTGTATAAACAAGTCTGTGTGAAGTTTTAGTTTGTACTGACTTCGCTGGTGCTTTTTATGTAGCCTGTTGTAAAACTAGGCAATTATCTAGTTGAGTTGATGTACCCCTGGGAAGACCTCTGGTTGAGAACCACTGATCTACCTAATAAGAGCCTGTCAGTTTTGTACCCCCTTCATTGCAAATGTAAGGAAGTGCAATGATTGCAGATATGACTGTTCTTTTAAAAGGTACCTTTTGCCAAACAAACTAAAGAAAACAGTTCTCTGTTTGGTACACTGATAAAGAATAATAAACAAAGTGATGGGTGCACAGTATGAAAGCACTAGATTGTTTACTCTGAGCTACACAATTCACTGAACCTCATTAAATAATTTTGAAAATGTGATTTTTTTTTTTTTCAAATGTTGAAATATTTCCTGCATCCTAACCCACACAATTATACATCAAGATAGTAGCGTTCTTTATCGCGTATTCTTGGTAGATATATTTAAGCATAATCAAAAATCTTTTTTTGGCTTGATTTTGATAATTAGATGTAGGGCAACATTTTCCAAAGCACCTAAGGCTGTCTTTACATCACAGCATAACTGTGTCTGTGTAGGTATGCCAGCACAACCCTGTACTGTAGTGTGGAGACTCCTCAAGAGATGGTGACTGGGTCCATGGACATCTGTTGGCTTCTGTTGTCTATGTCTGGGGGTTAGGACAGTATAGCTGTGTGGTTAGGTGTGTGTGTTTTTTCACATCCCTGACAGCTCTTTTCATCTTTTAAGTGTAGGCCAAGCCTGAGTCAGTGGGACTTGAACATTTTGGAAATTATCTATAGTGATTATAAATTTGCTTTTTAAGTGTAGGCCAAGCCTGAGTCAATGGGACTTGAACATTTTGGAAATTATCTGTAGTGATTATAAATTTGCTTTTTAATACAGTGCCATAGGTGCATAGTGCTCTGCAAAGAGTTTAACTCCAGGCTAGGTAAGACGTAATATAGAAGAATGCTTAAAAAATTGCAGGTAGTTTACAGAAGTGCTTAGTTTTGAAGGAGGGGTCAAAATAAATAGCTTCTGATGTGGTTTTTGAGGAGGGAGAGGGAGGCTGCAGTGAAAACATATGTGGGGATACATTCCAGGTTTCAGGGGTAGCATGGGAGAAGGCAGAGAGGTGCTTATTGAAAATATAGTACCAAAAAAAGTATAATTGGCAGAGCAGGGCTGGAGTGGAGAATGGTGAAAAAGATGATGAATATGGAAGCAGTCTTAACAGGAAGAACATTTGGATTTTCCTTGTAGGGTCACTTACAATGGTAATATGTTAAATTCCAATAATTTTAACTATATCTTAACCAGCTTAAAGGTTATGCACAGCTTCACTTATCACCTAAAAAGTTAGTTTTTATTTCCTGTCCTATTGTATCCATCTTTGTCACATCTCCTGCATTGTGACAACCCACCAGGCATCATGTTGTGGAATTCCCAAAAGTTATTTTCTTTGACATAATCCATATTTTTGTCCTCTGAAAGCTTCTTTTTTAATATTCTAAAAGTATAAAATATAGGCAGTATTAATATATAGAATGACTTTTTTCAAGGGAATGTGCCTCACATTCTGTACTTCATTTAGATTATAAAATAGCCTTGAAGTGATGGAATGACTGGTGGATATCATGCTGGAACAAAAATGGCTATAACAGGGACGGACAGGGAAATCTATGAAGAGCTTTCATTTAATGGGCAATTTTTTTCATTTAACTTGGTTATTGAGGGGCAATCAGCATATTGCTACTGGTGATAGAATTAAAATTACATTTGCAAATCACACTAAAGGAAAACTGATCTCCATTTAGGTCTCCAGGAACAAACAGCTCAAATCAAGATACAGAAACAGTCAAATGGACTGACAGTAGCTATGTTGGTGGGATAATCTCTCCCACAGTGCTGTCTACACAGGGAGTTAAACATAGTTATACCGACCTCTCAGGGGTGTTAATATTTTATACCTCTGAATTTTGTAGTTATGTCAATACAGGTCTGTAGTGTAGACCAGATCTAAATAAGTTTCCCGAACCTGAAAAAGCTCTGTGTAAACTCAAAAGCTTGTCTCTGGCCCCAGCCGAATTTGGTCCAATAAACAATATTACCTCACCCACTTTGTCTTGCTTATATCCTGGGATAGACTGTACTTGTGGGGGAATTCTGTGCCAAAAAAATTAAAATTCTGTCAGTGGTATTTTAAAATTCAGCAAAATTCTGCATATTTTATTCGTCAAAATCACACAGTATAGTCACGTTTCCGTTATTTTGGTCATTTATTTCAAAATACCCGTGAGCAGATATGTCTGTAATAATACAGATAAAATATTCAGGAAATGTTTTTTGACAAATAGATTCCTTACTAAGCATGTTAATACAGAACTTTGAGTAATAATTAATTTAAACTACAATACAGAAATGTATTTCCCGCACCAAAGGCTTGGTGGTGTTGGGGTAATGGAGGAGGTGAGGAAGAGGGAAGTAATTGCTGGGAAGGAGCCTGAGAATGAACTTGGAGGGTTGTTAGGTGTGGGTGGGAGAAGTATGGACAGGTGTTTTGTTTAGTGTGTTGGGGGAAGGAATTGTTAGGGAGCCTCTTCTGTGTAGACCCTGCCTGACCACTAGCCCCTCATTCAGTCAGCCACCCTCTTCCCCCATCCCCATGTGTTCCTGCATGCCCACTCAGCCACCCTCTTCCACCCGTCTCCCTGTGTTCCTGCCCCCCCCAGTCCCATTCAGCCACTGCTGTAGTCTGCCTCCCCCTCCCCCACTAGCTCTTCTGAACCACAGTCTGTGAGAACCAAGTAGCTCCATGTGCCCCATGCTTTGTGTCCTCCCATATCCCATGCCTCCTGACCTGGTCCCAGGGGCAGGGTGCTGTGAGGAACACAGCCTCTGCTCTCCCCTAGCCGTAGTTGGGGCTGTTCCCATCCAGGAGCAGTTGGTCTCTGTTCTGGTGCCATAGTGGGTGACTAGGCAACAAAATAGCAGATGAAATTCAAAGTTGATAAATTCAGAGTAATGCGCATTGGAAAACATAATCTCAACTATACGTATAAAATGGTGGGGTCTAAATTAGCTGTTGCCATTCAAGAAAGAGATATTGGCGTTATTGTGGATAGTTCTCTGAAAAGATCCACTCAATGTGCAGTGGCAGTCGAAAAAGAATGTTGGGGATCATTAAGAAAGAGATAACTAATAAGACAAGATATCATATTGCCTCTATATAAATCCATGGTATGCCCACATCTTGAATACTGTGTGACAGTGTGGTTGCTCCCTTTCAAAAATCATACGTTGGAATTGGAAAAGATTGAGAAAAGACAACAAAAATAACTAGGGAAATAAGACTGGGACTTTTCAGCTTGGAAAAGAGACAACTAAGGGAGGATATGATAGAGGTCTATAAAATCATGACTGGTGTGGAGTAAGTAAATAAGGAAGTGTGTTTTTTTCCTCTCATAACACAAGAACTAGGGATTACCAGATGAAATTAATAGGCAGCAGATTTCAAACAAACAAAAGGAAGTATTTTTTCATATAACGCACAGTCAACCCTTAGAACTCTTTGCCAGAGGATGTTGTGAAGGCCAAGGTTCGAAAAAGAACTAGATAAATTCATGGAGGATTGCTCCATCAATGGCTGTTAGCCAGGATGGGCAGGGATGGTGTCCCTAGCATCTGTGTGCCAGAATCTGAGAATGAGTGACAGGGAATGGGTCACTTGATGAGTACCTGTTTTGTTCATTCCCTATGAAGCACCTGGCCTTGGTCACTGACAGAAGACAGGTTACTGGGCTAGATGGACTTTGGTCTGACCCAGTATGGCAGTTCTTATGTTCACAGTAGCCCCTAGTGGCCAAAAGGTGTAACTGCAGCAGTTCTTGTCAGAATGAATTTTCTGCTGAGAAAAGAAAAATCTGAGCGGCACATGAATTCTGCACATGTGAAGCGATGCAGAATTCTCCCAGGAGTAATACATGACTACAACACCACATATGTTAATAATGAGTATAAGCAACAGTAACCCCTCTGAGGAGTGAGGGAGGATATTGAAAAAGGTTTACTTTTACTTGTAATATAAATGCCATAAAACCACAATTAGGCTTTCAGAAGGGTGCTGAATTTTTGTGTCCTAACTACATTACAGACTTCCAACACTTAAAAGAACCATTTCAAACATCTAGAACACATTTAAATCACTTTCCACACTAGTGTTTGTAATGTTTCTCAATTGTAAATCTTATAACTGGTTCAGTCTGAACTATTCTAGTGTTAGTGTGGATGGAAGTGCAGCAACATAGTTCACTTGATACAATTCCAAAATGGCATTGGTAGATAAAGAGCATGTCTAATCTTCAATTTTGCGAAGTGCGTTACATGAAACATTTTTTGTTTTTGTGTATTAAGGTGGTAATTTCAGATTGCTCTCTTGTTTTGAGCCTACTGCAGCTAGGGTGATCAGATGTCCCAATTTTATAGGGACAGTCCCAATATTTGGGACTTTTTCTTATATAGGTGCCAATACCCCGTCCCAGTTTTTCACACTTGCTATCTTGTCACCCGAACTGCAGCTTCTGTAACTATGTATGGCTTCTGTTTTATAAGGTACAGCATACAACAAAGACCTATGTTTTAGAGAAGGGGAAAGCTGACACCAAGTTTTAGATGTGTGCTATTATAGATTGAAAAATGCTGATAATAGGGATTACACTTTGCATTTTGCTACAGCACTTCTCCATCTGTTAAGAGGATTTGTGGGATAGGTACTTCAGGAGAACCATGATTCATTGGTACTGTAATGGGAAATGTCTGTCTTTTAATATAGACACGGTCCCAGATTGCAAGCCAATTATTTTTGTCCCTTGCTGAGTAGAGTAGTAAGATTTTGATGTGGAGAGATTGTCTCTTATGTAAACTGTGGAAGATTTCATTGAACAACTCAGTTACAGATCTTTCTGAGAAAATGGATTTATATTTGTTAGCCAAACTACATCCATAGATTGTGTGCAACTGTTAATGTGCAGATTTGGTAAACAAAATTCCATCTTCTAATTTTCAAAAGAGGATTGTTTGGAGACCAACATGTACCATATTTCCAGTTTTCTAAGACCCTAAAATGTGGCCTTTCCCCTTTGCATGATCCTGTTGGACAGAGGTTAGAAGACTAAAGTCTGTAAGTGTAAGATGTGTCTCCCAAGGCCGGGAGCAGGCATCCTGCTCAGCAGCAGAGCTGAGGTCTTTCAGTGCAGCAACCATGCAAAGTAAAGAGCCTAACAGACTCCCTTTCTCTAGAAAGTTATTTTAAAAAAACTTTTATTAAATCTTGAAAAACACAAAACCCTCCCCAGGCTCCCGCTCTCTCAGTATTAGCCGGGCCTCTTCGCCCGACTTTATACTGGAGCCTCCCTCGGCTTCCCGTGCATGAGCGTGCCGACCTGTCAGAACTCTTTGCAGCCACGGTTGTTTCCAGGCGTTTCTCTGTGTGGTGCACCCATAAACCCCGCCTCTCTGTGAAGACGTGCAAGACTGAGTATCGGCTGTGGCTGCCCTGGCCACGTGGGGCTCAAGGGGCGGGCTTAAGAAGGAAGCTGCGCTGGCAGATTCCAAAGCCTGTTCAGTGCTCACAGCTGATAAATTTGCAGGGGCTATACGAGGCCGCGAGAACCTGGGCTCGTCGCACGGGAGGACAGTACGAACAGTAAACAGGTAGGACAAGCAGAGTAGGCGTTCAGACTGTGACATAAAGTCAACGATATTGGGTGTATGCTTTAAAGATTTGCAGTTGCATGAATTTCTGTTAGTATGTTGTGTTTGTTCTGTTGAGAATAGAAGATAATGAGAAGATTAAACAGCTCTGGGACCAGTCACAAGCAAAGTCTTTGGTTTTCAGACCCTCCCCTTTTTTAGCAGAAAATGTAATTTCATTATTTTGTATGAAGAATTCATGTGTTTCTGCCTCTGCACTGGAAACTGTTCTGTGCATTCCTGAGCAGATATGTGTTTCAACAAGATTGTAATTTTGTTTGAGAGGTTTTGGGTGACTCCTGGAAAGCTGTATGAATCAGTGGCTGTGAAAGAGAAAACAATAAAAGCTTGTTGAAGTGACAGAGAGTCCTGTGGCACCTTAAAGACTAACTAAAGTATTAGAGCATAAGCTTTCGTGGGCTAATACCCACTTTGTCGGATGCGACATTATACTTTAGTTAGTCTTTAAGGTGCCACAGGACTCTTTGTCACTTCTGCAATTCCAGACTAACACGGCTACCCCTCTGATTCTTAAAAGCTTGTTAATAACCAGTCACTGATGAACTATTTCCATCCTTGGATAGAAATGCAGGATGAAGAAAGTGTAGTTTGTTAATGTAGAGGCTTTCATCTTACAAGTTGTACAAGCTGTCCAGACTCTTTCCCTGAGCATTTTCGGTTCACATCAACAGTCTTCTATACATATCTTTAAATGCAATTATAATTTTTAATCTAGAAAGTTTTGAAATATAAAGTATAAAACAACTCAGTGGCTTTGTACCTATGATACACAATTGAGACAGTGGCAAATATATTCTGTATAACATACTAAAGTGGCCTTAGTTTGCTGTAGTTTAAGCTGGGGAATTCTTGGGTAGGAACATTTATGAAGAGTGCCATTGGATCTTTAACAGCTACTTGGAGCAGAAAGAGCTTAAATTACAGTGAACTAAGGCCACTTTACATTTGAATGAGATCATGGGGGTAGGGAGCAATAATGTGCTTTAATTTAATTTTGCATTACCTTCACACCTTTAGTAACTTTGGTTTAACTTTCCTGAGTGTCCCATGGAGACAAGCCCTCAAAAACCAGCATAATCAGTTTAGCCCTTCATTCTTTAGAATTAACTGCAGTTATTGTATGAGAATGTTAAAAACTGAGGCTCTTACTGCTACAAGAAGGTGTTAATGACCAAGTGGCACTCCTTGTGAATGTCCTTGGCCAGAAATTCCCAAAAATTCCACATTTTTGGTAAACTAGTTAGGTCTTCACAGTTTATAATATACCCATAATATTGTTCTGATGGGTGGTAGCTCTGTAGAGTAGAGATGAATTGAGTGACACTGAATTGAAAGCTTTAGCTTAGGAAGGCCTCCTGTATTTTGGAGGAGGCCTGCCTATGCCACAGCTTTCAGCTCTGCCACTGGTCATGAAGATGGCAGGGTGGTGAATTATGGCTATGAAATGGCTGCCTCACTCCAGAGGTGGTTACATATTATTAGTACTGTGTGTGTGTAGTTTTAAAATATTTTGAATGATTTTGTATATGGTGCTTGCAAAATGTTCTGGACGCTGTACTAAATCAGTTAGTGTATGAAAGTTAGATGGTGTTGATAAGAGACAGAGAGGTCCAGTTGCAACTCTTTCAGTGCTTTGGCTGTTTTCTCCCCAAAAGGTAGCAAAATTGACAGTGAATGCCAGCCATGAAACTGACGAGTCTATTGTCAATTTTACTCTTTTTAAAAAATATGTAAGTTTCAAAATGTTGTTACTTATAATGGTTTTGCATTCAGGAGATGTGCAAAACCAGTGTAATTTTCACCATCTCTTCATGCTCACTATTTATACAAACTATAACTCTGCAAAATTAACTGTAAAAATAAAAAATCACACACCTGAAAAAATGTGACCATTTTCACAATTGGTAGGTAAGATTACCATAACTGGTTAGTGAGTGCATTGAACAGCACTTAATATATAACTAGTGTCATTATTCATTTGCAAGAAAATGGTCAGTTACAGTTATGTTTCCATTTTATGCAGTAGCACCATTGCTCTTCTGTAGTGCTTGGGAGTGAAGCTCACATGCACAATATTTTCCAGGCTCTTCAAGAGGGAGTTTACCCTAGCAGCAGGTAGGATCATTCAAGAAAGGAGAGGGAAGAGAATCAACCATGTTAGTTTGTTGTTGGCTCACTCAAAAGATACTGCGTAATATTAACGGGAGCAGAAAACTGTTCAAAAAGAAACTTAAAAGAGAAGTCAGGACACATTTAGAGGTGGCTGCATCAGAATTTTTTTTTTAAAAAACTAGTTGGTTAAAAAAAGTTAAGTCTAGCAGTGTTTTCTGAAACTTTAAAATTAAAATATAATGATGCACTTAGGCTTCTCTTGGACTCAAAATTACTGTAGCAAGAAGGATTACAAAAGTTTTACAAATTGAACATGTAAATAAATTGCATTAGTATTAGAATTAAACATATACTATTCAAGCAAAAATAGAGACAAGGTAGGCTGGCCCTCTGCATCCTGAATAATTTGGTGGAGACTTATGTAAATTTAAAAAAGGAATTAAAGTACACTTCTAGTTCTAGACTGAATATGATCATATGTTTCTCAGGAGGAGGAGATATTGTATGAAATTACTTCACAACTTGTGGTGTTATCTTTGATATTACATATGAAATGTTGCTCCTACCCTTTTTCATGGTGAGAAAAGCAAACACACCATACAACACCATCCTGTAGAATGTTTATATTTGTGTTTGTTTTTTGTTCTGTTTTTCTTCTTTCATTCACGGTGGTGACTTGCATTTTTATGTGACATTATTACCAAAGACCAGGGTTAATTTGATTGAAATCACTGGTCAGGAAGACTTTATTTAATCATGGATTTCTAGATAAAAGTGCTTTCTTGTTGGTTGTTATAACCCTAACACACATTCTTCACAACTCAGAGATAGATGTAGGTTACATTTTTAGAAGGTACACAGTATACATTTTTAAAGTGATTTATTTTGAAAATTTTTCAAATTAGTTTTACAGCTATATCAGAAAATGAATGATTAGTTATTTCATTTACTAAAGGTAATTGAAGCAGATATTTATGAAGTCATTGGGAGGTGAACTATCCTCAAATCAACAGGTTAATCGTTAATATTTGGAGGATTTTCTTGCTGAGCTGTATTAAGAGGAGAACATCACCAGACAGACATTTAAATTGTTTTATTTAACTAAAACTACACTATGTATTCAGAATTTTTTTCTTCATCAGCAAACATATAATATTTTAACAAAACAAGCATATGAATTTTTGAATTTAGTTAAATACTCAAGTTTTTTAAAATCAGGTTTGTTTGTTAAAATTGTTTTGAACTAAAATAGTTAAATTAAGTTTTTAAAAAACAAAAAATCTCCCAAAATTAAATTGACTGTGTCAACCAGGTTAACATGAGAAACTTTAAATATTGGTTTCTGCAGCTAATTCAGTAGTCTTCATCTTCATTTTCCTGTTTGTTCATAGTCTGGAAAAGAAAAACAAGCTTTCCTGCTTTTTTCAGGTCCTGAATGATTTCTCAGTTTGGAATGAATTAGTCCAAAGGAAACAAGTATTCTTTCTACACCAGCAGAAGAAGCTTCTGCTGTTAAAAGTGAGATTGTCACTTCAGCAGTCTCTGAATCCAAGTGCTTAAGTTTCTTCCTTTAAACATCAGCAAACATATATTTCTTGAATGGTTCACCCTTAACTCTGAAGTTTATTATAGTTGGAATTATGGAGGGATGATTGCTCCATGTCCATATCATAGCCAACTCCTCCTCTTCAGCAGTTAAGGTTTTACCCTGGTACCTTGTATTGAGAATATTTGCAAGAAAATAAGCTGGAGATAGTGCTTTTCCCATTTGTTTATTTTATTGCTTGTAATTTAACTTTGTCATCGCATATTTCTCTTTAAGATCTCACTCGGATCCTTCCATATTCCAACAGCCTCAGCAATAAAACAGTTATTTCCCTGCATTTTGTTCAAGGCTACAGAAATAGGTTTCAGGGTACTGTGCATATGTTCAACATCCATTCTCTTAAGCCCAACTTTGGCTGTGACAGTGCCATATTTTTTTTTCACGATTTTGTTCACAAATTGTCATCAGGTTAGGCCAGTTCTTGATATAGTGCTCAAAACAGTCCACTATTGAGTTCCATCGCACATCTTGTGCGAAAGTTAGTTTGGTTCTCCCACTCTTTTCAGAGCAGCTGCTGCAGAATGGTTGTTACAGAAGTATTTTGCAATTTCAACAGCATTAGCCTTTATTTCTGGAACACTGAAGTCTTTGGCTAGGAGGTTCCTCAAATGAACACTGCAAGTGTATGTTATTAGTTTGGGGCTCTTTTCACGCTCTCCTAAATAATTTCTTCTCATCTTGGCTACATTTGCAGCATTGTCTGTGACCAAGCTGAGTACTAGACATTTGCTTTCTTTTTTCCCTACAGTTTGTTGTAGCTTTTACTGCTACTTTTAAGTATTCTGCTGTGTGTGCATTTCCTGATGTATCAATTGCTTCTGTAAGGAAGACAGTCCCTCCATTTGTTGTCACACAGTCATGTACAAGAAGATCATTGTGGACATTGCTCCACCCATCGAGACTCGGGTTAACAATTTTACTCACCCATACCTTTTGCACACTGCTACATTTCTCTTTCATACACTTTATCCAGCAATTTGCCTGTGACATCCGCTCTGTATCCTGGTCTTAATGACTGAACCATATTAATAAAGTGTGGGTTTTCAGTCATATGGAAAAGAGAGTTTGTTGCATAAACAAACCGGGCAATTTTTTAATCAATTAGCTCTTTTTGTAATCTGCTGGTTCTTATCACAAACTTATCTATGGGATTCCTGGATGATGATTTTTTTTTTTTCTTTTTGCTACAGGTGGTATACTGTGGCTGTGTGACATACATGATGTAACTGAAACACTATCATTGGCAGATAACTCTGAAACTATAGAAAATGAAGATCTTGAAGGGGGAATGTCTTAAGTCCAGAAGGAAGACAGGCAGTCCATAAGAAAGAATTACATTAGCCCTTTTTTGCAGCTGCATCATGTTGGCTCATATTTAAAGCTACGATTTGGTCGTGGAGGTTGTGGAAGTCAGGAAATCCTGTGACTTCCGCAGATGTCTGTGACTTCAGCCTGCAGCTGCTGTGGTGTCCAGGAGCTGCAGGATATTTTTGCCACCACCAGTGGTGGGTAGGGGAATCCCCATCAGCTCCCCTGCCCCTGTGAGTGGCTGGCAGGAGTCCCCCATTAGCTCCCCAGCTCCTGTGAATGTTAGGGATGCGTGCATCTCCCTAGCCACTGCAAGTGGCAGGGGATCCCAGCAGTTCCCTAGCTGCCACGGATGCAGGGGACCTGTGCAGCTTCTTAGCCATTGCAGTAGCAGGGGCTCCTCAGCTGCCACAGGTGTGGGAGGTGCCTCTTACCCACCGAGCAGGGACCGTAGCTCTCAGCCACAGCAGGGCAGGATGCTGGACCCTCCTTCCTCACCCTTCTTGTCATGGACATTTTAAGTATAAGTCAGGGACAGGTCACAGTTTCCATGAATTTTTGTTAATTTCCCCTGACCTGTCCTTGACTTTTACTAAAAATGTCCATGACAAAATTGTAGCCTTACTCATACTTAACTTGTGATCTTCTCTAACCCCCAGCTCTTTTTCTTTCCTGCCTAGCCAGTCATTCCCCATTTTGTATCTGCATTTAATATTTCCTTCCTAAGTATAGTACTTTGCATTTATTTAATTTCATCTTGTTCATTTCTGACTAATTCTCCAATTTGTCATGGTACTTCCAAATTCTGGTCTTGTGCAAAGTGCTTGTGAACCCTCTCGCTTTGCTGTCATCTGTAAATTTTAAAAGCATACTCTCCGCTCCATTATCTAAATTGTTAATGAAAGTATTGAATATTATCGGACCTGCGGGTCCCCAATAGATAAGTCCTCCCAGTTTTATAGTGAACCATTGGTTATTTTTCCTTGACTATGGTCTTTCAATTAGTTATGCACCTGTCTTATACTAATTTCATCTAGACCATATTTCTCTAGCTCACTTATGAGAATGTCATGTGTGACTGTCTCAAAATCCTTACTACAGTCAAGCTTTATCAAGTCTACAGCTTTGCCCCTACCTGCTAGGCCAATAACCCTGTTAAAGAAGGAAGTTAGGTTGATTTGGCATGATTTGTTCTTGACAAATCCATGTCGGCTATTCCTTATAATACTATTAGCCTCTGGGTGTTTACAAATTGATTATTTAATAATTTGTTTGAGTATCTTTCCAGGTATCAAAGTTAGGCTGATGGGTCTGTAAGCCCCCGGGTCCTCTTCGTTCCCCCTTTTGAAGATAGGTAATATATTTTCCCTTTTCCAGTCCTCTGGGACCTCTCCCATTTTCCATGTCTTCCTTAGCTAGAAAAAAGTTGAAAAGCATTGGAAAATAGAAATACACTGAAAACTTTCCAATTAAATCTTCTTTTTGTATTGTTAGTATGGATAAATTACTATGCTGAAAAATTACCCTGAAGAATCTCAAGACCTCAATGTGATCTCCTCATTAATATATTTCCAGACAACTTGTTTTCTGTAGCGCATCAGATATTGCAAATTGCTGTGTACCAAAAGTAAACAGAGAAAACAACCAAGGCAAAGATTGGTATATTCAGACATGCTGTCCACAGAGTTGTACAAGTTACTTTCTTATACAGTTTTTTTTTTTTTTAGTATTAGGTATTTTAACCTTTAGAAAAGTTATTTCAAGTGTGTTTTCAATAACTGTATTACTGAGAGAGCAGATGCACATGACTGTTCAAAATATGCCTTCCTCATTCTTACCTTTCAGGGACTTTTGGAAATACCTAAGTTTCACTATTGTTAAAACAAAATTTCCTTGTGGTTTAGGAACACTGTCAAGAATGAGCCCACTGCAGGACAGGAGTGGAAGCGCCTGCAGTAAGGAGCCCCTTGTAAAGTGCCTTCAAGCTAAGAAAGACTTGGAGACAGCCATTGCTGGAATTGTCAAGGCTGAACAACAAATTAAAGTCAACTGGAGAGAGGTATTTAAAATGTACTTTTAAAAGTCTAACATTTTGCTAGTCTTTGACCACAGTTTTGATGGGGAGTTCTGCAAGGTACTTGGTGTTCTGAGACAATACGCTGAAATCTGTCCTAGAAACACCATTATTAAGGCTACAGTTTAGTCATGGGCATTTTTAGTAAAAGTCATGGACCCTGACTAAATCTGGGGTGTGAAAGGGAGCCTTGGGAGGCGGGCAGCAGTACCTCTGCCAGCTTCATGGTCCCCTGCTTAGGTGTTCCCTGGGGCTAGCCACCCACAGCTTGCTGCAGGGCAGCCCAAGTGGCTGGCTGCAGAGCTGCTCCAGCAGTGACTGGTGTGTCTGGTGTGGTTGGCCCAGGAGCCACCTGAGCAGATAAGCCTATAGCCAGGTACTTGGGTGGCCCAGGGGTGAGCCACACTGGCTGCTGCAGAAGTGGTGGAGGTTGCGGGAAAGTCAGGTTGCAGAAAGTCATGGAATCCATGACTTCCACAATCTCCGAGATAGACACAGAGCCCTAACCATTATCTCACTATAAGCCTTACAAGACATAAGCATTTGAGTATTGCTAACCTCACCAGGCAAAATAAAGTGAAGTTTCTCAACATCCAATCTCACTAGCATGTTTTGTGTTAGTCTCTGGGTTTTATTAATAGCTTCTTATTTGTAATGGGATTTTTTTAGTGATTCACCATTTAGGCTATGGAAATAACTTCTTTAAACTGAAAGATATAAAGGTGCTAAAATAATATGTAGTAGTACAGCTGTCTTAATAAACTGATAATCCTTTGTGTTCGGGTACTCCTTCAATGGGGATGGTCTTGGAACTTGGAACTCCCCTCCCTTCCCACCAACACTGGGCATGCTCTGGTTTGATTTACTCAGCAGACATTCAAGGAATACTAAATGGAGCTGGTATTTATCTTGCAGGTCAAAGCTCAGATTCACAGCTGCATAAGTCGTCATATTGAATGTCTGCGCAGTCGTGAAGTTTGGCTGCTTGAACAAGTAGATCTCATTCAGCAGCTCAAAGAGGAGACCTTGCAACAGCAAATACACCAACTCTACTGGGTAAGATTTGTGTGTTTAACTCAATTTAGCTATATTGGCCCTTTCATATACTCTGGTCTTGCTAGTATGTATTCATGGTAAAGTCCAAATCTTGAACAGGCATATCCTGTGTCATGTATAAGAGGATGAATTTGAACATGTGAGCTAAGGCAATAATATTGTTTTATTTTTCATATAGCTGCTGGGGCAATTCAATTGTCTTATCCACCAACTCGAACACCCCCATGGCAATGACCTAGTCAATCAGATTTCTCTGTGCTTGGAGAGGTAAAGATATTACATGATCTAAATAAATGAGTACTATTCTTTTTGACTTTACCTTGAATTTAAACCGTTTTCTGGTCATAATGTCTGTAGACCATCTCTTCTACATAGTTAGCTTTTATGAAGTATGTATAATACTTTACTATGAGCTATTTTCAGTAATTGCTAAAAAAAATTAATGGTGAGATTTTCAAAACAGTTGAGGATAGAAGATGAGTATGATTAAATACCCAGAACTGCTTTGAAAATCTCAGTGTAAGATTTTTAAATTGATCCTTTAAAGAGAAGTCAGGGTATCATAAATGGTAATGCAAGCATAACTTTGTGCAGGTTACTGCAGAGGTTGAAGTTTGATTTGGCAGGAAGAGTAAGTGGGGAGAGGAGTTTGCTGTTTTGCTGGATATTTCATTTTTCCCCCCAGTTTTTACTGCATAGAGCTTTTTTATTTTTGTGTAAAAAGCTAAATAAATCAAATTAGTTCAGATTTTTGGCTGTTTGCTCCAGAGCCAATTAAAAGCCTTTCTATAAATATTGGCTCAATTTTATAGGCTTAAAGCTAGTGAAGCATTTAACTGAACTTATGGGTGAATTTTAATTTTGATTTTAAATCTCCTTAATTCTTTTAGACTGGGCAGCCTGACTCTCAAACCAGAAGAGTCTTCCAACCTGAACTTTGAGGCCGATACATCTTTCCTTCGCCAGGCCATCATGTCCTTTGGCTCAATAAAAACAATGGTGAGTACTGAGGCTTTTATGGTAGGATCACTGTTGAAAATACTTGATTCAGATATTTTTAAGGGGAGATGGCGAGGGTTCATCAAAAGATGAACTGGGTTCATTTTAAATCTCTAGTTGGAATAAAATAGTTTTGTATATGTTTTATTACAGGTTTTGGTACATAATTTAATAGTCATTGCAGATAGGAACTTTTTTCAGCTTCAAAAAGTCTAAACCTCCTTAATCAGCTGGATTATGATCATATGAGCGGGATGTGATATTTATATACAGTAACAGCAATACCCAACCTATTATTTGTCAAGAAGTCTCTGTTTCAAAAGTATCTCCTCAGCTACATTTGCAATCTGTCTATATATGTGAAGTTTTGTGCAGCGGCCTCCCTAAAGTATATCTGCATTTAATTAATATACAAGTTGTTTTTGGCAGAAATTGATTGGAAGGTTAGGATGATTAGTGGGAGTGGAGGGCAGCGGGTATGTGTTTTGACTGGTTGTTGTAGCAGTTGGAATTTAATGTGGAGACCTTCTTTAGCGGATTCAAGTTGTAGGCAATACCAGTGAAAAAGGTACATGCCCAAGCCTCTGGGAGCATTTACCTTTATAAAAGCAGGAATAATTCTGCTTAATTGCTCTAGACTGAAATTTGCCATCACCTCTTTATTTTGAAGCCCCCACCTTCTAAAAAAAAATAAAATTCAGTAACCTTGAAGTTACAGGGATATAAAAGTTTACCAGTTGTAACTGTGCTTTTAATGCTGCTTCATTGTAGTCTTAGTGTTTTAAATATTTTTTAAAAATTTAAATAGTTTTAAAAATTGAGTGATTATTCATCTTTTCTTTTTTTTAATAGCAAACTCCTGAGAGAGAAAATGCTTGCCCTTGGATGTCAGTGCAGAACTGCATGCTGGCCCAACATGAACAGGTAAAATGAATATTTGACTTGTGAAAATATGCTTATACTATCGTTAGCAAGATTGGGATTTGACTATCAGGTTTCCTAACTGGTTATTTTTATGGCAGTTGTTAAGTATCCAGTAACAACGTGGCAAGGTGTATTTCACAATGAAATGCCTGTTGGGTGCATGTTCTAGTTTTCTTTTGCCATCTTCCCTCACATCAGCTCCTTAAATATGAACTTGAGAGAATTTGTCCATGGGTGTGGAATGAAGCACTTCCAGCTTGGCTCTTCTAGTCCAAATACTAGAGGATAAATGGAGTCTAGTCCTAAGTGTGCCAGACAGGGTTTTGGAACCGTTCCAGTTGTATTGCAGCAGTTCAACTGGGAGGCGCCATGCTGGGTCCAGCACAGTGATGCAGCTAAGTTGAAGGTATTTTTCAGGTAGATGGAGAGACTATATAGTCAAAAGGGCTGCAGTGATCACAGGATCCTGAACTACTGTGGCTCATACAGATTAATTGTACACATTTAGCTGTTTTCAGTCTAGTTTCTAGATAATTAGAAACAATTGGAAAAGCAAACCATACAGCAGTAAGCTGGTTTTCTGCCACATAGATGACTGAGGCTTTTGTGATGATGGTGTGGTTCTTTTGGTTAATAAATATTGGTATATGTTGGACACACTGTTCATTCTAAGATTCTCTGTACATTGACTTCACAATTAAATAGTTATTTTTATAACCTGGAGTCCATACTCTGTTTTTTAGCAGAAGCTGTTGTCTGGGACATTGGGTTCCCCACTCAGTGACTGGCTACTTGGAAGCAAGTCTGCTAGCGTTTGCCAGGCTCTATATGTTCCCAGCATTAACCCTGAGGACTGGCTTATGGAAAAGCAGGTGTCAGAGATCAGCCAGGTATGCTCTTCACATACTAAATAAGATGTATTAAAGAGGAATGCAGTAGCATGCTGCAGTTGAAATTGAAAGGGTGGGGAGCACATCCATTGTACTTTTCTTGCATGTTTGTCCTACTCGTTACATCTTGCTTGATTCTCAAAATATACAATGACAGCTCAGAACAAACAGCTTTTTTTTCTTTTAAAGGATTTAAACTCTTCCAAAGTCTGTTATTTGGAGGAAGCCTGGGGAAATCTGAAAGATTTGGAAAACTGGCTCCTGCAGAATCAGCAGAGAGAAGAAACTTATAAAAAAACAGATTCCCATAAGGACAGGAGCTCCAATTCCACTGCCTGCTCCTTCTTTTCTACTGAAAAGATGGATGAATTGGAGTTCCTTGAGCAAGAAGAGATGGACATTTCTGACTGGCTGCTTACTCCTTCTGACCCAGAAAATGGAAGTAATGCCTCAGAAGAGAAATGGAAATGTGTGTTTAAACCTTTTAGGGAGGAATATAACAGAAGAGATTGGCTTTCCAAAGCTGACTCCTGCACTACCTGTCGTGGCAATCAGGCCAAAAGTGTAGAGATAGAAAACCTTGGAAATCTTAAGTGCCTGAATGAGCATCAGGATGTGAAGAAATCACCCACAGTATCTACTAACAATGTCTGGCTCCTACAGCACCCCCAAGTTCCATTGAAAGTGGAAGATGTGTGCAAAGCTAACGAGCCATGCACTAGCTTTTCAGAATGTGTGTGTGATGACAGCTGTGAAAAGGAAGCTCTGTGTAAGTGGCTCCTGAAGAAAGAGGGGAAGGATAAAAATGGCATGCCCGTAAGCCAGGTACCGGTGGTGAACCCTGAGCCTGAGAAGCCTAAATCTGCTGTCAACATCTGGCTTCATCCCTCTAGGCAGCTTCCAGAGGAGTCTGCTACTACCACAATGAAATTGGATAGTTCAGTTAAGGTTGTAGAACCTCTAAAAGCATTGCTCGAGAGTCCATTGCCAACCTGGCTTGCCAAATCAGAGCACAAAGCAGCAAGCACAGAAGAAAAGGCAAACCGGGAGAAAGTAGAAGGTAGCTTCAGGAGTCCCTTTCTAGACCTCTTGGCCCCATTCCACCTTCCTCTGAATGTCAACAGTTGGGTGTTGTCTTCAAAGAACGTAGAAAATGTCAGCCAGCCTCCAGTGGAAGATAAATGGCTGCTACGCAAGAAGGCACAAGTGAGCATAGTCTTCAATGTTTATTTCAAGATAATGTGTTAAGACAGTATAATTACCAGTGTTACTACTTGCCCTGTGTTTACACTAAACTCAAGTTTTTTCTAAAAAATCTTCTCAATGCTCAACCACTATTTTAATAGTGCTGAAATAAAACAGATCTCGGTATTGAAATCCAACTAACTTTGTAAAGCAAATATAGCCAAGATTAATCTCTCAAGAAATATTAGATTTAATTTTCTTTGATCTCACCCCTTTAAAAGATAGCTTTCCTGTGGGTCTGCAAACTTAGATGCATTTTGGACATAATTATTAAGGACATTCTCTTTTTCAGGACTATGGCCTTCCTACAGTATGTGATCTTTTTGCCTGTATGAAGCTGAATGGCGATAGAGAAAAGTGGCTGTACCAGACTCCTTTACAAGTATGATTAATCTATATTCTATAATCCTTGACAATATCAACATTTAAATGTTAAAAGCAACATATGACTGCCTTTCTATATCTCTCTTTAGCAGCTCAACCTATTCCCTACTCTCCATTCCCACCCCTCCTGGTTCTCCATTGTTCTTTTCCTTCATCCTCTTCTGCCAGGGGAGGCCGATGGAATTATTCCCACTGTTAAGTAAATTGATATTAAATATTGCCTCTTTGTATGGGTTATGGTAAATTACACTCTAATTTGGGATTTTCGTAATTTTGTATGCATTACATTGGGAGTGTCTGTCATATAGCTTAAGCCAGAGTCCTCTATTTGAGGTTTGACAGATGAATACTCTCTGTTTTAACCTCCTGGAAAGCTCCATTGCTGTGAAGCATTTTCAACATCCCTTTTATATGCGCTTCTCTGAGTGTTACTTTCTCTTTTACCAATGAACAAAATAAAATAACTCTGCATTCTGAACTGTTTTCTTCTAGAAGTGAAGAACCTGAAGCATTAGAACCATGTCATCTTCCTGCTGATTGTCACACATACATGCAATGTCACTGGAGTCTGCTGAATCCATTGTGTTTGTCTGATTAGTCGGCTTTATTTTTCTTCCAAATTTTTAGCTAAAAGACAAAGTATATTTATATGTAACTGAGTTCTGATACAGAAAATGCCTTTGTGTTGTAAATACTCCTGAGTGTAGGCCTGCTGAATATAAGCACACTGACACAATAGGCACTTGTAAGATCAAATCTTTCTTGGGCCTAAGTGAAGCTTCTTTTATGGGTTGTCACTTGAAGCATGTTGAAGCTCAGAGCAATTGTAAAATGAAATGCCTTTGTGAAATCTGCATCTCTGGTGCTTGGCCTGTACTATATAGTGTTGCAGTTTTCTCACCCAAAAGATTGCCCTTCAGATTCTAGAACTTTATCTTGAAAAGGATTCCATCTTTTTTAGATGGAAGCAATTTTTTGTTATCCTTTGAAGGATGGCAGTTGTTGCTTGCATCCTATGTACAACAGCCCAAGGCTGTTAAATGTATTCTAGTTTTTGAAAGAAATATACTTTTTTTGGCCTCTGACATGAGAACTGTTAGATGTGTTTTTAAAGGAAGACCTTCCTGTTAGTGAAGGAGATCTTCAGCTACCGAAACAGATTTGGCCCAGATCTTTTTAAATGGCTTTTGAACTGAGTCTTTTCAGTGCTGTTAGTCTTTGTGAATCAATAGACTCTGAAGCTAGTAGGTGCCCAGCATTTGATGAGGTAACAATTACAATTTTACTGAAACAATTTGGTGTACAAAAAAAGTAATAGTAACGCAAAGATGTTTATTTTTTAAACTAATTGGCAGTTAATTAATATTGAATAAACTGCTGGTAGTCTTGGTTCCTTAACTGGTTCATAGACAAATGCAATTGTAAATGGAAACATCTCAGAATGCTTAACAGAAATGGAACTTTGGATGTTGGAGAGTCTCCTAATAGGATGTAATCCTGTTCAATGTGTTTTCCAGCTGATGACCTGCATGGATCTCACTACCTTTTCAATCTGTTTTAGATAGTTAAGGTAACTATCACCTTGGTATCAGAGTTGGGAAGTGGGGTCAGATTAATTTTGGTCGCTGTAGCAGTGGACATGGTATGAATATACCTCCTCTGCTAAATAACATTTTATTAAACCCTTATGAAACAGTTCATAAGTTGTCTGAAGCTATTGTTGCACAAGGTGCAAATGGGCAGTAGGTTTGCTAGCTTGCATGAAGAATTAGCAAAGTTATTTAATATCTGCACAGTTAGTTTCCCCTGTTCATTTTCATTAACTTTTTTTTCTGATGATTTTTAGATAATGTTTTCTTAAACCGTGTCTAGAATCAAAATGGCCTCAGCTTTTCAGTGTAGAAAGAAAATCTTGTTAAGAGGACAAACTTAATACCACTTGCCTGGTGCTACACAGTATGAAAGTATTCATCTGTGGTAATCACTATCTTCAGATAGGCTGTGAACTGATGTTCTAAAAAAAATCTTGGCCCTTTGCATATTGAAAATAGACTCTATAAGGGCTTTAGATTAGTGGACCACTTAAGACCTTTTCTTTTAATAGTTTGAGCTCTCTACTGAAATCGAAGTGTTTTTGAAATTTTTACCTGACCATATTGCCTGTTGCTGCATGGAAAGACTGCACTATGACTAACTCCAATGATAGCCTATTTTGATTAGTAGTTGAATTTAATGATGTCTGACATGCAGCTCACTTTTATAATCCCTTTAACCTTAGTTGATGAGTGCTAACTTCATATTCAATTCATTATGCCCTTAAAAGTTTCTGGGTGTGGATTCATTTGCTTTTCACAGAACCCCAGTTTAATTAATACTAATAAATATTTATGTAAAGTGTTGATTAGTCTTTTCCATTAAAAAACATTGCAGCCAAAAGTGGTTTTTATTTCTTTGTGGAAAGCTGTACTGGGGAAATTTTATAAACTCTTTGCTTGGCTTTCTGTAACTTAGAATTGTACTGTTCCCTATAGCCTCCACTCTCATCACTTTGTGGCTCTAAACACAAACATTTGACAGATTTGCACATTGTCACTTGACTGATGCGGGCCTGTCCAGTAGGCTACATGGGTGCTCTTTCACACAGAAGCTACTCAGAGGAGGCACAGCAACAATTGCCTCCTCAAGACTACTACTGGAAGGTCCTTTCTGGTGTGGTGGTCTGTTCTAGAGCCCTTGCCGAGGGGAAGATGGAAAGAAGGATGGCCAGAAGCAGAGCAGTGGGACGCTTCAAGATCTTTTATTTCATGCAGGCATTATAAATTGTAGGCTGGTCCTGGCTGCCTCTTGGACAGCATGCTTGGCCTAAAGAAGGCACACCACCTCGTTACCTAATCTCTTCCCCTCAGACAGTGAAACCAGAGGAAGCAATTCATGGCCTGGCTATTTCTCATCACTTTCCAAATTCTGGCAGCTTGGGCAGGACAAAGCTTAAGGCCAGCGTTAGGTAGATGCTTCTTTAATGCCTGCTCATGGTTTGGTGGGGGGTTTTCTTCCCATTCCTTACAAATACATTTCAGAGGGTGCTCACCTCCCTGCCACTTTCAGTTCATAAATATAGATATCTACTGGTCACTGACTCTAATCAGCTTGTGGTAAGTAAGCCATCTTTCACGTAAGATGTCACTCAGGTTCATGAAACTCAAAACACACTCCTGTAGAGAAAAGTTACTGAGCTTTGTCTACATGGCATTCTAGTCATTGGAGTAAATGCAGTGGTGAAAAGCCCTCATATAGACAGGGTAAATTCTATAAACTGCAGCTTTCACTAGGAGAGTCAGCCCTGCTTGCCTGAAATTGGCAAATGCACAGCATAGCCAAGACATGAGAAATCCATTAGTTTAAAAGACACAGCTCAGGGCTGCCTCTTGTATTTATAGGTTATATCTTCCTAAGAGATGAGTAAAAATTCAAACCACTGGAGTTTTCTGCCATTTTGCTTATTAAGTTGTTTAGAAATCTTATGTGCATTGTTGCACTAGACCCCACTTCTATAAAGTCATTGTAGAAGTCTTTTAAACTTCCCTGCAGAATAGATGGAAGTCAGAATTCCCTTCTCTGCACTGTGCTTCACAGCTTCTCTAGTCAATCTGCTAGGAGCTGGCCTTTGAAAAGGAGTACTATTCTGCACCACCTCACATTTTAGTTCAGGGAAAAGCTGGGCTGACAGTTACAAGTGACCAGAGGCTAGGAGTGTTAGCACTTTAACTGCTTTCATGTACATACCTCTATGGTTCAGAAATGCACCCTGCCTCAACCAGGGACTATGGGGCTGGGAATTCCAAATGTAATCTGATGACAGGTACTTCAAGAAGTGTGGATGGAAGAGAGAAGTCAGTTGTGAAAAGGAACAGCAAACGAAGTTTTTTGGGCTGCTCCTAATAATGAATGAAGACTACTTTGCAAACCTGCAAAAGCACTTCATTACACCTGAAATGATCTTGCCCAGTTGCTTAGAGTAAATGTTCTCAAAGTGATCAGTAGCATATGGAGAGCTGGCTGCTCATAGGGTGGCAGTTCTGCACCAGTCACAAGGGAGGAAAAAAAGTAGCATGATTAGCTTCTTTTAACAGGACACAACAGCTTTGAGAAGATAAGAACTACCACAACCCCCCTCTACAGAGCAAGTCTCATCTGCCTTTTGACCTCTGAGCCTGCCATCTGAGTCTAGGTCTTTTCCCTTTCACTTGCTCTAAGCAAGCTTTTATCTCCCCCCCCTCACCTGCCTTTCCACTTACCAACCATCTCCCACTTAATCTTTAAACGCATGTGACAGTTTAAAACCATTGCTTTGTATTATTCATCTTGAACTGCTATAAAACCACTACTCACCTTGTCAAGTCTGAAGGCCTATATTTTATAGAAAGCCTTCATCTCTCCAGTATGTTGACACTATTATTATTCCTTGGGTGCAAAAGCCCGGGGAGGATAAAAGATTAGCATCCTCTTCCAGGTGGACATGTTTGAATGTAGTCAGAGACATGTGACTGAGTAGCTGTGACTATGATGAACTAAGGCTATTTACTTACCTGTAAAATAAATTAAACTCCCATTTCTAGTGACCCAAGCCTACTTTGCTTTATTGGGGACATCAATTCAGTGTAGTTTGAGACTCTTTGTAGGATAGATTTACTAGATCTGTAACTACAAACAATCTAGCCTTTAATTATGGCCTAAAGGCATTAGTGAATTTGAACATCAAATAGGCTAATTAATTTAGTATCTAATGAATTACAGGTGACCTGCAAAGGAGACAAGGGGCCTTTTTAATTTGAGGGGCAGAGGATTCCAATTAACTAGATAGAGAATAGGGCTAACATCACAAATCAAGCAGCTGAAATCTAATTGACAAACTATTTTCACTTGCTTTCAGCTCTCTAACTTGCATGCCCCTCTGCTGCTGGAGGAGTCCAGCTGTTAGTTTAAAGTTTCACAAACTCTTCTACTTTAGTAAGATCTGAGTTCTTGGGCTACATTTCAGTCTTCCTGAAAAAATCTACAGCAAAATCAGAGGAAACTTTACATTCTTGATAAATCAAGAAAAAAACTCCCACATTTCAGATTTCTGTTATACACCATCACAAAAGTGCAACCCCATCCCCACATATTAAAGGTTAGCAGCACAGGGGGTGGGGGAATGAAGGTGGTAGGAGAGTTGAGGGAGTTCTTAGAGAGCCACATACATTTTCCTGCTCATTGTCAGCTGACCTATCAGATGTGCTGGATAAATCATCCCTCTGTGCTCACAAAGGATACAGATATTATGGTGATATGGCTATTTAATGCTCTGCACTGATAGATTATGCCATTGCAATCTGAGGGAGCTAGAATGAAGGACAAGCAGCAATTAGGGAGAAGCAATAGCAGCTACTCTTCTTTTTCACAATACTCTGTACTTACCAAGGGAAAAAACCCACAAAAATCTAGTTTTACATAGTTCCAGTAGCAGAGCTCTTTGACTCTCAGCTAGATTCAGTTATATGCTGGTATTAAACACCTGCTTGGTACTGTGTGCTAATGACATAATTTAGGTTAATTGGTGTCAATTATAATGCTTGTTAGCTATTTAGATAAAAGCTGGTTCTAAAGACTTTTGCCATGGGATAAAGTGAGGCTCCCTTTTCAAAGGAAGAAACTCCTGTGAAAAGCCACATCCTTCCATTTCCTCTTGTGGAAAGAAGATAGGTAAAGTCAAGCCAGGAGAAGCTGCTTCCTACCTTTACTGAGCTCATTGCACTGAGGTACGACTTGGGATGCAGACCTGTTTCAACTTTTTTTAAAAAAACTCTCTTTCACAAGGGTTGCAGAAGTGAGGAAGAAGTTTTTGAGATTCTCTTGTCCTGTTTTCAAACAGTACAAAGGGCTGCTTACTAATTCACAGGCTCTACCTTACAAAAACAATGGGGGAGGAGAGGTAAACTACAATACAATAATCCCAAATCCTCCTTTCCTGTACCTTCTTCACCCTGGTTTACTGCCATAGTATAGGGGGTTGTATTTTAATTCTAAGGAAATTGACTAGGTTTCAGATAGACATGCTCCAGGGAGTGGCTAAAGTAAAGTTACCAGTAAAGATAGGTAGGTAGAATCACCACAGGAAGAACTAGAAGACTGCTACCTACAGTGAATCTCCTCCCATGCTTTCCGCTGGCAGGAACTACTTTTTCATTAAGAGCCCATTCTTTGTGTTGTAATAACTTCCTGGCCCTATGCAAGAGCACTACTGTGGAAAAGTTTGTCTACAAGAAGTTTCCATCTCAAGTTTTCAGCTAACAGATGGTACTAAGAAAGCAAAGGAGGGTTTCTTTTGGAGAAGAGGAATTGTTGTAGACTAAAATCCTAGTCCTTTATTGGGATTTGTAAATGCCCTTGCTTAGTATGCATGGCTGTAGGGTGACTTACTGAGGCATACACTCAACTGTAAGTATATGCAGTTAAGTGTAGGTTGCAGCTGCTCCCATAACATTTTTGTAACCAGTAAAAGTTAATGTATACACTGAAGGAATCCACTACTCTAGGTGTAAATTCTACCCATACCAGGGCTGATTCTCCTCTCCACTTTCCACCTTGTACCACCAGTGTTACCCCACTCATATCAGGGGAGTTACTCCTGATTTACTTTAGTGTAACTGAGAAGAGAATTAGGCCCCCACTTCTATAACTATAATGAAGACAGTTGTCAGAGAAAATGTCCTTTACTGAGAATGAAGGTTCCGATTTCTTCAAAAAGCATAAACATTATCCTGCTTGCCTCCATAGAGAAGTTGAAATGAATGGTTTAAACAGAAACTGCTTTCTGACCAGTACTGTTCCTTTTGCTTAGTTTCAATTTACTGACCAAACTAGTTTCCTCAACATTATCTTAATTCTGAAGCACTCCTATGTTTTAATGAGAAACTATTCTGCAACAACACAGATCTCTCAGTCCATCCCAGCCAGTCTGCATGAAGAAATAGGTTCCTCTAATTGCACTAATAGAAACACATACTATGCACAATTACCCCCTTTAAAACTATCACCATACCACTAATCTAGCAGCAGGATCCAGTTGGCCTGTGGCTTTTTTATTCCACTGAGTCCTATTCACACTGCTCCATCAAACAAAACCAGGGGTCAGCCCCATCATGTTGCATGATGGACACCTGACAAAATTACCGTACATAGTGATGGACATGGGAGGAGGGTATGCCATTCAACATTTCTTGAGAAATTACCACTGACCCCAACATTTTTAGCACTAACACGTTCCTGAACAAAACTATTTTATAATCAAATAAAAACCACTGGACTCTGCATGTTTCTCTGCCTTGTCAAGGCAAAAGAGGACAGCTTAAAAAAAGCACATTTAGTATCAGGCTTCTGTTTACTGCCTGATATACCTAGTTACAGTTTTCTCTGTGCTTTTACCATTAACACAAGCCTTGCCTTGTGCCAACTATTACTGACAGACTCCACCTCCCTCCAGTTGATTTAACATTGGCTTACAAAACCATTTTTATTTGTTGGAACTGCAGCAGTTAGCTCTAGGGACTCAAACTTTATTGTCTAGAAAGTAGCACAATCCTAGTACACTAAATAACCAAATTAACCTGGTGGCACAGCACTTCCTACGTGAGCCCAGTTAGGGGACCTGATCTTGGTGCTTAGGTCCAGGGCTAGTAGAAAGTGAGATGCTGGGGAGACAATATGCCTTTTGAAGAGAAGTTAATGGCCACATTGTAATTACGTGCAGACCCCCTAGGTAGTGCTGCCTCCAGTAGTCTGTTGGCTAGAAGAGATGTGCCAGTCCTGGCCAATGGTGTCAATGAACTTCCTCACAGTACAATAGCTTCCATTCAGATTCACACTAACTGTAGATAAAATATGAAGAGACATCACCAGACAGATTTTGCAATCAATTTGATTGGTGAACTACATAAGTGTCCTATAGTCAGTCCTCATGACCCTGCTCAAAGGGATTGTCGTTGTACTGATCCCTTCATATGCTCCCAGTTATTATAGAGAGCATAGAGACCAGTAAGCGTCAAGCCTGCAAGGCCTCCTCGTGCTATTCCACGCACTCCACCTGAAGAAAAAGAAAAAGAAATAGCATTAAGTAACACCTAGGGAAAGTATTTTGTTAGAGCAAGTGGCTAGGCATCATTTAATCTAAGAGGATCTCAAATACAACATGTTCTACATGACTGTCTTTTCCCCTTTAAAGTCTCAGCTTATTCATAAAAGCAAAGCTCTCGCAAAGAGAGTACTTATAATTTTACTAGACTGGATGATAAAATGGGTCTTTCCTGATTCTAACTTTAAAGCTAATAACTGTTGAACAGGCAGTTCTACTAACAGAATTACTTATTTGAAAGGGATGGCAAAGAGCTTTTGAAGCAAACAGAAATCTCCATAAGTAATATCGTCTTTGTATTTCTCTTGTCCTTATGACTGGATGTTGATATGCAGATGAGACTTGTTTATTATAGCTAACCTGAAATCCTAATCCTGTCTGTCAACTAAGGAGGAAGAGGTGAGAGGACAAGCAAACAGCAGAAGCAGATATGAACTTCTGCAACAGAACTTCTTTATATGTGGCCCTAGTCCTTTAATTAGAAATTGAGAGTTAAACAGAACTGCATCTGTGTGTTTATAGTTTAGCTAAAGTTAGTAATTTGGAATAAATTGGGGAAACACAATTAGTCATCAAGCATTTGAGGAGCTCATTAATTGACTTCATTCACTCACTAGTATCAGGCAGTTAAGGTCAAAGAAAAGGCAATGAAAAAACAATTTATCCAGCCACCACATAGAATGGTTTTAGTGTATTTTTGTGAGACTAATTGGCTCTCCCATGCCGAGTTTATTTTACAAAATTTCTACTACTAATAGTAACATGAGGGTTTAGCTACTTAATGATCATAATAAAAATCAGATGAAGTTTTCAGTCATTTGACAGTTAGCATTTCAGTTCTATGCCCTATTTAACATCTTGCTCTGTTAATCACGGTCAGAATTCAGCTTTCACCCACCCAACAGTAAAATGGAGACTTCTGCAGTTTCCAATATCCAAAACCTTAAAGCTTCCTGAGACCTTTCCAGGAACACACCATACATGTAGTGGTATTAGAGGCCCTGACCTTAAATGGTCAGGAAAATGTCACTAAGTATTGGAACTTTCAGTGTTTACCAGGACCAAGCCAAGTGAGAGACCAAGTCTGACATTTAGAAATTGATCAGTTTCAGTTTTAGCACTAGATAGGAACTGTCTGCTAGATGGGAATTAACAGAAGTACCAGGGGAATTTCAAAATTCTTCAGCCTTACTCATTCCTTTTTTTGTTTATCATGGTAATCTGTACCAATTAATCAGTTCCTCCTAGGTTATTAGTTGTCTCCCGCTAAACTGCTCAAGGTTTTGTAGGTTACTTTTAGTGACACAAATTGTTTGTTTCATCTAGATTGAGGCATTATCTGATTTTTAAGATTAAATAGAATTTCTCTGGAGCTGCTATGTCTTAAATCTATTTACACTGGCCTGGGCATGTAATAAAACCAGGAAACAGCAGAGGGGATAACCGGTGACCTAAGCTTATTTCCAGTCCTACCTTCTATAACTTTGCAGCCAGATTAGCTGTGCTTACCCAGTTACAAGGTCTCTTGTTTGTAAGGGGGTCAAGAACTCAATTCTAGTCAGTCTCCTAAATAAGTGGGTTGATTCTCAGAAGAACTGTGCCCCCAGCAGCTCCCAATAAAGTCTTTGGGATGTCCCAAATGTTCAGCACCATTACAAGTTATCCTTATTTACTTCAAACAGGATTTAGAAGTGACTCCTATTATTGAAAATTCCTCTTGGGTACAAAGCACAAGAGGAGGTAAAGAGCTGACAGGACGTTTGTACAATAAAGATAATCACCTTGGGGACAGCGATTAAAAAATTCCCCCTTCCCTGCAATCCTAGGGAAAAAGCCAAATGAAACCTTAGCTTGTGCTGTGGAAAAGGATTTGCTATGGAGAATGAATAAGGGAAGGCTTTTATGAGTTAGGTGTAAAGGCAAATTGAAGAAATTTGCAAGGTTTCACCTATCCACAGAACAAACACTAAAGAAGCCAAACCACAGTGTAACCTCTCCCCCACTCTCCTCCTAAAAATCCCAATCTCCCACTAGAGGGAGGTTGCAAGAGAGTCTGGGCTGATTTCTGACAGTAGGAATTATAGCTATTTCTTTACAGACAGAAAATTGATTTGGTTGTTGCAATGAGTCACTTGCCATGAGTCATGTATGGGCACGGAAGACATTGTCACGGAAGAGTGCTAGGTGCACTCTCCCCCAGGACTCCAGGGAAGGAAAGGGTGCTCATCCCCCACCACTTCTGGGAAGGAAGGGGTACTCAAGGTTAACGTTATTAGTCCCTGCCCTGTTATTGCATATTTCCCATACCGGAGCTAACTGGTTCCCAGCGCCTGTCTGTATGTGTAGACTAACAACACGACACCTGCTTGTATTATGTAATACTAATAAGACCAAAACAAGGCATTAGTTATTCATGAGGTATGCATGACATGCAAATGTTTGTTATTTCTCTGCCTGTGTGCCCACAGGGAGTGGGCTTCACCCCGAGCATTGCTCCGATGCGTCGGGCTTTCCCAGTCTCAGTGGCAGCAACGAAGGGAGCCCCCGTTGCGGGTGTCACTTTTGCCTTCAATAAACTCACTACTTCTATTCAACAGCTGTGTGTGTGCCTCGTTTCTACGGGACACTAAGTACCCTGCAACAAGTCACTTGCCATGTTTAGCTATTTTTTGTGCAAGTTTGGACTCTTCAATTCTCAGTATCTGAGCATCTGAGGCAGAGCCAAAGTTTTCATGAAGGCAGGTCAGGCAGTTGTGTAAAGAAGCAGCCTCACAGAAGCTTTTATAAGCCTCCAACCACCACATACTTCAGTGCAGAGTGGATAGGTTGGTGACTCTTGCACTTTACTGAAAGATTCAGATTGTCTCAGCAGAACAGCCTATTTCGCATAACGGGAAGTGATGCATATAGTTTGTACAATGAGCCTTCCTGGTACCTGGAAAGCACATAAGAACTGGGCCCTTTAACCCCTAGCTATTACTATTTATTGAGTTCTGCAATTTAACTCTTACTTGTTTGGTGCAATTGGCCTCTGCTCTCCAATGCATTCACACACACACACCAGAGTACAATGCTAAAGGTGTGTTCTCCCACTCTGCTTAGTGGGTGGCCCTGTATTTGAGTAAGATGTTAAACCCGTCTAGCTCTGCTCTAGCCAGCAAACTGCAGTTCCACCAAACAAAACTAAGTTACTGGGAAGGAAATGCTGAGTATTCTGACCTGATGACCTTGCTTAGGAATCACCCCACCTCCATCCCCAGGGAGTAAACTAAGTGATAGGCTGAATTCCCACTCCTCCCTTACAATCACATTCTGCTAGTCTAGATAGCAAGTTGCTTTGGCACACCCCACCAGACATGAAGAGTTATGCCATTATCTCACTTTGACATGCGCAAGGCGAGGCTAAAAGAATAAAAAAATAGGCTTAATTTGCTAGAATCCTATATTAAACCAGATCCTTAAAGGTTAGCCAAGTAAAAAAGTTATTTAAGGAAATGGCCAAAGTTTAAGGATACATTTCCCATACCTTAAGTCACATGAGCTGTTGTCTGATGTATACTTTTAGCTGATATAGCTTATCAAAGAATCCTGTCTATTTCCAATATCAGTGAGCATGCATATTCATTCTGTCCCAGTTCTAGTATTAAATTTTGTTGCTGCAAGTATGCTGTACACTCGAAGAGCACAACTCATACCATTTCAGTTCACTGCCTCTTCACATAACTGGAGCTGAGAGAGCAGGAGGAATTATGTGCTCAAGCTGAAAGAGCTGGAGAGGCATATTTTTAGCCTATAGTTTTCACTGACTCAAATAGATATATGGGTTTCAGGCAACACTAATTCCTCTTCATTTCCTGAAAGTTTTTTTAAAAAAGGAAAACTATGGGTCAGGAGCTGAAGAGAAGAAAATGCCAGCATTGATAACTGTCTATTACCTTAACAGGTAGACATTAAAAACACTAAGCCAGAAATCTAGACTTACAAAATACATCAAGTAGAATAAGGCAGATAGTTAAATCTAAACATTTCATGGCTTCTAGCATCTGCCTCCCAAGAACTTAGAATAAGAAATGTTCTTTTTTTTTTTCCTTTAACCTCTGAGGCTGAAAAAGGTCCTGATTCTCAGAGGTGATCAGCACCTTCAACTCGCACCAACTTAAAATAAAGCTGCAGTTAATCGGCATCTCTGAATCAGGCCCACAGCATGTGTGTGTGATTTTGTTTTACATTTACATTTGTGTGGTTAAACGTAGGTCTATGCTAAGAACATTTTCGAAAAGTTCACTACAGCCCCGGGAGAGTTTTTTAAAAGTTGCCAGGGTAGGAAATGCCCATTGGTATAGAAATTACTGAGGAAAAGCTGAGCTGAAGAAATGAAATGTCTTAGAGAAACAGCTCTGATTTCACACTGCTGTAGGCAGACACTAAGGCATGGTCTGTACTTAAAACATAGGCTATGTCCACACTACAGACATTACCACTGCAGTGCTGCAGTAAGGTCTTCCACGTAGCCGCTCTCTGTGCACTCCGCAAGGTGCTGTCCACACCAGCGCTTTTGTCAGTGAAACTTACATTGGTTAGGGGTGAGATTTTCCCCACACCCCTGACTGACAAGTTTTATTGACAAAAGTGCTTGTGTAGACATAGGCTTAGGTTGACTTAGTTACATCTCTCAGGGCTGTGAACAATTTCACACCCTAGGCAATGTATCTAGGTTGACCTCCCTCCTCACTGTAGCCACAGCTAGGTTGACTGAAGAATTCTTCTGTTGACCTAGCTACTGTCCCTTGGAGAGGTGGATTACGTACATGAACAGAAAAACCCCTTGTGTCAGTCTAGGAAGCATCTACACTACATCAGCACAGCTGCAGCACTTAAAACTAGGAAACTTTCCTTGTGTGGTGGTGGAAAGGGAGACTGAGACTTCATTTGCTAAAGAAACTAAATTTTCATTTAAGAAAAAACCAAACCACTTTACAGCCCCTTAACTGTTGGTTAATATATAGAAGGTGATGGTATCTTCCTGAGTCTGTTAGCTCCTGTGGCACAGTAAAACCCCCAAATGGGTTGTATTTGATCATCCCCCCTTGTGACTGAAAATCAAATATATTATTGTCCATCATATGTAACATACCAGTTTGTAGTAAGATTGGACATAAAAATACCCTTTCCTTCTTGTACCAGATGTGGGACATATGCTGGATCAGAGCATGATTAAGAGTGAATTTGTCCATTACCTAATTCAGTTGAGTTTATTCATTTTGAACCTCATGTCAAGGTGGCATCAAAGACGCTGACACTATAAAGAAGGCAGACCACACTGGTTGGTCATTATGTTTCTAAAGAATCTGAATGGACTTCAATTTACAGCTAGGAAGCAAAAGCTTCTATAATGAATTTTATGTAGGTTCTGAAGACAAAAAAGGTATCACAAAGCCTGTATCTGCAGCAGGTTGCAAAACACTGAAAGAGTGTCTCCCTGAAGAAACAAAGAGATGAAACAAGAGAGCCTCTACTTCCTAGCAGACACAGATTTTTTTAAAAAAAATTTAAAGATTTGGATCAAGGAAACAGAAAACCTTGACTGGAACAAGTCGGGCCCCAGTTTGCAGGGCTCGCTGTCTTGTGATTTGTTTGTGTGACTTCTTTTACAGCTAGACCAGTTTTCCTGAACTTCTGCCCATTACAACTATACCAAATTAGTCTCTAGATCTGGCCTGGTCAGACTTTGTATTGGTAGCAATAAAGTGATTAGTCCTGTTTAATGAATTTAGGATTTGTTGACTTTCAGCGTTGTGTCCTGTATTTCTAAAATGACGACTGGTCCACTTTAGCTATTCACATGTATGTCACTGCTGTTCAGATGGACCTCCTGATTGCAACAAATTAATATATTTATTACAATAGATGTAGGATCCAAAAACTCCCCATTGTTCTAGCTGCGGTATGCATACAAGGAAACAGTCCCTTTCCCAAATGTTAGTGGTCTCCCTGCTGCCTCCCCTAAAGAAGAAAACTAAGCCACAAGAAGGAAAAAGGAAAGTCATTTACAAACTTGGCTTATGTTTTATATTAAGGATTAAGTTTCCAGTTGACTTAATTCACTATGCAAAGAGCTTTGCTTTTATAGGTAAACAAGTACACTGAAAACTGACAACCTGCTTTAAGCTTGACTGAAGTTTTCAGTGACCCTTGTTTTTGAAACAAAAGAAAGGTTATGAATAAATGAGCCCACACAGAGATGGGCTCAATATAAGCTGGAGTCTGAACACGTATGCATCATAACTTACTGCAGTAATTCTGATCACAACATATCAGTTCTTATTACTGCCTATTTATAAGTGGCAAAACACCCACTAGGTAGATTTTTAGCCCGGGGGAACCACCTTATTGCATTCACAGGCTTTCCTGCTTGTTTTATCTGCATGACGCCTCCGTCTTCAATAAGGGGGGGTTTTTGAATCTCTATAAGGAAGTGAGACTTCGAATTCTAACAATTTATCTGCAAACTATGACCACCGTGCAACCCAAGGAGGGGGAAAAAAAGGAGGAAGAGTTGACTGGCCTTTTTCTGTGATTATAAATCTGTTTACAAGACCGCTTGTGGCAGGCAACAAGTGGGGGGAAAAAGTAAGTCTATAACTGAGAAGCATATGCTCCCTGATGGCCTAGAGCAGGGAAGGAGGGCAAACTACAGCCAACCGGCTGGCTTCGGCCCATCAGGGCTTTCAATCTGGCCCACTGGATTGCCAGCCCCATGGTACAGCGGGGCTAAGGCAGGCTAACCTGCCTGCCCTGGCACAACGTCGCTCCTGAAAGTGGATGGTACCATGTCCCTGGGACTCGGAGGTGGTGGGGGAGGAAAGGGTAAGAGGGCTCTGTGCCCTGCCCTCACCTGCAGGCACTGCCCCCTCCCTCAGCTCCTATTGGCCAGGAACAGGGAACCCTGGCCGATGGGAGCTTCAGGCATGATACCCACAGGTGAGGGCAGCATGCAGCAGAGCTGCCTGCCCCACCCCACCCCACCCCACTCCAGGAGCCACTGCCGGATATGCTAACCCCCTGCTGCACTCCAACTCCCTGTCCCGAGCCCTCCTGCACCCCTACCCTTGAGCCCCTTCCTGCACACTGCACCCCTCCACACACCCTGCACTTCCTCCCGCCGCCAACCCCCTGTCCCAGCCCTACATTCATGGCCCTGAATACAAATTTCCCCACCCAGATCTGTCCCTCAGGCCAGAAAGTTTGCCCACCCTTGCCCTAGAGTGTTTTCCAGCAATGCTCCTGCTCCTTAGAATACTGGCAAAAGGAACCAGAAAGGATTTGCTTTGTCTATCACTAATTGTCTACTTGGAACATTCAGTGTAAAGTGTGATCTCAAAACGTGTCCCAACAAGCTGCAAGAGTAGTGTAGCAGTTACTGTACTTAACTAGCTCCAGTTATAAAAAGTCTCTAATCGCAGCACTTAAACTTCATGCTCAGCATAAACAGAAAAGCTCAGATAATTTTGTTCCGAGTGGTCAAACAGTGCATGGTTCCAAAGTTCAACTCATTTTGTTGATAAGTCATTTCTAAACATTTGCTAATCTAGACCCTGCGGAATAGCTAGACTCTGCAAAGGATTTTGTTGCAACATAGTTCCCTATTCTGATCTTGTGACACTTTTTATCCTTAAATGCACCATTAAAAATGTACAATGTGAGATCAAGGGTTAGTTTGAGGCATCAGTTTTCTAAGCAGCAGTATAATGCACTAGACTCCAACAATGGCCTTTCCATGAGTTATTTCTGACTGGTTTTCCCCTCATCAAAAGCTTAGTCAATGCAGTTGTAAAAATCCAGTCACTAAGCAAGCCTCATAATGCAGACATGGAAGCGGTCAATCCCGCAAGGCTACCATTGATATGGAGTCACAGTGCTACATCCATGCATTGCTGGCAAAATACAGTATATAGAGAGTAATATAACATGTTTGGCAAAGTTAATGATATGATATGATCAATTCACACTGGTGTATAGTGCCTGGGCTCTTTACATTATAAGCAAAAAGTCATGGTCCTCACCCTGGAGGAGCTGAAATATAAGGGCATGTCTTCACTAGTGCTGTAAAAAAACCCCAAATACCTCCACAAGGGGAGTAGCTCCCTGTGCTGGGAGCACAGTGCTGAAACTTGCAGGGCTTAGAGGGGGTGTTTTTCCACACCCCTGAGCACTGCAAGTTTCAGTACTGTAAAGAGGCCTTGTCTATGCTGCCAAAGTTAGATACATGACACAACTATCTGAGTCAGTGAAATAACTCCTTATTTGTGCATGGTACACACGAGCAATTTTGATTTATTACAACTAGACTGTGTTAGGTAGGAGAGAATGTGGGAATGAGAAGTGCATTTGAGAGGGAGGCTCTGATGAATGCAGTAAGGACATGACTGGCATTGGGGCAGCAAGGGAGAAGGGGAATACAAAGGCATTCATGTGCAAAGGGTTATAGGAATAAAAACACAAAACTCGGGGGTGTGGGGAAAAGAATCAGAGTTGTGTAGAGCCTAGAAAGTGAAAAGGGAATTAATTCCCTTCTAGTGTGAATATCATCTGTGATGTTCTCACTTAAGGAATCAAAACCGATCAAAAACCTTGAAAAGTTTCAATCACACTTATAGGGTAGCAGTTAATACTGTACCTAACTAGCTCCAGTGGAGTTTAATATCCCAATTGTTCTTAGGGTTTTTTGCATGGGGTATTTCATATTTAACAAAGTATAGAAAAATTGCCTGAACTGATATATTCGTACATACAGTGCTGCGAACATAGGTAAACCATTATCTCTACTGCCATTGGCTCGGTAGCTTTGGACATTAGAAGTTAAAGGAATACAACCTTTTTTCTTCCTATTTGTTTTTGTTAAAGAAAATCAAAGACAATGGAAAAAAAACCCCAATCAGTACACTGAAGATATACTGCAGGAACAATCCTGTATTGGCAAGGGAAAGGCTAGGTGACCTTACAAATTATCCATGCCTGTGCCACCCCAAGACTGGATTAAAGCAATGCACTCTCCAGGAGGTGACAGGGAGGCTGTGGCTAAAGATTTATGAAATCATTGCATGGAGAAAATAAATCAGGAAATGTTATTTACTCCTTTCCACAATATATGAATCAGGACTCACCTGATGAAATTAATCGGTAGCAGGTTTAAAACTAACCAAAGGAAGTACTACTTCACACAGCACACAGCCAGCCTGTGAAAGTTGTTGCCCAGGGACGTTGTGAAGGACAAAAATATAACTGGACTCAAAAAAGAATTAGAGAAGTTCATGGAGGATAGGTCCATCAATGGCTATTAGCCAAGATAGCCAGAGATACAGCCCCGTGATTTGGGTATCCCTAAATGTCTGACTGCCAAATGCTGGGACTGGATGACAGGATGAATCACTTGATAATTGACCTGTGCTGTTCATTCCTTTGGAAGCCTCTGGTATTGGTCACTGTCAGAAGACAGCATACTGGGCTAGATGAACCATTGGTCTCACTATGATTGGTTTTCAAGTGTAAAACCATAAGAACAATGGGAAACTTCTGCTAGTGTAAAGTATGCCAGCCTGCTTGCTTACTGGTGCTTCCTGCAGGAAATATCCCCATCATCTTCCAACACTCAGTGTCAGTGTGCAACTCAGTGGTGTTTGACTCAAAGTCCTAATGGCTTAGGAAACAAGTTACACAAGAAACGGTATAAGCTCTCTACAAAGGGTGATGTAATTCTATTCCTAAAATTTACCTCCCATAATATATTAATTTGTTTACTAATGTGGTTTTATAAGCCTCCTAATAACAATACCAAATTCTCTGTTGCCTTAAGGAAAAAGGCTACTTCAAATTCTTAGGTTTTCATTTTTGTAGAATTTTTCATTTTCCTTTGAAATGGTTTGGTTACTATTATAAACAACGTGTACTTAGGGTTGTACTGTAATGGTAACGTCAACACAGATTTAACAAGCCTTGTTGATGTGGGGGAAAGTGGTAGATGTGGTATATCTTGATTTTTAGTAAGTCTTTTGATACCATCTCGTGTGATTTTCTCATAAACAAACTAGGGAAATACAACCTAGATAGAGCTACTATAAAGTGGGTGCATAACTGATTGGAAAACTGTTCTCAGAGAGTAATTATCAGTGGTTCACTGTCAAGCTGGAAGGGCATATTAAGGGACAGTGGGCGTCCGCTGGTACTTATGCTGGAGCACAAAACAACTGATTTAAGGAGTCTTTTTTTTTATGAAGATGGAATCCAAAACAAGGCCTACGACAGTTGCACTCTCTGTCTGTCTAATAGGATTTTATAGGTGAGACTCCCCTTTCCATCATCCCCCACAACACTTTGTTCCCTTAAACAATCTTTACTTCTCAGGTGGTTGAGGATACACACACAGTCTTTTATCTCATTTTGCCTTAAGAGGAACCAGAGATTTTAGGGTTATTGCTATAACAGCAGCAGCAGCAACATGTAGTTAAGTGGTTATTGTGAATCTACTGTATCACAGAATATAGTCTTCCACCATAAACAATCCCATATTTTTTAAATGCTAACTCATTCTCTAGTTCTTAAGTGCAAGTCTACTCTGAAAAGTGACTTTAAAACAGCACTGTGAAGATTCATCTCTGTTTATAATGATTTCCAGGTTACAGCTACCCAATTTACATAGGCAATTTTCCAGTCCTACAAATTCCCATATGGCTTCTTTCATTCTCACACATCAGCACCCATAGATTCTGCAAGCCAAACTATGTCTTGAGTGCCCCCTGTGTAATCACATTGCCTTTAGAGGCTTTTAACAAATCTAATATATATGAAGGAATAAAACCGCTCACATTCTTTGCTGTGTCGGCTAATACTAAAGTTATGTGTGTGCTCAGAGTTGTATCCGTGGAAACAACTTTGAGTAAAAATATGCCCTTTATATAGTCACTCTTCAGAGCAGAACTGCACTTTAAAAACCTGCGTTTGCATTCATGCTTTACATATCTTTGGCACAAATATTTATATTATCTTCTCAGTCTACCTGTGCATTTGTATAACATTCCTGTCATGGTCCCAGCAGCTACTGTGTTCAGGTCATCTTCTGCACCTCGTGTTTTCTCTACGATGACTCCAAATGCACTGTAAAGCAAAGCTGGGAACAGAATTAAAGTTTATTGTTAAAGTATCAAAACATTTGCACCAAATTACCTTGACACCTATGTTCTAGAAGATATAAGATTAACTAGGCTTTGGATTCTGGTCTCAGTGCAGCTTTCAAAGCTATGCCTCCTGAGCTCACCATTCATATTTTTCATTTCTGGTGGAGTCTTTGCAACTTCCCTTTATTCTTGCTATTAATACCTTAAATCTACATCTTTGGCCTTTTCAGTCTTTAACATTACATCATTTCTATTCTATAAGGAGGACATATATATCTACCCTCATTCTAAACTAGGATTTCTCAGACTAATTGCACTATACGCTCTGTGTTTCTGTCTGCATATAATAATTTTGTCCCTGTACCTGAAGAGTGGCACCACCTTACACACTTAACAGGAAAGCATCAGTCTGAGGGACTGTCTCTGTGGCAAAAGGGAATCTATGAATTCTTAGTATGGGTGCATGAGCAAACAAACTAATCCCTGGTATAACGTAACAGTATCTAGAATCTTCATACAGGGCAAAGACTAGGAGAGAACTTCATGTCACTCAAAACAAAATAGATAGAATACTGTTAGTTATTCTTGCTGCTCTAAAAGTCAGATTGATACCTTTACTCACATGACCGTACTTCTCCAAAAACAGCCCCACTTAAAATGCTACTGAATATTATCAAGGATATTGATCTGGCCTTAGCTGCAGTATTAAGAGGGAAAAAATCTTGTTCAACAGAATCGTTCAAAATGGATCACTCCATAAATTGACAACTGTAACATTACTAAACCATCTCTGTTTAGCAGAGACTCTTGAAAATTAACACAAACAGCAAGGTAGAAGAGGAGAGGGTTGCTCCTTATTTTTGAGACATACATATAAAGCACTCCACACTGAGAAAATGCATGGTGCTTCCACAGCACCTAGCACAAGAGAAACCAGAACCAACTCATGTTATGCCTGGCACTCCTAAGGACTATAATATGCATAATGTGCTAATTAGAAAGGTCATATTCTATATGAAATTTGCACACTTAGTAGGCCACTGGAATGCATGCCAATATAACTAAGGCAAACACTGAAGGAGGAAGATTACTCAAGAAAACAAACACAGCTGAGAAGAATTTGTTAATATATCACTCGTCACACACTGGAACCTTGAACTGCAACATGCAGCACCTTTTTCAGACGTGTTTTTATCTCTTGTTTTCCAGTTTTATAATCAGGTTATACGTAAACCTAAAAGATAACGGCCATAATGGTTCCCAATCGATCCAAGGTCCATCTAGTCCAGTATCCTGTCTGACACTGGCCAATACCAGATATTGCAGCGTTCTTATGCCTTCCTCTGAAGGAACAGATGTGGGATAATATGCTCCGCATGTTATGTCATCCAGATTTCTAAGAGTTCCAGACAGGCTTAAATATCTATTCCAAAAATTGAGGTCAATTATAATTCTGGATATCCTTTTAGAACCTTAAATTCTTGGCATCAAGTTTCTGTGGCAATACATTCCCTACTTTAATGACATATTCTGTGAAAAGTAAACCCTTCTATCAGTTTTTTGGATTTCCCACCTTTGTTTTATTGAAACAAGGAGTGTGAAACAAGGAGAACTGAAGTTTCCAATCTACCTTCCCTAGACTGCTCATTTTATCAGCTTTTACCATGTCCCAACTTTAGCCTTGTTTCTAAGATATCCCCCCTCCACCTCAATCTTTTCAATCTCTCTTCAGGCCCTTGATCATTCTTGTGGTTCTCCTCTGGAGTCCCCTTTAATTCTGCAATATCTTTTTAGGGTAAGTCTACACTGCAGCTAGGAGTCAGTCTCTCAGCTGTGTTAAGAATTATTTTTAGCCTGCTATCACAAGGCTAAAAATAGCAATGTGGATATTACAGCTCAGGCTTTCAAGTTTAGGGGGTTGTGTGGGCTTGAGAGCCTGAGCCTGCTAGCTTGAGTCTATCTACCTCGGCTGTGAGGATCACTCCGGGCTGCAGTGCAGACATACCCTAAGAAACTGGATGGCCAATACTATACACAGTATTCCAGATGAGGGTGCACCCATTGATCTGTATAAAAGCATTACTTTATTATTCATTCTCAGATTCCTTATGCATCCTAACATCTTGTTAGCTTTTTTAACTACAGCTGCTTCAAAGTAAAGGTCTTCACTGAGGTTCCTATACCACAACCCAGATCCCTTTCTTGGGCTGAGAAAATTTTGAACCATACAGGGATCTAAATTAGCTAATCTATGTGTCCCTCCAGTGTGCGTTACTACTTTGCATTTAGCAGCACTGAATTTCATTTGCTATCTACAATGTTAGGGAAGCAGATATAAAGAAATAGCTTTAGCATGCCTATTGTCCTTCATTACTCCCATTGCTCGAGCAGACCCACTGATTTTTGTTCAGTCTTCTTACTAAAGCCACCCATTAGTTGATTATTTTTTATACCTTTAGCTATTTGGTCTTAAATCCATTTTGGACTTTCAAATTTCTCTTAATGTTTGCTGTATTTTTCAGGGACAGAAGAGATGGTGATTAATGACTAAGCAATTGTCATAATACAAGTGAAAGGCTCAGAGAATAAGGCAAGTTAATTCTACAAACGTCTCTCTGATCAGAGGACTACTGAAGTTGGGCGCCCAAATTCTGAGTTTTCAGGCAATGCAGAGCACCACTCTCTGGAAAAACTAGGACTTTTAGATGTCAAAGTTGAGACCCGAAATCACCAGCTGTGATTGAAAAACTTAGCTACAAGCTACATCAACTCATTTAGTGCACCCAAAAAACCAAAAAGTTTCAAACCCTTTGTACATTATTTAGTTTGAGATAAAGTTTGACTTACCCAAGGATCCCAAAGTATTGGCCCACAGAGCTCCTTGCCTTGTCACCATATTTAAAATTCTAAAGATTAAAAAAAGGCATTAGTAAAACTTAAATACCTTATTTATTAATCAGGTGCCTCTCGACCCCAATCAAGATGAAGATTGCATGGTACTAAGCCTAATGGAATACACATTTTAATTCCATATATTTAATATGGTAATAACTATAATATGAAGAAACAAAATAAAGCCATTCCATCAAAGGAGATCATGTATTCTTAAAACTTTGTTTTTTAGAGAGACAGACACGACTTCCTACAAACCTGCCTAAGTTTAAACTGATACATCCCTGATGCCAGTCCTTGTGTCAGGAGACAATTTAAAACAGGTTCTCAGGTTTGAACTCTGGTGCTACTGTTCAGTTCAAAACACTGTTTTTGTACTTAAAAATGCTGTTTCCATTTCTGGAAAGCACAAAGTGACAGCGAAATACAAAATGACCATCTACTAGAGTTTCCAAATGATAGCATAGTAATCCTTTTCTAGTCACAAAAGGTATATTAGGCTTTATCTACACTAGCACTTTTGTTGGTAGAAACTTTGTAAATCAGGGATGTGGGAGGGGGAAAAAAACAAACCACCTCACTGACAGAAATAAGCTTCAGTGCTATGTCATCAGGAAAAGCTCTCGGTATAGCTACTGCTGCTCATAATGGATGGTTTTATTACCTCTCCTGGCAGCATAGAGCGGCTACTCAGGAGACCTTACAGTGACATAGCTGCAGTGTACAGCTGTGCCACTGTAAGGCCTTATATTGTAGACACAGCCTTAGACTCCCCTAATGATGTAAGACGTGGGGATGAGAGGAGGGAATTAGACAAGCCAATCAATTTTGATTCTTGCTGTATCATTTCTATCGTGAATGTTTGCTATCTTGCTTTCATAAATAAGGTATGGTTTGATTTAAGTCAATGTTATAACCAGGTAACAGTATAAATAGGCAGATTAATAAACTACAGGCAAAGAATAGAAATTTATGAAAAAGCCTTTGTAATTCATTCAAGTGGTTATTGGCAGCAATTAAATTTGCTTAATTTAATCTTGCTAATAAATTCAAAGACCTTTCAATGTAAAGTCATTAGCGGCATCAGGCTCAGTCCTGCTCCTCACAACACCAGTGTCAAAACTTCCATCAATGGGAGAGGACTGTGCTGCCTGAGGAACAGACAGACGCTCCTGGCATACATTAATAATAGAAGATATTTCTGCCATCTTTCAAAAGTTTGTTCACATTCTTGGTGATGGTGATTATTAAGGGTATGATTGTCACAGAGGTCATGGATTCCATGACTTTCCAGGACCTCAGTGACTTCTTCTGGAATGGTCACAGCTCTGGTGGGCTGGAGCAGCTACCAGAAGTCAGCCCCTGGCAGTGCTCTGACTGTTAGTTCCCCCTTCCTCACTGGGGATTTTTAGAAGTAGTCAGGGACAGACTTCCATGAATTTTTTTTTTTTTTATTGCCCATGATCTGTCCCTGACTTTTACTAGAACATCTGCGATGGAATCTTAATTCTAGAGATTACCTAATAGAAAATACAGTATGAAGGGGATGTAACAAAATGAAACTAAATTTCAGCTTATCAAAGAGAGACATGTGAGGAGTGTCTACCATTGCAGCTGAATATGAAAGGGTGGAACTGAGCACACTATTTCATTGGACTTGCATAAAAGAACAAACTTAAGTGGAGTCTGTATCTGCTGCCCTCTGCTGGCTCAGCTTGATAAGTTTTTCATATGACTGTCTCAATTAAGAAAAGTAAGTAAGTTTTCTTGCCTCAGTTTGCTCACTTTGCCCCCTTTCTCCCCAATCTATACAGTAAGGATCTGTTAATAAAAGTCAACCACTTAGATAAATTTAGACTTTTCAAAAACATTATGAAAGTAACTTTAGAGTTCTGCTATAGAATATTTGCTGTTTTCATTTTATACATTGAAGGAGAAAGAAAAAGAATACACAAAAATGCTCAAACATGAACACTAGTGAGTGATTATTTCCTGTCCCCGATTACTAATTCCAAGAAGGGGTACTATAGGCAATTTAAAATGACATTTTTCAATTGTTATGCTAATCTTGTTATGGGAGTCTCCTCAACAAAATCATTTGGAGGAAGGCGGGGGGTGCAAAGGAAGCAGTATATGAAGCCTATTTGTCATACAATCAGCTCATCCTGTTTCTGTACTTTAATCTAGAGATTTGGAAAGAATACAGCATGTGCAACACTGTAAGGTGAGACAAATGCTAGGGATCTTAGGAGTAACAGCACCACAGAACAAATTTTGTGCTTTGGACTATCCCACAGTGGAACTTCCTGGCCCCACCGAAAAAAATTCAGGTGGACTCAGCTGTTTGCTTTCTATGCTGGCATGGAGACTGATTGTATTCCGAGGCTGGTCTACACTTAAACATAGCTGTCCCAATGTAAGTTTTGTCAGAAGTGTGAGAAAAGACATATCCCTGACCAATATAATTATGCTAATAAAAATCCCAGTGTAGATTCAGCTATGCTGACTGAAGAGCACTTCTGTCTACGTAGACAACATCACTTGGAGAGTTGCTCTTCATATACCAGCAGAAAAACTCCTCCTTTTTAGCATAAGGTGTGTCTAAACTTGGGCGCCATGCTAGCACAGCTATGCTAGCATAGGCTATGTCTACACCACAGAGACTAAGTCTCTCCCTGCCTGATCTTGCAAAGGCTGGGAGTACTGAAGAAAGAGTACTCAGTTCCAGATAAAGGGAAAAACAACAACAACAAAATGCCTCTAGACAACTTGTAATCTCTTTAGGAATACTTCAATCTGTAGAAATATAGTCTTGATGCAAGGTGGTTTTTCAATAAGCATCCAAGGATTGACTAATGCTTCACTTACTCTCTTTCCATCCCCCTTTGAGAAGAGTCAAACACCTGCACCAAAGCTCATTTGAAAAGCAAAATTAGCACTTAACAGATTAACCAAGACATTTCACAACCCAATTCACCTAATACAGCATTTGCTCTTTGGACAACTTGCCCTCAGAAGAGGCAAACATACTTTTAATTTTGTTGTGTTACACTCAGTTAGCTTTGAGTCATTCTAATAATGATGGGGTGACAGTACACATTTGTGAGAACATTTATATACTTACTGTACATTTCTAGGTTTGGACCAGCCCATGCTGTGTGTCTCCTTCAATCCCAGCCGCAGACCATTCAATGCGCCAAATGCAGCCCCTAGGGAATCAGAACACTGGCCATTACTTTATCAACAGACAAACACATTCATTCCCAATCGTGTAAGTCCACAGACAAGAGTCAGGTAGCCACTGCAAATGTAAATATGCATACAGTCTACAGCATGGAAAAAAGCTACAGGATAACATCTCTTCAGTTTTATTGTGTCTCATGGACTTGAGATTTAATACAGTAACTTCAATCTTGCATTAAGATATTACCTGTCATACAACACCCTCCAATGGTAAAAAAGGCCAGCTCAAACCTCCCCCGTGTTTTGTTCGCTCCCGTAGGTAAGATAAACTCATCTGTATCCTGAAACAGAAGAAAAGGTAAGTAAGTGTTTATACATTTGTACTTTTCAAGTAGGCATGGTTTCAGACATCTCAAATTCTCTCTGTTGGCTTAACCATACTAAGGTTAAACAAAAAACAAAAAAACCCAAAAACACACACTTCCACATAAATGCCGGTCAACACCACAGAGGGTTTTTTTTCTCTCCTGCAAGATTGATGCTACTGTATTAATTCCCAAGGCTCCTGGCTGCACAGAGGTGGGAGATGACTCTGCACTCCTGCCATCCGCTCGCCCTGGACACTGGCTCAGAAGTGAGGCTGCACCCAATCCTAACACAGAGCAAGGACTGGGCCTGCCCCAGAAACACCCCAGAGCCCTGCCCCTCTGTACCAGGTGTGGGCATGCAGGCTCAGCAAGGCACAATCCAAGCACGGAAGGACTTTGTGCGGGGGAGCCATGTGTGGGTTGAGAGGGTTCTGTGTGGGGCAATCTGGATGCAGGTGGCTCAGTGGGGAAAGCTGGATGCACAGGGGCTTACTGGGGGAGGTTTTGGGTGCAGTGGTAATGGGACTCTGCAGGGGGTCTGGGTGAAGGTGGTTGGGACTCGGCGGGAGAGGAAAGGGTCTGGGTGTAGAGGGTTCAGTGTGGGGGGGGGGTCCCAGATGCCGGGGGAGTAGGACTCACTGGGGTGGGGATCCTGGTGCAGCTATCTGGGGCTTGGTTGGGTGGGGATCTGGGTTTATGTGGCTCTCAGAGGCGGTCCAGGTGCAGGGGGAGTGGGCCTCTACAGGGAGGTTCTGGATGCAAGGAGGCAGTGAGGTTCGGCAGGAGAGTCTAGACAGGAGAGGGATCTGCATGCACTGGAGTTAGGCAGATAGGGCAGCAGCTCTCCATACAGCGATCCCTCCCCTCCCCCTGAAGCTGAGGACTGATGGGTGCAGGAAGCAAGCTAGGAGGAGGGAGTTTGCAGAGATTCCTGCACCCAGAAGAAATCTGAGGCTGGGTCAGACCCACTGTCATGCAGGGAAATAGGAAGTTCCATCCTCCCCAGCCCAGCCAGGACTAGCAGCTAAGCCTGGGGCAGAGTAGGAGCCACCAGCTGGGTCTTTCTTTCCCAGTCCCATTCCCTGCCCCACAGTGATTTACCTTTCTGCCAGCTGCCCTGGACACCCAAAACATACTGCTAGGGAGAATTCCCTTTGCTTCCCCATCAGAAAGTCATTTTTCTGCAGGGAAGCAAAGAAATCTGCAGAGGACATGTATTCTACACATCTGCAGTGGTGCAGAATTCCCCCAGGAGTAGATAACCAAGACACACCTGCCGCCAGTCGTGGGCTTGGCAGTAGGTGTAAAGACTTCTAGGATTTTCCAAATTCAAGATGACTAACTAGCTTAGACATGTCGATATAACAGATGAAGGGGATATTTTAGAGCAATTTAAAGATAAAGTAGGAAGTCAAGTACCGTTTCTCCTGGTTTATACACTAGAAGTTTTAAATAAAACCTTTGAATAGAACACAAGTGTTGTTTTCTCTTACCTAATTTAAGTTTGATTCACCACTGAGGTTACAGAACATTTTCTGTGTGGCTCCTGAAACTCCTGCAATTCCCAAACTCACTGAATGGAAGTTCTTTTGAAGAGAGTTGTTACTTTTGCTATCTTAAGATTGTGGGTATGTTTACGCTCATGCAAATTAAAAGACTGGTGCTAGATCAGAAGAGTAACACATGCTGTTGTACCTAGCCAAACAGATCTCCTTAAGTAGCAGTTCCCTCCCCTGACCGAGCTAGGCTCCTAGCTGTTTCAGATGCGACAAAGTGCCTTTATTACGATCATACCACAAGCTATTTGTACTAAACATCTGTTCAAAATCGAGGGCATAATTAAAGCAGCAGCTATCTTATGGATATTTTTGCCATATTTAATAGATCTGGATGAAACTGGGAAGCAAATGAGGTTTTCTGTAATTGTTTTTTATCTTCTGATGGTCTATATAATTTGCAGATTAACTAGCTCTCAGGCAGATCAAATATATTAGCGAAGCTGGGAATGGGCAACAGGAAATGGATCAATTGATGATGATGACCTGTTTTGTTCACTCTGAAGCACCTGGCATTGGCCACTGTTCGAAGACAGGCTACTGGGCTCAACAGACCTTTAGTATGACCCAGTATGGCCATTCTTATGTTAACTTTCCGCAAGATTAATTTTGAAGCCAATTTTAGCAGGATTATTTTTAAGGTTTCTTAAAGTTATAATATATTTAGTAATATTTGTGGTTTTCAGTTGAGAAGTATGTTGTACTCGGTTGTGCCTTGTGCGATGACATCTAGTCTATACTGACCTTGTACATTAAAATATTTGGATATTCCCAAAACATTTTTCTTATAAACACTATTGTTTCCTAAATCAGCTGAGAGTTACTTTAGAATTAGTTTAGTTTAAAAGTAACTCTTATAATGTAGGTGATCTCTCCTCTTGGGTGTAGGATCCAGTAAAGGGCAATGATTAAGTGTAGCATCAGTTTCACTACTGATTCATCCTCTTGTAGGGTACTAGATCTTGACCTGGAAGGAAGCATGACTTAAGATTCTAGAAGTTCCCTTTCTGATTTGGACTAATTCACACTCTGTCCCTAAACTTGATTTCTGCTCTCAGGCACTATGACATCAAGCAGATGTACTAAATATTGTGCTGAAACTTAGTTCTCAGACTTCAAGTGATCAACAGTATAAAACTTAATATGGTTCCACACAAATTTTAAGTTTTCTGCTTAGTTCAATTTGTCACTGATATAAGAGAAAAATCAGACTTCTTTACTTTAGGAAAAGCAGCTCTACACAAGAGAGACAGTGACTCATTTAAGGTATATGACTTAATAGAATCAAAACAGAAACATGCTTCTTACCTGTATTAAATATCTGGGATCCACATTTAAATAAGGAGACAAAGGGCTCATTCCAGTTACTGAAGGAGGAAGAAAAAGAACTTTGTTACTAAAATCAGTATGAGCAATATCTCTGAGACTGAGGTAACAACTGTGATGGAAAGACGGTTGAAAGAAGAGGGTAGTTAGAATTTTGATCTGGTCATTTTAAAATCAATTTTTCAGTTAATTAAAACTATCATCACTATTATTTGATATCTCTAGTACATACATATTTCTACAGTAATAATATACTGCATGACATGGAGGAAAGAAACACCATGATCAAGTGAGTGGTTATTAGGAAACTTGGGTTCTAATCTCTACTCCACCACTCATATACTGTGTGACCCTAAAAAGTCACTTAAATTCTGCCTCCATTTCCCCATCTGTGAAATGGGATGATGATACTTACCTGCTTTTGTAAACATCCTTGTAAATCAATTTATCTATAGACAGATTGGCACATGTTGTACAGATTATTCTTAGGTGCAAAAGTTACACATTTCTTTTATTTTTCTTTAAGTCTACAGCCAGACTGAGATGAGCAGGATGATATTTTGTCTGAAATCAACCTGATGACTCCCTAAAACAGTACTATCTGACAAATAATTAAATGTTAACTATAGATTCAATTGCTTAAGTCATACTGTCAAATCCATTCAACTATATATAAAGCCTTGGATAGCTCAACTCAAACTGAAGTTTAAGAAAAACTAAGCAGCAAGGCCCCCTTATCTGCTTATCACTTCCAGCAAGGATGTGATCATTTTCATAGTTCTGTGCCAAAAGCAACTTGTGTGAATAAATACTGGCTATTCTCTCAGGCACCACCTTAGTAAGAGCGGATGGAAACACTGAGACAGTCGAAGTGCCCAGGGCCTCAGCTCACCCCCCCGCTTAGTGCTGTCGCTGAAGATCGTTGTACTGTATCGCGCGCCGGCTCCTGACCCCCTACTCAGGCCCCGGCTCCCCTGCGATTGCACCAGCCTCGGATTTCGCACAGGGCAGCAGCTCCCCCCGCCCTCTACCCGTGCAGCGCCCCCGACAGGCGCTGGCCGCTTCCCAGCGCTCGAGTCAGTTTCAGGGCCTGGTGCGCGGCGGTGGGGAGGGGGGCGGGGAGCGGGCCCCCCGCCCCAGCCTTCCGGGGGGGGGGTGTTACCGCGGATGCCCCCGCAGTTAATACACCTCCCGCTCCTCTATTTTCCCCTCACTGGAGCCTGTTCTCCTCCTCCCCTAACCTCGCCCGCCCCGGTTCTGCCCCGTAGCCGCGAGCCCCGCCCGCCCCGGGATATAAGCGCGGCCGGGGTGGGGTGGGGGGCGATGCTGGGCGCACGGGCCTCGGAAGCCCTCGACCGAGCGTGGCGGGAAAGGCAGGAGGCCGGGCCCGGCCGGCGGATACTCACGCGGCACCCCGGCCAAGTCCGCGTGGGAATAACCCGGGCCCCCGGCTCCTCCAGCACCGAACAGGCTGCCGAGGCCTGAGCCCTTCGCGTTACCGCCGCCCTCCATATCGCCGCCTTTGGACAGGACCTGGCTCTGACCGAGCCAACCAACAACGAACGACCTCCCCGGCGCCCCCTCCCTCGCCCGCTGCTACTGTTGCCGTAAAGCGAGTCCTCAGCGCCGCAGCTTTCACGTCTCCTGTTCCGCTTTACGACGTCCCGGTACATGTTGCTTTCCGGCCCAATGAGGCGGGGCGACGGAGGAGCTGTTGCTATGGGGAGAGGGGGAGACATTTTAAGGTGTGTGGCCGTAGCCCCTGTTCCTCTGTTGGCCTGAGTCCAGCCCCTGGGCTGGTTCCTGTTCGTTCACTGCTCCCCGGAAGGTTTAGGGTGCGGAAGAACCAGGCGAAGTTCTTCCCACCCCCATCCTTCGGCAGCAGGGGGATGTGGAGGGGAAGGGCCCCCGTCTTCTCTCCTTTGGGGGCTGCCTCTCCTCCCCGGTGAGCGCAGCGCGGTTGGGGGTGCGCGGAGCGGGGAGGGGGAGGGTCTCCTAAGTATGAGTGCAGGGGCTGAGTGTGAAACCCCCAGGAAGAGACTCAAGTTGGGTCCCCCCGCCTCCCTCAGCGGCAGCACCGGCTCGGAGGAAGAGCAGCCCCCTTCCCTGGACAGAAACGAGACACTGCAGCCTCCCCCTCCCCGCCGGGAACGAGAGCCCAGAAGCGGCGGTAGTGGCCGCAGCTTGGCAGCCGCGGTGGGGAACAAAGGTTTGTGCCGCCCGCCTCCTTTTAACCACCTCTGTGTCTCTCTTTCTGTGGCTGTTTCTCGTCTCCTGTCTGACTTGGTGGGGCGGGGGGAGCCTTTCCCTATATGTGTGTGTAACTGTGACGCCAAGATTGTACAAAGGGCACAGAGACAAGTATCAGAGTGGCAGACAAGAGCACAGAGGCAAGTATGTTGTTCAGTCTTCTGATTGTTTTGTTTGCGTTAATGTACTTTAAATAAACAGGGTGAATGATGTCTTCACTAACTATTCCCTGCTTATCACTGTCTTGCCTATAGAAATTGTTAATTTCTCCCTTTTTCATGGTGTTAGATGTGTTAAGATTTAATACTTTTTATAATCTTTCATAAGATAGTTTTGCTAGATGTATTTTGAGAGCATCAGTTAACCTAGCTAGAAAACTGGCCACTTTTCAAATATTTAAAGTGCTATCTGTGTAATAAATTTAATGGAGAGAGATGCTTATGTTAAATTATAAGGAATTCACCTGTTTCAATAGCCAAAATGTTCATCCAAATCTGGTCATCCAAATCATGTTCATCCATTGGGATTACAGGAAGTAATGACTGTCCGATTTAAACATTGGAGGCCCTTGCAGTGATCAGATTTGGTTGTTGTAGAGGTAAATGAAAAGAAAGACAGGGATATGGACAGAGAATAGAAATGAAGCCAGAGGAGGGAAAGTACTGCACCCCAATAAATTAAGAACACTGTGACTTGAAACTTGCTGAGTTTCTTGGCTGCTCTGCATGTTTTTGTTCCACAAAAACCTTCAGATTGTTTACTGGAATAGCCAAGATAGTTAAGTCTCCAACTAAATGCTTTATGCAGTGGCTTATATCAAGGTGAAGATTTAAGTCTTGCTGGGTTTTACCATCATGTCTGGGGGCTTTTTAGCAGCAATCCAGTTACGACACATATCCAGATTGTCAACTACCTTAATATACTTTGTATTTAAAATTCTGCTTCAGATTTAGAAATCAGATTTTTGTTGAAAGATTTTGGTTAATAAGAAAGATTCTTTTTTATTTTTCCTTATGTGCTACTTTACCTGCATAATACTAAAATATAAAATAAAAAATGGTAGCATTCAGTTACATACACTTGAAAATCCAACTTCTGAATTCTGCCGCTCCTAAAACTGGACAGACATTTCAAGAAATTTTCTGATATGAAAGGATGGGTTGGTTGCACATTCACAAAGGAAAAAGAATAGATTAACCCAAATGAGAAAGTTAAACACATTCTCTGTTTTGAACTTTGGAACAAATGAGTGCATAAACTAAAGCTGCTCCAGCTCTTTTGTAATACCCTCAGTATTACAAGGCCCATGTTTCATTGTACAATGTGCACAAATTGGCTTTATCAGTCAAGTATATTATGACACTAAAATTGTAAATTCAGCTTAATGGGGATGTTGAGGATCCTGTTTCACCCCTTCTTGTCTTGTCCCCCTGCCCCACACATTCTGAAAGTTCAGTTGCTAGAATGTGTCAGTCAGTCTTCACTGCTTGTGGATTTGTGTGCATGACATAAACGGTGTCAGCATATTCCCATGTAGTTAAGGTGGGGTGGGCAAGCTACAGCCCGCGGGCCCATCCTGCCTAGCCCCTGACCTTGCCGGGGAGGCTCCCCCGGCTCCTCCCCTGCTGTCCCTCTGTAGCCACACTGCTGCATGGACAGCGCTCTGGGGGGTGGGGCTGCATGGCAGCGTATCTGACTCCAGCTGCTGCTCTGAGCAGCGTGGTAAGGGGGCCGGAGCCAGGGATTGGATAAGAGGGCAGGGAATCCCAGAGGGCAGTTAGGGGGTGGTTGGATGGGGCAGAGGTTCTTGCGGGGGCTCTCAGGTGATGGGGAATGGGGGGGTTGGATGGGGTGTGGGAGTCCTGGGGCTCTGTCAGGAAGCAGGGATATGAGTAAGGGCAGTCAGGGGACAAGGAGCAAAGTGGGTGTTTGATAGTGGGTAGGGTCCCAGGGGTTTGTGGTTAGGGGTGGGGGTCTCTGGAAGGGGCAGTCGGGACAAGGAGCGGGGGGATTTAGATGGAGTGGGGTCTTTGAGGGTGATGGTTAGGGGTGGAGGGAGTCTCTGGAGGCAGTAGTCAGGGGACAAGGAGTGGTGGGAGGGGATTGGATGGGTCTGGTTCTGAGGGGGCAGGAATCAGGAGGGGGTCAGATAGGGAGCGGGGCCAGGCTGTTTGGGGAGGCACAGTCTTCCCTACCTGGCCCTCCATACAATTTTGAACCCCGATGTGGCCCTTGGGCCAAAAAGTTTGCCCACCCCAAGATATAGTGGACACAGCCTGCACTGATAGAAGTGGTTTTCCTGTTGGGGTAGGCCTCCTTCAAAATGTTAGCTGAGTTGTCAGAAACTCTCTTCTTTCAGTGTATTTCCATCTGCTTTGGGGGTTATGTTAGCATAGCTATGTAACTTTCTAAGCCATAGTTGCGTACTTTTTTTACATCCCTGATTGACAGAGCTATGCCAATATGATTTTCAAGAGTAGACTAAACCTAGCCCCTGAGCAATACAATTTTATTTGGAGCAGTGGTGTCAGGGGGCTGGAACCAGGGGTTGGATAGAGAAGCAAGATTAACTCTCCATTTTGCCATGTAAAGATCTAGAGTGGGTCTTTTTCCCCATATACTAAAGGCATATGTTGGTACCAATAGCTAAAGATATAGAAGCATCTAATTTTCATGTCTGAGAATTGAATGCATCAAGAGCAGCAGTCTGGGTAAGGTAATTTTCTGACCCATTCCATTGAGTCCAGCCAATTACTTCGTATTTATTGTGAATACTAAGTAGCCAATGCACTTACCCTGCTTTGCAGACAATTCTGGGATGGGGAGGAAGGGGAAGAAAGAGACCTGTGACTGTATCTTAAAAGCAAGTCTGGAGTTTACAGGGAACACAAGAGCTAATTACAGATGTTAAATCTACGTGTGATGTAATATTACATCATTAGTCTGAATGACACCTGAAGCAGTTATGGTAATGAAAAGTTAATTTAATTTAGATGTTTTACTTGTAGCTAATATAAAATGTAAATTTCATAGTTTTTGGTAATATTGCAGTTTGTGTCGTCATATATATATTGTGGTTTTTCAGTTTACAGACAAAGGACAATTACCACTTGGATGGAGAATAAAGGATCCAAGACAACAGAGTTAAAGAGGTAAAAGCTGTAATATAAACTGCTTAAAAGATTCTTTTTTAATTAATGGAACAATTCTTTTAACTGTCTCCAAAGAGACAGAAGGGTTAGAAGGTTTATTATAACTTACTAACACAGTCATTTTATTCTGGGATAGAAGTAGGACTATTGTAGGCATGGCTCTGCTTTCATTTTGGTATAACATAGAGCATTAATAAATCAAAGCTCTTGGTGTAATCCTGTTGTCAGCAAATAGTTTTGGTGTTTCTGCAGCTTTTAGGATCATCAGTTCTGATATAAGGTGATTCATCTTCATTGACTGGGATCAAGTTGTAGCTGCTCACATCTGGGTTTAGTTTGGAGCACAATCACCTTGCTGAGTATGAATGCCCAATCCTTCATTCATAAACTTATTCATAAGCTGGTGTGACAGCATCATTATTACAAATAAAGGCAAATTTGATGTACAATCTTCATCATTCTGCTGATATAAGCTATTAAGTATACTACCTAAAACATAACTAAACCCATGAAGGTTTAATTTACGTGGTGTCTGGTATGAAATAATATCAGGCAATCTTTTCAGCAGAAAATAATCACTGTTCCATTCCTATAATTATCATGTCAACAGATTTATTTTTCACAATAACAAAAAAAGCACTGGAAAAGAAAATTGACAGCCATGATGATAAAATAACCAGCAAAAGCAAGGAAATTCTGTTAAAGTGACTGATTAAGTGGTGCCCATTGTACCTGGGTATTACAGGGACTCAGATTGCTGTGTGGTGTTATGTACCATACATGGTGAAATACTTGACAGACAAATGTGAATTAAGGATGGAATAAGAGTCTTTAGAGCCACAGCTAGAAAAGGAATTTGGAATAATGTGAGGCCTTTAAAGACACATGGTCAACTTGAAACCTAGTCAGTTTAAAAAACAATAAAAAAAAGTAGTGAATGGTACATATACCTGTCTCATATTTCTTCTTCCAATTTTTATGGCTTCTGCTCCTATTTTAAAGACTTGTATGAAGAGGGAAAATTGTGTTTCTACCGGATGTTCTATCCAGGTAGAGTTCTGTGCCCACAGAACAGCTTGCAGGATGGAGTCCTGACTTTCTCTGCAGTGGAAATGGACACGTTTGCTATATATAAATGCTTGCAAATATACAAAATAACCAAAAAAACCCCTTTCAGCTATAGTCAGTATAGATGTTACTTGTAGCAATACTATGTTAAAAATTCAGCCAGAAGGGTTTTGTAAGTTGACCGTGTCAAGTTAAGTGTTAAGTTATTTTAAGTAGCCATTTCTTGAGAAGTAGACAGTCATATAATCAGAAGTATCAACAAGAAGAGAAACTGATTTAGGTATACAGATTAATGAAGGTGGATGCAAATATTGAAAGATGAAAGCCATCAAACTCTCTTTAGTTGTAACTAGTGCTCTTGTTGCTCCTGTGCTTTCAGTGTCAGGTCTTGAGCAGTGGCCCATTTATCCTGTTTATTTGAATTGCTTAGTTCATATACACAACAAATAATCCATTTATTCATCATAATATCTTCTGAGAACATCAGATGATGATTATTTATTGAGGGACTGTTGATTTTCAGTAGCTTATCAAAATGTGTTTGTTACAGTTTATGAACTCTTTGAATAATCAGTAATTTCCCTTTTTTATCTTTTAGATGATGAAAGATTAGGGAAAGACCCAACAAAGTACTGTCGAACATTTGATATATGTTACTTATAGACAATTCTATAACAGAACTTTCTATCTGAAGATCTTAAAGTGCTTTATAAATATTTGTTTAGTTTTACATCTCTTTGCTGTAGGTATGCTGTTTTATACAGTTTTACAGATGAGCACATATCAGCACAGAAAGGTGAAGTGACTTGCTGCTTGGGTGCATGCTGGGAATATAAACTAAATCTTTTGACTTGCAGGCCTGTTATTTAACCGGCATTTCATGTCTTTGTTCAATCTTAGTGTAATATTTAGTCTAAAATTGACTTAGCTGTAAAATAATAACGGATTTAGTAAATATCACTTTTCATTAAACAGCCACTGATCAAGAAGATTTCCTTTAAACTTCAATTAGAGAAAGACTTGTTGCAGTTTTCTGGTCAGCAATTCTGCCTAAGTGGAATTGCAGCATCTCCTTCTTAATAAATCTGGTCTCTACTTCAAACAATAAATTGTATTTTTGTATTTTCCCAAAGTAAATGTTATTTACACAGCTCTATAATTTTTTTTTTTTTTTAAAAAAAAGCTGTATTAATAGCATGCCCATTTATTGCTCAGGTCTGTAGTAATTTAGGACTACTAAATTTAGTAATGTAGGACCACTAAATCCAAAAATTATTATACTTAAATGTATTAACTGGATGTATGTTCAGTTGGAGTAGAGGTATATACGAAATTGGTGAGAAAACAACAAAATTATTATGTCCGGTTCTGGTGTCCACACTTCTAGAAGTGTGTAGGAAAAATTACTGAGTGTTCTGAGAGAGGCTACAAAAATGATTTGAGGTCTGGCAAACATGGCTTATATTGAGCTAGTTATTTAGATTATCAAAAACAAGGTTAAGAGACGAGTTGATCATGACCTTGAATTACGTATACTGAGAGAAAAGAGACCTCATTTAGGAGAGTCTTTAAGATGGCAGAAAAGGCATAACAAGATTCGGTGGCTAGAAAGTGAAGTAAAGGGAGTCGTGTTATCTTTCTAAAAGAGATACTCTAGTTTAGCTGTAGGTTATTACTGCTGGGGTTACTGGGGTAAAATTCTGTGGCTTGTCTTACATGATTGTAGTAGTCCCTCTGGCCTTTACAGCTACAAATAAAAATTTCATTTCGCAAGAAAGAATTAAACCCAGCTTTTTAAATCTTTTCTTTCACAGTTTGCAGAGCAAAACTAATAACACAGGAACAGATCCCAAGATGACTTCTGTTAAAAAGGATAACTTATGTGAGCATGATGTTAAAAAGCTAGAGAATACTTGTCCACAAAGCTATCCAAGAAAATCTGTGGAAACAAGTACGAAACATGTAAATCTGCCTCAGACTGGAAACTCATGTAAATGGGAGGCAGAGGGTCCATGCAGAGATCAGCCATCAGACATAGAGCCTGTTAAAGGGACTTGGTCTGGAGATCAGTTTAAAAATGCCAATATTGATCAAATGCACAAAACTGGCAAGCAGGTTCACAGAGATAGTGAAGAAAATAGTGACAATTGGACTCACAGGAAATTATCATCAGGCAGGTCTGTGAAGATGGCAAATACAAAACATCCATCAAAAAACAGTGAAACAGAAGGAAAAGTGACTTCCTGTAATCCACAGCAGCTAAAGAGCTGCAATCCTGTTCATGTAGTCTGTGTGACTAGTGAGCAAGATGAGGAGGATGTAGTTCCAGAAAGCCCACTTTCAGATGTTTGCTGTGATACCTGTGTATCTAGTATTGGAGATCCAGGAAAACTGAACAAATATCAAAGTAGTTCAGGAGATTCGCATGCTTTTGAGAAAGAAAGTGAACCTGAGTCACCAATGGATGTAGATAATTCTAAGAATAGCTGCCAGGGTTCAGAAGCTGATGAAGAAACAAGTCCATTTCTTGATGAGCAAGAGGATGTTGACACATCAAAAGCTGCAAGCAAATCTTCCAGGTTTCAGCGAGGAAATGCTGACCCAGAGTTGAGAAGGTCACCATTTTCTTCCAAATGTTGTGAAGGTGCTCGATATAACCCCCATTCTGAGGGGAAGGATGACTCTGTCAAAGAGGTTGAATTGCATACAAAGTCATATGGGATTTCGCCTGCTCTTTCATCAGAGTGCAAAGGTGCAAAACACTGTGGGAAGAAGGACTCAAAAATCACTGCCCATTTCATGAGGATACCAAGAACAGAGGAAAAAAGGTAACCTTTGTTTGTCCTCTTCCCCTTTTTAAATATATTTCTCTTCAGTATAGCACAGTAAACATTTTATTATCCTCTAAGCAGTTTTTCAAAATTGTACATAAAAGTGAAAAAAACATTGATTTAAAAACAGCAGATGAGTTCAAAAATGTTTATATAACCTTCTTTCAAGGTTACAAAATAACAGCTTGTCTTGTGCCATTTCTAGAACACAAAAGAAATGTTTAGGTCAGAATTAATACTGACCTCCTAAAGCCAGAGTAATACAAAGTGCTTCTCTGTATATCTTATCAAGAAATTTGTTTAGAATAATTAGAGTTTAATACATAGAAACACATGATGGCACAGGACATCTTTGACAAAGAATAGCTTTACTATTCATTCTTTAGTAAATTGTAATAGCAAGGTCCTTCTAAAATGAAGAGGTGGTATGTATTTTCTTTTGATATATCTTGGCAAATGAATCCTGTGAATCGTGGAATGACTTCTGAATATTACATATATAAGCTTAAATAAAAGTGAATTTTTTTTCTAAAGAATTGTTATGATCATACGACCAAATTAAATTCCTACTGTAATTCCATTGAAGTCAATAGATTTATAGCAAGGATGAATCTGGCCTACTGATCTATGAAACAAGCCAATATAATTTAATAGCTTTTATCAGCTTTTAAAGAGATCCAGTGGACCAATCCTTAAATACAATGATGATCTGTTTTTAAGGTGTCTAGGTTAAAAAAAATTATGCCACTGATCAAGAAGATTTTCTTTAAAGCTCAATTAGAGAGAGACTTGTTGCAGTTTTCTGGTCAGCAATTCTGCCTAAGTGGAATTGCAGCATCTCCTTCTTAATAAATCTGGTCTCTACTTCAAACAATTAATTGTATTTTTGTATTTTCCCAAAGTAAATGTTATTTCCACAGCACTATAATTTTTTTTTAAAAAAAGCTGTATTAGTAGCATGCCCATTTATTGCTCAGGTCTGTAGTAATTGGGTTTTTAGCTGTCCTCAAGGTGTGCAAATGAATAATGAGAATTTACAGTACGGAGTTGTTGGTGTATTGCCGTAATTATTTCTTCAGATGGATCTAATATTTTATTACTTGTAGAATTTAAAAAGTAAGAAGGAAATGGAAAACAAAGTAAACAGTTGGTCTCTGAGTTGGCATTCTGCATGATTGTAATAAATGCGCTCTGGTCCGCTGCTCCTGCTGGGCAGTGGGGCTGCAAGCTCCTGCTGCCCTGAGCAGCATGGTAAGCGGGTGAGGCAGTAGTTGGATAAGGGGTAGGGATTCCTGGGGGGACAGGGAACAGGGGGCGGTTGGATGGGGCAGAGGTTCTGGGGGGGCAGTCAGGGAAAGGGGGTGTTGAATAGGCGTGGGAAAAGGCTGTCGGAGGGCGTGGGTGTGGATAGGGATCGGGGCAGTCAGGGTGGTGGGGGGTTGGATAGGAGGTGGGGTCCCCGCAGTTAGGGGATAAGCAATGGGGAGTGGGAGGGCTTGGATGGGTGGGAGGTTCTGGGGGGCGCAGTGAGGGGGCAGATAAGGGGCGAGAGCTAGGCTGTTTGGGGAGGCACAGCCTTCCCTACCTGACCCTCCGTACAATTTTGCAATGCCGATGCGGCCCTCGGGCCAAAAAGTTACCCACCCCGGCTTAAGCCTTGCGACATAAGTGGATTACACTGGAACTGTTTTGCTGCTGTTTGAGGACAAATACAAAGGCTGTTCAAACTACTGCCTTAGAAGCCAGTATGTTCCATAGCCCTGGTAGTGTCTGAGGAGCTGGTGATACAGGTAAATGTTACCTTGAGAAAGTTGTTGTCCAATACAGTACCCTGATGGATTCATATTGTAAAAGCACTTTTCATCATATATAAATAGAATATTGCATTGAACATGTAAAGTTAATGATTAAACTGATACTTAGAGACTCCTGTTAATGGGGACTATAATGGGACCAAAGCCCCTGGCTAAGGATCGCGTTCCATTCCATAAAGTTTACAATGTTTGGAGCAGTTTTGAGGATGGCCTTTCTGCTGCTGAATATGTAACAAAACACTGTGGAAAACTGTGCATGTTGCTGAAAACAAGCTGTGTTGTGGATGCTGTTAAAAAGGACTTTAGAAAAGAAGCTGCTTAAGTGACATAACTTTAGTTTGAAATTTAATGCTAATACTACATTTAGCTGTAGAGCTTCCATTGTAAATTAAGATGTGCTTCAATGTATTCTTTTTATTTTAACAGCAGAAAAGAACCTTGTGAATTCAAACACCAAAGGACAGGAAGGAAGATTCCTAAATATATCCCACCTTCCCTTCCAACTAATAAGAAATGGTTTGGGACACCTATTGAAGAGATGAGGAGAATGCCTATGTGTGGAGCTCGTCTTCCTCATTTGAGACCATCAACCAATCACACAGTAACCATCAGAGTATGATAATTCAAAATATTTAAAAATGCAACCTTGTTAAATTGATGGCATAAGACTGATATTCTGCCATTTATCAGTTTTGCAGCTTTACCTGGTTGTTGAAACTTTTGACTTCTCGTGGGCAGCTAGCTAGCGTATCTAACCTACTTAAAGATGATTTGCTTTCTGTGATACAGAGGTCTTAGTTTGGTTGGGTAGGAATGCAGAAACGTGATTAAGATTTTTGACTCTGGCCCTCATGGGACAAACTTTTCTTTTAGATAGGTTTGTGCCTCTCCATTTGATTTCCAAGTTCTGGGAGCTGCAGCATGTATATCTGTATCCAGAATTGGTTGATGTTTTCTGTTTCCAACATTTCTCCGTTTTGGATTCAAGGTATAAAAGATAAAAGTGAATGAGTGAAGAGGAGTCTAAAGGAATCTTAGCCTTGCATCCCATACTAACCTGGCACATATGTTTGTGTCTGTCTCTTTTTCTTGCTCTCTTGAAAATAATGTACAGTAAAATAATTGTTAAAGTGAAATAAATGATAAACTGGCAGTGTGTCACAAAAGCACAGCTAAAGAAAATCGCATTCTCAATAAATTGACATTCAGTTGACTTACATATTGCTTAAAAGGCATGCGGCCTATAAGGTGTTCAACTGGTAATGCAATGTTATAAATAGTATTTTCTCTCAGAAAAGTCGGGAATTTTAAATATGGATCCCACTGTATCCACAACTAGTTATCACCGTATGCATTAATAGAGTGTATTATTCACGCACATAATTATAGCTACATTTGGAACCATAATTCTGTGACTTTTGTGTATGTAAATTTCCTGCCATATTGGCTTAGAATAGCTTTCAGTATTTTTATTTTTAAAGGAAAAAAACTTTAGCAGGTGATCAGACATTGGAATGATTGCATATACTGTATTATATTTATTTCAAAGTGTATTAAAAGTTCAAATGATTTCACTTTGTATAGAATGTTAGGCTACAAGGAACTGTAACAATCATACAGTTTTACCTCCTGTATAACATAGAGAATAAAGCCCAGTAATATCAGCATTGAGAATTATAAATGTGCTATGTTTAGAGTTTAAGTATATCCATGTTTGATTAGAAAGCAGAACAGCATATAATACATTTTGTAAAAGCATGAAAAAAATAATTTTCTGTGCTCTAATGGTTCAAAAGAGGCCAAACTAAATTTTACAATTTTTTTTTAAATCCACTTTTGGGCTGTGTATAAAAATGTGTATGCTTTCCCTGTGTGCCCCATGTGGCTGGGTACGTGCAGCAAATACACCCAGCTTTAATGTTTCTGACTGTATCCATTAGTAAATCTACTGTAAAGAATCCAGGCATGGGTAAGCTGAAACAAGATATGTATATCCTCTTTAAGAAGGTCTTAAGGAAGGAGTGGTTGTAAGAGCAGTTCATAGGCCCTTACCAATGACCCAGTTTCAGAATTTCCAAACTAAAAGAAAGAAAACAAAGAAATCTTCTGGGTGGGTTAGGCTAGCCCTCTGGAGAGTGAAGAAGAGACTACTGTCCTTTGCAGCCTGGATGGCTTCTAGTCCCATTCCTTCTGCTCTGTTTCCTGTTCCTGTTTAAATTACCAAGCCCTAACATGGGCAGGGGGCCTCCTTTATTATACCCAGGCTGTCTTGGATGTAGACTCAAGCCTGTCTCTTAAAAGGAGTATGCTCCGTTAGGCCAAAAATAATATTTTCTGAAATTATTTCTATAAATACCTGAAAATGATCAATTTGTAATGAAAGTGTCTTCTTCACCAAAATGATTGTTTTCTTACTCTATTATCCTAGTATCTCAGACTGAAAACAAGCGTAACCCACCCCAGCACAGTGTGGCTTTTTGCCCCTTTCTGGTGGCTAGACTGCATGCAGAAGTTTGAGTGTACTACTGCTGACCTAATGGATCAGGTGCTGTAGCTCAGCAGTAGCTGTGCTCTGTTTTAGATCCAGAGGTCCTGGGTTCAATCTTCACAAATAGCCCAGGCAGGAGCAGTGTTACACAAACGTGTGTGTCTGACACCATGTCTACACTACTGCTGGATTAATGCACCCTGGGTCAATTTAACGGGTCTAGTGAAGGACCCGCTAAACTGATGGCAAAGCACTCTCTGAACGACCCTCGTACTCCACAGGCAACAAGAAGAGGAAGGTAAGTTGATGAAAGAGTTTCTCCCATCAACCCAGCACGGAGTAGACACTGCAGTAAGTCAACCTATAGGCTATGTCAACTCCAGCTATATAATTCACTAGCTGGAGTTGTGTAACTTAGGTGGACTTACCACGGTAATGTGCACATAGCCAGGGTTATGTCTTAGACGATATAATATGAGCCAATGCCTGCTCTTAGATGTTTGGGTATAGATTCTATTAACCTTGATGGAACGTGTGGAAAAGAATTTGTGGCCAAAATTTGGCTGTATGCTCACTTTTTATGAGGATTTCTGTTTCTTATTGTTTATATAGGTTTCACGAGCATTTTGCATAACATGAATTTTCTTTCAACTCTCTGTTTCAGGTAGATCTGTTGAGGGCAGGAGAGGTGCCCAAACCTTTTCCAACTCATTATAAAGATTTGTGGGATAATAAACATGTTAAAATGCCCTGTTCAGAACAAAATCTATACCCTGTAGAGGATGAGGTAAGACAAAAAAATATTTCCTTACAAATATGAGTGAAAGTTTGGGCGATAAAAGTGAGACAGATATAAGGACTTGTGACCTTGCCTTCTACTATAGTTTTAGCTGTTCAGTTTGCCATACTGAATCAGAACACAGGTCTGTCTGGTCTGGTAGCTAAGCTTCAGACCGAAGAGAACTCTTCTGCCAGCCAGTAACTCATTTAGCCATCTGTGAATACTGTACATGGTAGGCAAAAGGGCTGAGGGGCAGGTCGGGCATGGGAAAAAAGGAGAAACTTTTGTCCTCCCAATGCTACTGGGGATGACCATTACACCTTGCAGAATGAGGCTGGTTCAGTTATAGTTTGTCATTTAGTGTACGTGTATTCATAGTCTTCAAAGGTTTCAAACTATTTTCTTATGATACTGGCTAAACCATGAATGGCCGAGCCTTGCTAGGGTAAAGATTTTTACCACTTGGAAGACTTGTGACTGAGAGATCCCTTAGTTATAAGTAAACAATGTTTGGACATGAACCCTGCGTGGAAACCAAATTATATTGCCTCTTGACAGCTGGCGCACATCATTATAGCCTAAAGGCTTTTCGACTTTTTCAGCTGTGGTATTTTTGCTGCAGTTGAAAAACTAATAATTGATGAATTGGTGCTTCATAGGAAAAGGATTCATGAAAACCTTTATGGTGCCACTTAGACAAGACCATTAGCATGACTCTGAAGAGGTAAAGTATCTTGTCCAGCCCTCTTATACCAGCCTCATGAAAATTGCCTGTATTTGGGAAATATTCCAATGCTTACTCTGTGCAATGTCTCTTTCTCTCTTTAAGCATATATTCTTAATTTAAATATGTGGAAGAATGAGCCAGACTTTCTGTACCTTAATCCCACTATCTATAGTAGAAGAAAATGACTGCTTTTGAAGTATGAATTGTTGAATTAATATTCCGAGCATGAAAGGAGATTTTGGGGGATTTTATAACTGTAACCATATTATGTCATAATCAAATATCGTCTTTATCCTTGCTGCTGAAACCCTTGTTAAAGTCTTGGTTATCTCTATTACCTTGCTAATTATAACCATCAACTTTCTTATCTCCATTTCCAGATGGTCCAGATCTTCACTAGCAATTTTGTCTCCTACTGCTTTGATCATACCACCTTTCCTTGCCTAGTATAATAAACATAAAATAACTCTGTTTTTGTGAATTGTATTGGCTTTCCTTCTGATTCTGGTGTGATTGATGGTGGTGTTTGTAATCTGTAAAGCCCTACATGATTTGGGACTTGGGTCATTTAGGGACTTTCTCTTTGCCACTTTACCATTTTGGTGGTTAGGAGGATATGAGGGACTTTTGCCTATGGTTCATGGATGCACAACCTTTGGGTCTAGAGGCAGACTGTTTCTGGTGGAGGGTCTTCAGCTATTCAGCTCATTTCCTCCAACAGTGGTGTCCTTTAATAATGTTTTGGTCAACCATTTCCTGCATTAAGGACTATTAATGCATTATTTATGGCTGAGGAGGTAGTATAGAAAAGACTAAGAATGTGGTCAGTATGAAGGAGAGCACTTTATATATTGTTTAACAAATGTCCCAATTTTTTTTTTAAAAATGTAAAGCGAAATGCAGTGTGATTTGAGACATTAATTAGCAAATTACACAAGGGCTGAAAGTATAATTCTTTCTGAAAGTAGACAAATAGAGAATCCCTTTTCCTTTTCTCCCCTCTACAGGTGTACTGTGGTATACAATCAATGACACTGAATATTTACTGTTGCATGCTTTTTGGCTTTGGAGTGTTGAATACAGTTTTATTAGCTGAAGTGTTTTTTCTTTGCTTTGTTCATGTTTTTTCAATTTATTTTTATTTTTATTTATTTTTTATTTTAAGAATGGTGATAGGACTGCTGGAAGCCGATGGGAGCTAATCCAGACTGCACTACTTAACAAGTTCACCAGCTCACATGATTTGAAGGTAAGGCCCACAATCTAAAATAGAGTCAATTTAAAAATGAATTAAGTGGTTTCAGATCCTATATCTGTCTGGAAGTGCCTTTGCCAATCCCAGTTTTCTTTTTTTTCCTCTGTTGAGGGATGGACCCACATAAACAACTGAAGAAAGTGACCATACACGGGGAAATGTGAAACTCTGCAAAATGTGTTGTCAAATGCACAAAGTAAAGATACTGGAACAATAGATATTTTTTTCTCTAATCATTTTATTCCCTTAGGGGTGTGTGTGATAACATTTAGTGTAAAGAAATATAGCAGGGAGGAATGTGATGATGATTTTTTTTTAAAATGATGATATCCCTTTATGTAGTGTAGTAGCAGAGCTGTTTTCCTCACTACCTGGTTAAACACAATAAATGCCTAACAGCATTATCCTTAAGTCATTTTTTGTTTTTGTTTCTTTCATTTTTAATTTTTAAAGGAACTTTTGATTTAGCAGTTGAAAAAGAAACAATCCCACCTGCCCATGGGTTTGAAATTTGAAGACAGAATCTTAACCTACCATCTAATTGTTTTAATGGGCTAATCATTCAAACGTGGAAGAAAGCTGGAAAAAATAGTATTTTAAGTCAGATTTAGCTTGTGTGTGTGTGCGCGTGACTTCCTTCATTTACTGGTTAGTTTTGTATGAAGTACATCCACAACACAGATCAGGCAATTTCTCTTTTAATGCAGTTATTTGTATTTATTTAAATCATAATAAAGACACTAGTCCAAGTCTCTAGATGCCATAACATCATAAAATCCCAGCAGTGTTAAATAATCATTTCAACATGTCATCAGCTACCAACAAAAATTCCTTTCTTCCCCTTCATTGTTGTAGGAAACACATCTTCAGCCCTCTCCAAAACCCCAGTCAACATAGGACACATGCAGAATACCAAGATGGTCCCCAAAATTGGGCTATTTTGGACCAGAGAACAGATTCCATTCTGTCTTCACTGAGCAACATGGCATGTTTAACACTCTGAACTGCTTTTCATTCAATAGTAGAAGGCCTTTTGTAACAGTTTGCCAATGCAAATGGAGATCCTGAAAATGAGCAAGAGACTTAAATGTATTCTTCTAAATTCTCATAAATATTTTCTCTAGTGCCTTTTCCTCAGCAAGCTGCACTGTAACTTTTCCAGACTTTCCTCCTTGCACATTTACTTCTCAAATCCTTGATTGGAGATTTTTTTCCAGTAGCAGTACCTGTTCAGCATTCATGTGTGGCATATGCCTCCTTGCGCTGAACACTGAAGCTTTGGATTTCCTCTTTTACCGCCTTGGCCTCAGATGGAGCTCAAGTATGAACTCCTCGAGCGTTCTTCAGTTATTTCAAATTCTATTTATAGCTTAAGTTTTGTGAACATAGGTTGTTGTTAGTTACTTAGTGAGGGGCTTGGTTTTTTCCTCCTCTCCTTTTTCCTTGGAGCCTTGTCTTTCTGGCAGGACATGCCTGGCTCTCCAGGCTTCAAAATGTTGCCTTTCCTTCTGAGAGGCTATACCTAAGAGCAACAGCCACTCTACGTGTATCCATTGTTTGGGGGGAGTGCAATTTCTGCCTATTCCTCAAGTTGAGGACAAGGAAGAACAAGAAGATTAAGCTCAGACTGCTAGTAGTTGAGTGCTCACTTCAGTGTCTGTCTGGTCAGGATACCCGTTCTCTTCCCCCCTGCCCCCCAACATCTGTCTCCAGACAAATCCAGGGCCCCTTCGACCTTGGCACAGGCTCCCCTTAAGAAGTGGATGATGATGATGGAGGCTCCTGAAAAGACTCTCTTTTTTTTTTTTTTTTTTTTTTTTTTTTAAAAAGAGTGGACTCTCATCTGGAAGATCCCGCTGCAGAAAAGCCCAGTCCTCTTTGGAGAGCTACATGTCCAATGCCTTGTCCTCTTGGCTCAGTACCATCGAGTTCAAGGTGTCCTCATCTATTGCCAGTGGAGCTAGAAAGCCCTGGAGCTCGAGGGAGAGATGGCTCTGACAGGGCTTTGGTACCTTCTACCGGGAGAAGGAGGGCAAGCATAAACACTGTGGTCCGGTACTGTCAGGTCCAGGCCCATGTTAGCACCTATCCATTTGGCACCCTCAGTACTGAGCAAGCAATGGTGCCAGACTCCGTTAAGGTCTACATTGGTATATCTGCCATCGGTGATACCGTCAGCTTTGGCTATCATGTCCATAGCTACCATATTGGTACAGATTCCCTTGACAGGCTTGGTACCACAAGAGTTCAGATATGTAAGGGACTTGTCCATAAATGGGGCCCTACCAAATTTATGGCCGTGAAAAACACGTCACAGACAGTGAAACCTGGTCTTCCACCATGGTATCTAGACTTTTGTGTGCTTTTACCATATACTATACAGATTTCATGTGGGAGATGAGGGTTTCTTAAAATGGTGGTCCTGACCCAAAAGAAAGTTGCAGGGGGGTCATGGTATTGCCACCCTTGCTTCTGTGCTACTGCCTTCAGATCTGGGCGGCTGGAGAGAGGCAGCTGCTGAGTGAGGGCCCAGCTCTGCAGGCAGCAGCACAGAAGTAAGTGCGACAATACCATGCTATGCCATCCTTACTTCTGTGCTGCTGCTGGCAGCGGCTCTGCCTTTAAAGCTGGGTTCCCGGTCAGCAGCTGCTGCTCTCTAGCTGCCCAGTTCTGAAGGCATGCCGCCACTTGCAGAAGTGGGGAAGTAAGGGTACCAGTACCACAACCCCCACTAAGATATTCTTGAGACCTCTGCTGACTCCTTTTTGCGTCAAGATCCCTGCAATTACAGCACTGTGAAATTTCAGATTTAAGTAGCTGAAATTGTGAAATTTATGATTTTAAAAATCCCGTGACCATGAAATTGACCAAACTGGACTGAATTTGGTAGAGTCCTATCCATAACACATGAGCTGGAATCCCAGTTCCTCGTGGGTACTAAGTGTCTTTCAGTACTGAGACCTTAGTGTCCAGACTGCTGTAGTCCCCTGGTACTGCAGGATTCTCCATCCTTTTCTATATTCCTCCATTGGACAAAGTTGAGGAGGTTGACTGAGACTTCTAGTTGGTTTCTTCTGTGTGAGTCCAGGGTTTCCCAACATAGCCTGTTAGGAAACCATTCTTTCACAGGCATAGGGAAGAGTGTGACCATCATCAAGCGTGATGGAACTAACCTTGTATGCCATCCCCACTCATGTATGGGCCCTCTCAATGGACATATTAGGATCCCTGGATTGCTTACTGAGAGCAGTTCTCCAGACCATGAGTGCCGTCTCAAAGGGAGAGTAGGGTTGGTCAGTCCTCTCCTCCTCAACCAGCCACCCCATTCCCTCCCTACCCTAGGAAGAGAAACTCTTTAGGCACAGGAGCCCAGGGCAGATGCAGAAATCACCCTTAAACACCATTTTCATCATCATCTCCAGGTGAAGCAGTCTTGCTTCCACCATCTTCTATTTCAGTGATTTACGGCAATTTGAGGACGTCATAAAAAAGGTAGCTGACACTCTTCAAATTCCACTTGAAGAGATCAGGGATGTACAACGTGCCATAAGCTGTTATATTTCTACTATCAACAACACCCTTCAGGAGCTTTAACTTATTAGTGAGGCACTCCTAGATCCCACTAAGACTGTATGGCAAACATCTGCTGTTATTTCACTCATGAATAAAAGAGCAGACAAAAAAATATTATGTCTCCCCTAAGGACTCTGATTTCTTCTTCTCCCACCGTCCACTGAACTCCCTACTAGTGGATGCAGTAAACAAGTAGGGCAGACAGCACCTCTCCATATCTGTTCCACCTGACAAGTGCCATAAGAGACTTGATCTCTTTGGACAGAAGTCCTGTTCATCAGCAATCCTACTGTTCAGAATCATGAATTATCAGGCTGTCCATTTCAGAAACTATAATAAATGGATGGCTTTTATTGAACACTTGGCATAGGAACACAGGGAGCAATTCCAGTCCATTTCAGAGGGACAATTATTGGCCAGGACAGCTCTTCAAACATCCTTAGTTGCTGTGGACACTGCTGCCAAGTCCATCTTCATGGTGGTAGTTATGCGCAGGGCATGATGGCTCCAGCTCTTGGGATTTCCCAAAGAAGTACTGAAAATTGTTGGGGCCTTCCCTTTCCATGGTTGTAGGCTTTTCTTGGGGACCACACATGAGTCCTTGCATACACTGACGGACTCTGGAACCACTTTGTTCCCTGGTCATGTATATACCACCTAATAAGAGAGAGATTAGTAGGTCACAAACTGCCTGGATATAATGTCCTGATCCGTTCTCTGGATTCCACAGGTCCACTGAACACTACAGGAAAAGACATAAGTTTCAGAGAAAAAGGACAGCCCACCTGCCCTCCATAACCACTCAACCATCTCCTAAGCAGCAGTTTTGACAGGCTGGCTGAGGGTTGGGATCCTCCTGCATCTCTGGTTTTACAGCTGAACTCTTTGCCCTCCACTCTCTTTGGGGGCTGCCTTTCTGATTTCCAGGATGCCTGGAGGCAAATTACTACAGAAAAGTGGGTTATAGGGGTTACAACATCACACTATATCATCCATTGTACATCACTCCTTCCTTTCAGTTCCCGTTCCCCATTCCTCTCTATGGACCCCTTTCATGAGTTTGTATTAAGACAGAAGGTAAACTCCACTGTTTAGGAGCAGCAGAGCCAGTCCTTTCCCCTCAGAGGGACAAGTCTTTCCTCACGTGAAAGAAAGATGGAGGGCAGAGGCTGATCTTTGATCTAAGGCTTCTAAACAAGTTTGTAAAGCCTCAGAAGTTCAGGATGGCAATTCTGGCAGCTATAATTACTTCACTGGAGAAGGGGGATTGGTTTTCAGCCCTCGACCTATAAGGTGCCTATTTCCATATGATACACCCTTCGCACAGGAAATATTTATGATTCACTATGGACCAGGATCATACTTCCCTTCAGTATCTCCTCTGCCCAAAGGCTGTTCTCTAACATTGTGGTAGTAGTGGCTGTTTACTTCTGACAGAAGCCAATCCTGGTCTTCCAAGGGCCATTCCTATGAAGCAATGCTGTCTTCCAGCCTCCTGGCCCTAGCTCTGTTCCAAGAGTTAGGTCTTTAACTAAAAGTAAGGAAATCCCTGTAAATCCCCACAAGGAAGATAGTTTATAGGGACTTCTGTGGATTTGTCAACAGTCAGGGCCTATCCCCCCCTTAGACAAATTCGTAACCTTAACAGATTTGATATGGACAATTCAGGGGAGTCCTTGAACCTCTATAAGGAACTGTCTTTATCTCCTGCGACACATAGCAGCTTGCACTTTTGTGACCAATTATGTAAGGCTATGCCTCTGCTGTTTTCAAGGTTAGCTCAGAATGACCTGTTCTCTTGTCAGAAACACCTTGGACAGACAGGTGACTGTTCATCTATAAGTGAGGAACTCCCTGGGTTGTTGGAAAGATCAGTTCAGCATCTTCATGGGCGTTCTCTTCTGTCGCCCAATTACATCACTGACTCTAACAACAAATCAAATACATCTTTGTTGAGATGGAGAACTCATTTCAATGCTCTCATACCTCAGGGCAAATGGACATCTCAGAAAACCAATCTCCGCATCAATCTGCTGGAGCTCAGGGCTGTCAGGAATTCCTGCTTCTATTTCTATTTTGCAAGAACTCAGGCTGCTGGAACGGCTTTAAACCTTTTTAAAAAAACAATTTTAAAAAAAGCGCCTCTATGCCCTGTGACGACTAAAGAAAATGCTCAATTTTTGTATGTTTCATGAACTACATAGCAACTATTAGATTATTATTTGTCAAATTCATAGCATGTGTTTTGAGGCTGACCAATTTCTTGAAACAGTGTAAAATTGATATTTTTAGAACATTGTTCTTTGTTAAAAAACAAAAAAAAGTGAGTTAGATTAGTCAAAAGAAATCTTAGTCAAATACACACAGAATATTGTAAATTAAGAACTAAGTCAGTTTTTCTTGGAATTATTTTTGATAAGGTTATGTTTAGTCCTGGTCCTTGTTTCTCTGTTTTTACTTGTTCTGCTTAACCTTGCTATTCTTCTGATTCTCCAGTCCCCTACACAGGCAAAAAGCTCCTGTCAACTGTATAAAGCCTGCAGGTGAGGCCCCAAATAACAAATTTGTTGTGTGTTAAGATACTTTTTTGCCAGTAGATGGTGCTGTTTCTTCAAAAAGATAAACTTCAGTGAATTGTCATATGCCAACCAAGGATCTGTATTTATTATTCCAGTGTGTGTGTTTTTCTTCCATAGGAGGCTATATTGAGATATAATGTTGCTTATGCCAAGAAGTGGGACTTTACTGCTCTTACTGACCTCTGTGATAAGGTAAAGAAAGTTTACTTCAAAACCGAAAATGTAAAAGATAATTCAGTGAATTCTGGCTATATTTACTATGTATCTTGTTACTTTTTGTTTCATTTTCCCTTCTATCAAGAGTCATGAGCTGCTCATTTCTATAGCTGGCCCAAATGTAATACTTTGGTTGGCAATGGTTGCTAAGTGGCTAGTGCATACTAGGCATTTGCTTCGTTCTAGATTTTGCATGCCTAGCTCAGAAGTTTTAGAGCATTCCTGAATCTTTTACTTCCAGGAAAAAACCTGTGATCATCCTGCTATGCTGCCAGATTTGTTAGTAAACTCAACTGTGTTTTTCTAAAGAAACAATATATTAAAAATTAAATATATTAAATATAATATATATATTAATATTATATATATAATATAATACGTTAAAATAATATTATATGTTTCTCTCCAGTTTCATTCCCTGGCATGTAAACTAGTTGCAAGTCTAGCAGTATCTTTTAAGGTATGAGAGGTCTTGATTTCAAACTTTAGACCAGGGGTTGGCAACCTTTCAGGAGTGATGTGCTGAGTTTTCATTTGTTCACTGTAATTTAAGGTTTTGCGTGCCAGTAATACATGTTAACATTTTTAGAAAGTCTTTCTATATGTCTATAATATTTTTACATACAACAATAGTTTAGTGTTAAAAGGTTTTTAAAATGTTTAAGAAGCTTCATTTAAAATCCAGTTAAAATGCAGAGCCCCCCCACCACTGGTGGCCAGGACCCGGGTAGTGTGAGTGCCTCAGAAAATCAGCTCACGTGCCGCCTTTGGCACACGTGCCGCAGGTTGCCTACGCCTTCTTTAGGCAAACCGTTGTGAAGATGGGGCAATTATTCTATCTTCAAACTTCCCTCTGGTAAAAGATTGGAGGAAGAGCTACAGGTGACAGATGCTAGTAACATTGCTTAATGCCTTTCTGCAAAGTGCTCAGATGCCATGTTGATGAAGGCAGTAGAAGAACATAAATAGACTACAAAGAAAGGGTTTGTATCTTGAGTTTAAGAGTTCCAAAAAAGACAGAGCTTCTGAGTTGGAAGGAGAGAAATAAATATATTTGGAAAATACACAAGACTACCTTTGTTTTGGTGGGGAAAAAAAAAAAAAAAAAAATGGATAGATCTCCAGCCAGGGTCTTCTCCAGTAGGTGATTCAGGTATGGTTGAAAATGAATTTTATTTGTATTAAATGTTATGGTCAAAATAAGTTTTGTATAGAAGAATTTTTAATATGGTATGGATTTGTTGGGAAGTTTTTGGTAGTCATTATAAAGATATGTCAGAAAATTGGAAATATGACTGCTTTACTATAAAATACAGAAGAAAATGTATTTTCTTTTGTTGACCAATTTTTAACATATGCACAAGCAAAAATGTCATAGGAGAAACAAAAAGTATCCAAAAGTAGCTGTGCATTTAAACAGGTGGTGTTTACTAGTTTTCTTCATAATTCATGTTTGCTTTTTTTGTAAGTTCATACAATATGTATGCGTAAAAACGTTTGGTCAACTTGATTTGTGTGGGAAAGTAGGCTGTGCTTTGCAATACTTCCCTTATGCTCATAGGAACAGCTGGATTGGAGTGTGATTTGGTTCTGGGACAACATGGCAATGGCACTGCTGCAGGAGGGCAACTATAAAAACTGCTTATGGTTTCATAGAAAGCCCTCCTTGTCAAGATTGTCTGGAAAAGCTGCTGAATCAGTCTGTCTGTCTTCAGGCCTCTCTGGAGCTGCCCCCTCCTAGTCCTAGTTCACTTCTTTTGGGGCTGCATTGGTTAATTTTCACGCTACTGGCTTAGCAGTGGTTGTAGGTACTTCTTTTTGCATCGTTGCTCCTGGTGTGCTTTCCACCACTCACTTGCAGCCTTGGCTGCATCACCAGAAATTAATCTGGCCTGTTGAAGATGCTCTCTGTAATATTGTCAAACAATATACTATCTCAATAAATGTAACAACTTATAAAAAAGGAGTAGGAAAACCCCTGTCATAGGGCAACCCTGCAGCAGCAGGCTGTGGCAAAACAGGCCTACTGGCCTCCTTTTCCTCTTTGAGAGTCACCTGCAACTCCATACAAGCTTTCTTTACTCACCAAGATCCTCATTGGGAGCCAGTTTATTACCAAATTTAGTGCAATTTAGTCCATAACAAAAGGCTTAAAACATCTATTACTTGCCCACAGCGTATATAATTCTTTAAAAATTCCATGACTTCCAGACCATTGATTTGGGACATAGCACACTCCAGTGTGTTCTACCACACCTGGGTTTTTCATTAGTCTTCTGTTGACCTTCTGCCAGGACAGCTATCCCAGCCCTTTCAGCAGGAATGCAACCCTGCTCTTCCCAGTAGAGAACATATACCCCTCTCCACCCTACAAAGCTTCTCTGCTGGAAGTTTATCCTCATCCACGCATCCATGACTTCCTCTATTCCATTAACCTTTCATTTCAGGCAGGCCATCAGGTAAGTTCCTCTGCTGCTTATTTCCCATCGGCCCTCTCTGGCCCTCAACTCCAGCTTGGCAGTCAGCCAGCAACTCCCTCTGCTGTGTTTCTTGTCTTCATCCCTCTCCAGCTCTTTGGTCCAGGTTGCTTGGGGAGGTCAGCTGGCAAACCCTTCTGCTACTTTCTTGCATTCATCCCTTTCTGGCCATGGCTCTCTGTCTATAAAGTCAGCAGGCAACTCCCTCTCCTGCTCTCAGCCATTAGCCTTGGCTCTCCATCCTGAGTGGTCAGGCATCAAACCCCTCTGACAACTCTTCAGTCACCCTTCCCCCAGAAACCTAGAACTTCCTTCAGGGAATTCCTACAGTCTGCTGGTCTCTAGCAGCTCTCAGATGCCTTTTTCCTGACTGACTCTTTCACTGTCTTTGTGACTGCCCGAATATTTGGCCCAGGTACCTTCCTTTAAGCCAAGCTGGGGTCAACTGACCAGTCACAGATGACTTGGCCTCTTCCCTTTAAAGGGCCAGTATAATCCTGTTTCAATCCCCAATGTGTTTTCTTCAATAGTACTATTGAAGAATACACTTGAATGTTTGAAGCTGATACTGCATAGCTACAGATGTTTCTGAGCTTGTCGTAATGTACGCAAGTGATACTGTGGGAGTTAAAAAAACTGTGAATGATCAGATTGAGACATGATCAGCCAGAGACAGTAATATCAACTGCTACTGGAGAAGATAGGAACAATAGGGAAATAAACTACTGTGGGTCTTAATCTGTCCAAAGGTGGGAAGGCAGTTTCTGTCACATAGTAACAGTGATTTATTTGTGAGATTCCCAGAGAAACCTGAGGAAAGCTGTACCAAAATCTGAGCTGCAGACCAGGCTTGAAAAGTGCGGGGGGGGGGGGGATATATTAAACGAAGAATAATGAAAATCACATAAATTGTACAAGAAAATTGTCAGGCACATAGAATAACAAATTGTTGGGCAAAAGTCAGTATGGTTTCTGTAATGGGAAATCATGTCTTACTAATCTAGTAGAGTTCTTTGAAGGGGTCAACAAACATGTGGATAAGGGGGATCCAGGGGACATAGTATACTTAGATTTCCAGAAGGCCTTTGACAAGGTCCCTCACCAAAGACTCTTGCGTAAATTAAGTTGTCCTGGGATAAGAGGGAAGATCCTTTCATGGGTTGAGAACTAGTTAAGACATGGAACAAAAGGTAGGAATAAATGGTACATTTTCAGAATGGAGAGGGGTAACTAGTGGTGTTCCCCAGGGGTCAGTCCTAGGACCAATCCTGTTTGACTTATTCATCAATGATTTGGAGGAAGGGGTAAACAGTGAGGTGGCAAAGTTTGCAGATGATACTAAACTGCTCAAAATAGTTAAGACCCAAGCAGACTATGAAGAACTTCAAAAAGATCTCACAAAACTAAGTGATTGGGCAACAAAATGGCAAATGAAATTTAATGTGGATAAAAGTAAAGTAATGCACATTGTATGTATAGTTGGGGTTATTTTTTTCCAATGTGATGGGGTATAATTTAGCTACAACTAATCAGGAAAAAGATCTTGGCGTCGTTGTGGATAGTTCTCTGAAGACATCCATGCAATGTGCAGCGGCAGTCAAAAAAAAGCAAACAGGATGTTAGGAATCATTAAAAAAGGGATAGAGAATAAGGAGAATATCTTATTGCCCTTATACAAATCCACGGTGCACCAGATGTGGTCTCCTCAGCTCAGAAAGGATATACTGGCATTAGAAAAGGTTCAGAGAAGGGCAATCAAATTAGGGGGTTGGAACAGTTCCCATATGAGGAGAGATTAAAACGGCTAAGACTTCAGCTTGGAAAAGAGGAGACTGGGGGGGATATGATAGAGGTATATATAATTATGAATGGAGTAGAGAAAGTGAATAAGGAAAAGTTGTTGTTTATTTGTTCCCATAATAGCAGAACTAGGGGCCACCCATTGAAATTAGTGGGCAGCAGGTTTAAAACAAATAAAAGGAAGTTCTTCTTCACACAGCACACAGTCGACCTGTGGAACTCCTTGCCTGAGGAGCTTGTGAAGGCTAGGACTAGAAGAGAACTGGATAAATTCACGGAGTTTGTCTATTAATGGCTATTAGCCAGGACAGGTAAAGAAATGGTGCACCTAGCCTCTGTCAGAGGGTGGTGACGGATGGCAGGAGAGAGATCACTTGATCGTTACCTGTTAGGTTCATTCACTCCAGGGCATTGGCCACTGTCAGTAGACAGGATACTGAGCGGGATGGACCTCTGGTCTGACCCAGTACGGCCTTTCTTACGTTCTTATGTTTAGCATAGAGAGAGAACTTCTTTTTTTTAATGTTTGAAACTAGGGAATATGGTGGGTTTTATTTTATTTTTTTATTGAATCCATCTTTGACTAAGTAGTGACTCTTCTGCCATATTTACCTAATCTTAATCCCTTTTCTTTTTTTAATTTCTAGTATTTTTACTCACATCTGTTTGGATAGAAGGATTTTTCTTAAAAGGTGTTACAGAATATTACTTTTTTTAAAAAAAAAAATAAATAAAAAAGTTGAGATTATATAGTTTTTGGATGTAGGAATACGTGTTTACATGAACTAGATATTGCACTTAATGCATACTTTCTCAGTTACACTTGTGGGGTTTGAGAGAGTATAATTTAAATTCTTCAAGATAGTGTCTTATATTATAAACATTTGTTACATTTTTTATTATTGATTTTACTGTACCCACTGTGTGTCTACAGTATTTAAAAATCCTGTCAACCAGCGCTAAGAGGAACTTGCTTAAATTAAGAAAAACATGGAAATTTGTAGGAAGTAAGTGTATAAGTAGAACTAGTGGCATGCAGTTAGATAACTCCCAAAGTTACCTCCTTAGAGACATAAATCAGTCTAGATGTAAAATAGCTATTTTATTCTACGTAAGAAGCAGTTTTCTTTCGCTCATTGTGGCTTGTATGTCAACTGAGCTGTTCTGTATCGTGGTCTGTGATATAGGATCAGCATAGTAGGCTTATTATCTGATCCTGATAACCAGTTTAATTATTATAAATACAGATGTCTTTTAGGGAAGGGTGGATGAATTCAAAAAATAAAAATACTGCCCTCTGCCCTTCCAAGCCCTGTAAAGTGTTATAGATTGAAATCTTCAGCAGTTACATGTGTCATTAGAAAGTGAAAAGGGATTTGAGGGAGGAAGTATTTGTCTAGATAAAATGATGACTGTGTGTTATAATGGATTTAATCATATTTCTATCAGAATAAAGTAAACCTGAACATATCAACTGCAATTTGTCATTCTGTCTGTGATTAGAAAATTGAAAATGGTGCTGAGCTGAAGTGGCAATATTTAGTGTTTTTTGTATTTGGAGTGCTAATGTTGGTCTTCCTCTCTGCCAGCTGCTGAAAACAGCAGAAACCAATATGCTTTGTTTTATGGCTCTCTTGTGTAGCGTTCCACTAAATTAAATCCAAAACACTTGCCTAATAACTTTTATTCTCAATGAATCAATATGCTTAATGTGGCAATTTTTCACAGGAATATGTGACAATACATTAAAGAATGAAGGTCGCCTGTGCTAATGCATTCAGGGTACTTTTGGAAGCTTGTGTTTTAAGGCAGTCCTTTTGATTTTACCACATCTTGTATGTCTAGTACATTTGAAAGTGAAATTTACATTGTTAAAATAATGTTCTACATCAGACAGCTTCTAAAAACAGTTAGCCTTAGTTAACCGTGTCTGATTCCAAATAGAGGATTTTCTTCTTCACATTGTTCCAGGATTTGTCTTATTTGGATTTCTAAGAAAAAATGTAATATGTTTTGGGTTCATCTTTAAAATTTTTAAAACAAATCTTGAGAATAACACACTTTTCCTAATCCAAGTATTGGATTCTTTTTGGCAGGTTGCAGTTTAAAGTAAATTTTTGTGCTTTGAGGTAAGGGAAAGTAGAACCCATGTTAGTGTATATTTGGTCCGGGGAACAAGTGGTATGGTAGGAATTACATTTCCTCTATGTCCTGACTGATCCACAAGGGATACTCTTGTTTAATGGAATTGTTTGCTGTATCATACAGCTAAAAGGAGCGGCAGAGTGAGGGGCAAAGAAAAAGACAATGGAAGGTAGAAAGCAAGTCATGAATAGTGAAATTAGAATGATTGATTTTTTTTACTCTTATGTTTTTTGTAAGAAGTCAAAAATGCTTTTGAGAGGCACAGCACTAATTCCACATGAAAGCCTGAAATACTAACATCAGAAGTTATGTAGATTTGTTTCTTTTTAATTGTGTTGGACTGAAGCATAAAACGTCTGTTATGGTTGGCATTTGACCATCTGGAAAAGTATGTAGGTAGGATTTTTTCCAACTCATCAAGAATAAAGGTGCCTTCATTTTTGTACTTCATTTTCAGCTTATTTTATAGAGCCCTGGCTAATGAATTTTAAGACACACTAAGAGGCTTGTGTGGTATGAATTCCAGAATATTTCTAGATTTATTTCTCTTAATGGCATATTACTTGCATAGTAAGAGTTAACGCTTAATTTCAAGCTGTAGCTGTACATAAAGCTCTGAGAAATACTGTTTTGATAGCAGAAACAAAAATACATTTGCATATGCATGTAATTTTGCATGTATCTCTTGACAGTGAGTAGGAATACCAAAGGGAACAATGTATTCTTGAATTCATCTATGTGCACTGGAGGAAGTGCTGCCTTTCGTATGTCACTGGGGATCCGATGTTTATTTACCCCAGGTAAATCCATTGGAGCATGTTTCCTTACTGTCTGTTTTTTGTTGGGTGTTTCAGATGAGGTGAATTATTTTATTTTTTCTTTTAATAAACTGGACATCAAATTTGATTTTTATGTTAATGCAATCATTTAATAGCACCTAAGTCAGGGATGGCCAAGTTTTTGGTCTGTGGGCCATATCTAGGAATAGAAACTGTATGGTGGGCCATGAATACTCACAAAACTGGGGCTGGGGTGCGGGATGGGGTTAGGGCCCTGGTTGGGGGTACAGGCTCTGGGGTGAGACTGGGGATGAGGAGTTTGAGATGTATGAGGGTCCTCTGGGATGGGACCAAGGGGTTCGGAGGGTGAGAGGAAGATCAGGGCTGGAACAGGGTGTTGGGGCGCAGGGAGAGACTCCCTCGTGCAGGCTCTGGGTGGCGCTTTCCTGAAGTGGCTCCTTGAAGCAGTGGCATGTCGCTTCTCCAGCTCCTACGTGGAGATGCAGCTCTGATGCTACCCTGTCTGCAGGCACTGCCCTCCGCAGCTCCCATTGGCCGCGGTTCCCAGTGATAGGTGCTGCTGGGGCAGCGTGCAGAGCAGAGCCCCTGGCTGCCCTTACATGTAGGAGCGGTAGGGGGGCTATGCTGCTGCTTCTGGGTGCCACATGAAGCAGCCACCAGCCCTGGTCCTTAGCTGGAGCAGGGGAAGCCCCAGACCCTGCTTGCTAGGGGAGCTCAAGGACCAGATTAAAACATCTGGTGGGCCGGATTTGGCCTGTGGGCGATTAGTTTGCCCACCCCAACTAGGTGCTCTTGTTTATAAGATAATGAATGTGTGATCAATCTGCTTATCAACCTCATAGTTGACTTGAGATAATTAAAGTGTGGTGACTTATCTTTCACACACAAAAAGTTCACTGTATCATTAATGTATGCAATATTTTAACTTACCTATTCACTGTTTCTGTATTTTTGCTTAGATAAATTTCCTTATTGTGTGTCTTGTGATGAGTCCTTATTGTGCCTTCATGCCTGAGGTCCAGTTTGATGCTTCTCTTACTGTACTATGCTATCAGTTGAAACCAGTGGTAGCGGTACAGCTTCCTTATTGTAAATGGGAGGGGGATTCTATATGAGGACTCTTCAGGAAGGTCCTCAGCCTTGCTCTAGCAGTCTTCCGCTCTTTGGAGCCATCCTAAATTTCTTAAGCTTCTGGGCATACTGCAAAGTCCACCTTTTTTCCCCCCAGTCAAGTGTTTGAGTCAGTAAAGGACGGAATTTATTTTATTATCGCAATTTCTGTTACGGTGAGATGATCAGTCCATTATTTTTTTTTATTGGTGGTCTGTATATTTATGCAGTAGGCTCCTGTGGGGATATTTATAAATTTAAATAAACTTAGCTGAGACTTGTACTTCATGCCCAGAGGAAATTTGACCTATTAACTGCTTTTTTTAAGTTACTTACTTTCCGAAAAAGACAGGTATAAGTAATGTTTGCCTAACACTTCTGGAAATTTTCAGTGCATAATATAAGAGCTAATTATTTTCATTAAAATTTATATTTAATTTTCTCTGAAAACTATCAAATAAAGAACTTTAAGTACAAAAGTTTGTTTTGTTTTGAAAGACTATTTTCTCAGCTATCAAATGCGTGTCACCAAAGCCTATGACAAATAATGCAGATCAGTTGATCAACACACATTGACATAAAGCCTTGACATACAACATTCTGAGACCCTAATCCTGGAGAAGGATCTGCAATAAGGAAGCTGGTGTGGGAAGAATCCCAGTCCCTTTAATAGACTGACTGGGACTATAGAATAGCAGATTTGGGGCTAGAGAATATTATTTTATGCTATATATATATTAAAAAAAAAATATGTGGCAATTAACTGATATACAGTACAGACTGTAAAAAGACTGGGTTTTTACATGTATGCTTGGAATGCTGTTTATATTGTTTGCAAGTAAAGCTGTGGAAGCAAGTTACCAAATACCAGTCTTGTATGACTTATAATCATGCTTAAGGTTGATTGATTGGTTGGTTGGTTTGTTTGTTTTTGGTATCTCTTGAAATGTGCCTTTTTCAGGTACGTATTCTGCGAGTTTTGGGGTCTCTTGGACTTGCTACAGCCTCAGGGGTGACTGCAAACCAGATACTTTGAATGTAATTAGTACTGCAAATATATTAATACTTTTACAAGATTCTACTTGATGTTTGTTTTCTCTTTGTGCTTTGGAATCTCAGATTTAAAATTTAATGGACATTCTCACTCTTTCTGGACTCTTTCCCAGCATTGACTCATAGGGTTTTTAAATCAGAACAGCCTGTGTTATTTTACAGCTCAGTCTAATTTAATTAAAAAGGACTGTTTAAACCATGAGGGAGTTAATCAGAGCCATTAGATGAGATGAGCTAGACCTAACAAAGCATAACATTTGCATTTGTGTGTGTGTGTGTGTGTGTTTTATTAAAACAGTTGAGGCATTTTATTTGAGGCTGCTGTATATTGTACTGTTCTAAGAAATCTGAACTGTGATATGAGCTGAAGAACTGACAACTTAAATATCAAGTGCGCTTGGTACCTTTTGACTCCTTGGATCTTCAGTCCTTGAGTGCCACACTTGTAAAGGCAAGCAACACCCAAGGAGCTAGATGGTGGTGTATGTTGTCTTTGGACATGCACTGTGTTCATAGGTTAAGTGCAGATATAGGTTGCACTTTTGATGCATCTGTGTAATTCCTATTTGCTTTGAAGGGAGTTACTTTTTACAGAGGGGGAGATTTAGTGCTTTCCCCCTTCCCTCTTTTGCACAAAGCCTGTTGGCTTTGTGGGAGAACTAAGCAGCGTTGGATTATTTTATGTTTTGGGAGGGAGGCAACCTAGAAACTCTCTCTTTGGCTGCCTGCTCCAGCGTGAAGGCTGGAATAGAAATTGTTGCCTTTCCATATTCCTGTGTTAGAAGTCCAGCGTCTTACAGCCACTGACTCCTCAAAAGTGCAGTCCAGTGACCGCTTTCTGTGACTTACGCCTGATTGCTCAGTGCCTTGTTAGTCTGTTTGGAGCCAGCACAGACTCAAGTCTGTGTGGTTGTACCTCCTTCCCCTCAAATGCCAGTTTGTCTTGCCTATGTACCAAAGGACTCTTGCTACGTGGAGGGCTGTATGTGTATGTGCCGTTTCATTTGAACTGTTCAAATACAGAGTTTTAGAAGTAAGAGTTTTAACATATTGGATAGTATTCCACTAACCCAGACCAGCTCTTACTTGTGAACTCTGTCACTGAACCCATAGTATTCAACTGGAAAATATATCAACTAGAAGAAAAAAACACCCTTTTTCCTTAATATTAATTAAACACATCCATATGCACATCAAACAATTTGTTAGCCATTTCTCGTAGAAATATTTCCCTGTATCGTGGCAGGATCAATTTAATTATCCCTTAACTACCTTGCTGGATGGGTAGTGTACAGTCTAGTTTTTATTATCCCCAGTGATAGTAATTCCACAGCCTTTCTTGGCAGCTTATTCACTGTCTGGTTTTGATATATTGCCATGCTTTAATACACACTGAGCATGTTCCATTAGGTTTATACAGTACCAAGTATTTTGCTTTGTCATGTTGATCACACTATTTACCAACTTGATCCTTACAGCTGAAAATTTTTAACCTCCTTCAGCAGCTTTGAGCTACAGCTAAGACGGATTCTCAAACTTTTCTGGTTTGAGACTCATTTTAGCTGTGCGGTATTCGCTGCCGACTCCTGCGTATGTCTGCCGAAAGGTCGCCGAACTGAACACTTCCAGTTTTAGCGGCATTTCAGCGGACACGCAGCTGTTCTCTATGTGTCGACAGACATGCTGCCGAAAGTGGAAGTGTTCCACTCAGCAGCTTTTCGGCGGACACAGTCCCACATTCCGGGGTATCCGCGTAAATGCCACCGAATGCAACGGGGGCTCGCAACCCCCCCGGGATCGCCCCACAATCCCCTGTTTGAGAACTGCCAAGCTAAGACAAAGCAAAGATGAATACTTTATATTTTCTAGCCACCGGAAAGTAAGAAGTCAGTAATTGACTGACTTTTATGCAGTTAATTCAGTTCTGTCATGTACAGCTCTTAAATTGTGGTTTCAGGGGCATTACTGTAAGGCCTGTAAGCCTGACTTCAGTACCGCGCAAACTGGTTGAAAATATAATAAAGAATAATATTGTCAGACATATAGATGAACATAACTTGTTGAGGAAGAGTCAACATGGTTTTCATAAAAGGAAATCATGCCTCACCAATCTACTACAATTTTTTTTAGGGGGTCAACAAGCATGTGGATCAAGGGGATCCAGTGGATATAGTATACATAGATTTTCAGAAAGCCTTTGACAAGGTTCCTCACCAAAGGCTCTTATACAAAGTAAACTACCACAGGATAAGAGGGAAGGTGCATTCATGGACTGGTAACTGGTTAAAAGATAGGAAACAGAAGGTAGGTATAAATGGTCAGTGTTCAGAATAGAGAGAGGTAAATAATCGGTGTCCCCGAGGGGTCTGTTCTGGGAACAGTCCTACTCAACTTATTCATAAATGATCTGGAAAAAGGGATAAACAGGTGACGAAATTTGCAGATGATACAAAATTACTAAAGACCCAGCAGACTGCGAAGAGCTGCAAAAGGATCTCTCAGAACTGGGTGATGGGATAACAAAATCGCAGATTAAATTTATTGTTAAATGCAAAGTGTAATGCACATTGGAAAGCATAATCCCAACTTAAAAAATGATGGAATCTAAATTAGCTATTATCACTCAAGAAAAAGATCTTGGAGACACCGTGGATAGTTCTCTGAAAACATACGCTCAATGTACAGCTGCAGTCAAAAAAGCAAACCTAATGCTAGAAATAATTGAGAGGGACAGATAATAGGACAGAAAATACCATGTTTCCTCTATATAAATCCATGGTATGCCCACATCTTGAATGCTGTGTGCAGACGTGGCCCCTCATCCCAAAAAAGAGAGAGTGGAACTGGAAAAGGTTCAGAAAAGGGCAACAAAAATGATTAGGGATATGGAATGGCTTCCATATGAGGAGAGATTAATTAGACTGACTTCTCAGTTTGGAAAAGAGACGGCTAAGGGAAAATATGATTGAGGTCTATAAAATCATTACTAGTGTAGAGAAAGTAGATAAGGAAGTGTTTACTACTTCTCATAACACAAGAACTAGGGGTCACTAAATGAAATGAATAGGCATCAGGTTTAAAACAAATAAAAGGAAGTATTTCTTCACATAATGCACAGTCAGCCTGTGGAACTCCTTGCCAGAGGATATTGTGAAGGCCAAGACCATAATAGGGTTAAAAAAAGAACTAGATACATTCATGCAGGATTGGTCCATCAATGGCTATTAGCCAGGATGGGGAGGAATGGTGTCCCTAGTCTCTGTTTGCCAGAAGCTGGGAATGAGTGACAGAGGATGGATCACTTGATGATTACTTGTTTTGTTCATTCCCTCTGGGACAGTTGCCACTGGCCACTGTCGGAAGACAGGATACTGGGCTAGATGGACCTTTGGTCTGACCCAGAAGGGCTGTTCTTATGTTCTTGACTTTTATTTTTTGACATATTACTGGCTAAGAGAAACTGGTTTAAATCCAAATAAAGTGCATATTGAGTGTCAGCGGGTGTTCAGAATGAGACTGTTCGTTTGACTGTTTTTAGAGCTGGTTAGAAGATGGTTATTCCATTTTGTGGCAACATTCAAGGCTTTGACATTTGATTTTGTTCCACATCAAAACAAAACCTTTTGAATGTCCCCTTTCCTGCCCCTCTCCACCCAAAAATGGAGCTGTGTTGAAATTTCCACTTTTGGCTTGAAAGATGAGCTTTTGGATTTGGAAGTGAGTGGGGAAGAGAGGACTGGTGATTAGGGAACTGGCTTGGGTTGTGGGGGACTCAGATTCAGGTTGCTTATTTGCCTGATTCAGAGCAGTGTTTTTTATTCCAGATCACTCTGGGGTGTCTAAGTCTCAAGCAGTCCCCTACCCGCCAGGCTTATAGGTGTCAGCCTCCCTCTTTTTCTCTCTCAACTTTTCTGACCAAAACATTGTTTACTGTAGCCATGTCGGTACCAGGATATTAGAGACACAAGGTGAGTGAGGTAATATGACTGGAAGAAGAGCTCTGTGTAAGTTGGAACGCTTGTGTCTCTCACCAACAGAAGTTGGTCCAATAAGAGCGATTACCTCACCCACCTAATGTCTCAAGTCCCCTGCAAACATTTTGGTTTTGACAAAACGTTCCTAGTTGCTCTAGTGTTTTTTTCCAACAGAAGAGGGAGCTAATACATTGTTTTAGGAATAGTCTCTTTCAGGATGCAATTTAATATGTGAATGCCAAAGTGACATTGAAGAAATAAGGAATGTTATCGTAAAACATTTTGTAAGAAACAAAGTTAAAATGAAAACTTAAATATTTTAGATGGCTATAAGTAGTATTGCACAATATTCCCACTAAGTGAAGATGGCTCACTTGTCCCTAATGGATGCTACCTGGGATGGATATCTGGTAGGTGGACAATTCTGTTGACATGTATGGAATTGACACAGTTTTCTCTGTTTTCTAACAGTGGCTGATAACTACGTGTGTGATTTTGTTTGCACATGATTGCTAATATTGTCATCTAGATCATGAAATTTTTGTTGCTTGAAAATCATGCTGGGCTCTATTCATATGGCCAGGAATAGAAATGGAAAAGTTCAGACGTGATAGGAAAGAGCAGGCAACGAAAGTAAGGGTGAAGAGTAGGAGGTGGAAAGGGGGGATGTTGCAGTCCCGAGGTGAAATGATGATAACCTAATGCTGTTGGGGCTTGGCATATGACAGCAGATAAGTGGGTTTTATTTAAGGGCCCCCGTAAACAGAGCTCTGTTCACTTTTGTAACTTTTTTTCCTTTCCTTTTAGTGTATATTTACCATCTCACTTCAAATTATCATTCTCTGGGTGGGCAAGGGATTCCCTGAGCCAAATCCCAAGATCTGTGAAAGGCTCCACCTCCAATTCCTTTTCCTTTTCTTTTGTCTCAGGAAGTTAATTCCAAGGACGAAGAGAGTTATAGTCTCTAAAGACATCCTTTGTTACTTCCTACAATTTTTAAACTTTTTGAGCCTAAACATACTGCTGATGCTGCTTTGTGAATTCCTCGTTTGTTGCCTGTGGCTGCGTTCCTCTTTGAAGAGTTGGAGAAACTTTTGAATTTTAAATAGACAGGGCACCGTTGCACAAACTGTTGGAGTGACCAGTGCAAAAACAAAATCTAGCTTGTATATTTAGTTTTGGTTATATAGAACGTAGCAGAGATTTAAACGAGTAGGCGGTCCATTGATTTCATGTTTTGGAGGCTTTTTCTCCAGCTTCAGAACCCAGTCTTCAGTAAAATCATTGGAACTTTGCCAGAGTAACCAGCAGAAGAGTTGGCACAGAGTTTGTAAGTTCTCGTTACATTGATTGTGCGGGGGAGTTGTGTGAAGCTCGGAGGCTTCTGGCCTCTGTGTAAAACTGAGCAACCGTAGCAGCAGTATTTAACAGTAAAGCTGTAGATGAAACCGCTCAGGGCTGGCGTCAGAATCAGTTTCCTTCCTTGAGAAGGAAGTCTACAGTTTTTAATTTTGATTTTTAGTAGTAGAAAATGAATGTCACCATTGCTAACATTTGCTGTGGACTAAATCAATTGCTAAGTAATGTACTTGCCTCTTATACTTAAATGAAAGGAAGGAATCAAAATCAAAAGGCCAAGTGATCATATTTTTATCACTTACTGCAGAGTGGGGCAGGGTGTGAAACACCAGTTGTCTGCGGAGGTCCTGATATTCTATACATGTTAGCAATGAGTATATGTACTTTAGGACCCTCCAAATGTCTAGCTGCACTGAGTAAGCACAGTTAATGGATTGATGTTTGTGTTACATCATTCAGTAAAAAAGGGTTAAATGTTCATATTTAAACATGCCATTAAAGGACAAAGTGTAACCTTGTAGGTTATTCATACATATTCCTAAATGGAAAGTCTGGACTCATGAAGTTCCTGACTGATTTTCTGTGGAGAAAAGATGAGAAGTGGGACCTGGCCAGCAGTCAGTCTGAGGTGGGGAGCAGAAGTGATGGTGGTACTATTCTAAGCTCATCCACAAAAATGAAACTTCTCCCATGCGAGTAATCAAAATGAGTGTAGCTCAGACTTCTTGAGTGCAAGCTCCCTTTGGTGGGGCTTGTACATGTTTTGTTGGGCTCCTTGATGTGGCAGAAGGGAAAGGGTTGATTCACCCAAATGCCCCTTTTAGAACCAAAATGATGTCTCTCAAGAAATGGAGAAGACCTGTGATTTACCCTTTCCTTTCTTATGAGGGATGAAATAATTTAAATGTCACCATGGTTTACCATGGTTTACTATCACTGGGCATCTGAGTTGAGATGAGTGGGCAGCTCACACCTCTCTTGATCCAGGCTCTCTACACCTCACATCTCTGCATCAGCTATACTCAGTTCAAATTTTTAAGGCTTTCTTAGCAACTATAATAGCTAGAAACCTTTTTTAAAAAAGAGAGCTGGGATTTTGCTGCTACTCACGTTTTTCAGAGATGTCAATATGGTGTATAGGCACATACTAGCAGTTTCCAAGATCTGGTTTTGATTATGCAGATTAGGAAGGGAGGATTTCTATGTGTGATGCCTTGAGCCTCAGAAAATTTGTTTGAGATCAGGTGCCTCCATTCTTGCTCTGTTTCCATTTAAACACATTTCCTTTCAGAGGTACTCTCTGGATCCCAACCATCCTCTCTCTTTTTTTTTTTTTTTTTTTTTTTTTTTTTTTTTTAATAGGGTTTCTGTTTTTTGTGTGGGAGAAGCTGCATAAATGAATGTTGACTCATTCATCACTTACCTGGATATTCCTTATGAGGCTGGGGATGGTGACATTGCCCCAGAAATGGGCTAACCTTCTGGCCCATCCTTTCCCAGATTCAGAACTTGATCTCTGGAGTCAAGGGAAAGGAAGATCATGGCATAAAACCAACCCTCCCTCTTTCCTGGCCCTGTGCAGCTTAGATGCACCTTTTTTGGCTTTAAGATGCTAAAATCTGGAGTTTTTATTTATTTATTTATAGGATCAGTCAAGGTCTGCACCATTGTATAATTTCTGGTAAAATCTATAGAAAACAGTATGTCAGCTGTTCAGACTAAAACAATATGGCATAATTTGTCAAAGGTTAATGGAAATAGGTAAATCTTTAAGTAGCTATAGCAGTAGAAGCAAATGACCTGTCCTGTTGGTCTTCAGATAAAAAAACTAATCCTTTCTTCTTTCTTTTAATCCTTACCTGCTCATCTTTTAGTTCTGGCTATTGGATACTTATGAAGAAGTATGGATCTATCATGGTGTATTCCTTGTTTTCTTCCGCTACATACAGATCTGTGTCTGAATCTTCACTAGAACATCACTGCATACATCCTATTTTCATGAATGAAAACCAGTTGCTTTATTGCAAATACATATGTTTTTTTCTTCATTAACATTTGTTTCTACTTCATTATTAGCAGCTTTAATTATAGCATATGTTGTATCATACTAGCAAACATTCTGCATTTACACAGATCTCAATAGCTAAATTTTGGCTTTGCAGTACTTATGCAGGTATGTTCACAAACTACTTGTTTACAACAAGCTTGTAGAAAGATTTATTTTAGTTTTCTTTGTAGACTCCTTGTAAGTTCAAGTTCATTGTGGTGGAACCCACTGCATTGAGCCTCTGATTCCATTATTCAATATTTTGCACTCCAGAATTATTTACAAATGTAAAATATGGCATAATTTTATTATTGAGGTAGACCTTTGCGAATTCACATTTTCTGAGAAACGTGTTGTTGAGTTGGCTAATTTAGTGGCTAAAAGCATACACAACCCAAGATAATGCATTACTAAATTTACTTCATTTATTTGATAAAGGATAGTTTGATTTGATTTATATTGCTACGTAGTGTACTATTAAACGTGACGGTATATTTTGTAGTAGTGCTGATGTTTAGTAATATTTTAAACAACTAGCAGCCATCACTCCAACTCTTTTAGGAATAAGGAGCAAATCTTGTGTGCAAATGATGATGGTATGCAGACTAACAAAGGTCAAATTAGCATGGCTCTTCTGTTAGAGGAATGGTCTGGTCATAAATATCAGTGAGCTGCTTCCTCCTTTATATGGATGAAATTAATATGGTTCTGTCCAGGTAATAATACTTCTATAGACTTTCACTGGAAGATTACAAAGAGTTTCACAAACCTTAAATAATTAATCCTCGCTCCCTATCTCATTTATCCTTATACAAGTGTTAAATTCCTCACTAAAATAATTGTCATTTAGTACCAGAGTCTAGTTAGAACCTAGAACTTCTGACCGCAGTCCTAGTCAATAGAATCTAGATTATACTCTAGTTTTGAAAAATTTTTGTCTTAAGAACACATAACTAATGTGTAGTACATTTATCTTGCAAGAATGATTTAAGTGTCTGTTTACATAAGAGGGGGGGGGGGCAGGGGCTTTCAAATAGGAAAGACTGGAATAGTCCTTGCTATGTTTTTTGCTTGAACCAACTGCTTGAATAAATGAGTGCTGTAATCAATGAAACCAGAATAAAGGAAAATCTAAAGTACAGGCTTGTTGTATTGATGACTGGGTTTTTGAGAAGTTCTCTTCATAATTGGCTGGACAGTGCTAACAGAAGTAAGCATTGTTGAGAGAGGTCATCACTATAAATGTAGGCTTTTTAAGCAAGAAACATGTCCTAAGGCCTGAAATAACCTATCCACTGCTCCATTCTGGATTTCATTTTAGTCCAGATGTTTTGAAAAAAATTTCATTACATCAGATTAAAAAAGAGTAATCTAAACTGATATGGTTTTGTGAATGTGCAGTGCAGGGTTTTCTGTTCAGAGTAGCAGAAATGAATTTTTCCCCACACTGAGCGAAATATAAACAACTTTAATATAAACATCCTTCTTTTTCAGAAGAACTGAAAAAAGTTACCTCAAATATTGGAAGTGCATTTGTCTGAACTGTACAGATTTAAAATGTAGAGGCCAAACATTTTAGACAATAGCAATAAGGATTGAATTACAGGCATATAGGTGATTTTCCGCATCTATCAGTGGTTATTTAAAAATGGCATATGCAGGCACCATGGTGATGAGTGTGGCATAGAAACAGATTTGCCTTAGGTGGGATGTGGAGGAAATTAGACTATTCACTTGTAACAGATGTGGAGTTATAATTATGTTGTGTGTCATAAAGTTTGTATGTATGCATTGAGCCATATGGAAAGATGTATTTTAGATTTTAAAAATGCAGTGAAACTATGCAAGAGACCTCTTCTATTAGACATTTAATTAATTTGAAGATACCTATATATGCAACCTTCATTTGAAAGCCATCTCTGCTCATCAGTCCGATTTTTGTCAGCCCTTTTGAGTGATTACAGTAAAATCTGCCTAAAGCAATCATTAGATTGCATGAAAACTATGCCATAATCCACAATAATTCCTTGTCACAAATGAGTGAGCTACATGCTCTTTCATCAGAACATTCCTCTTCTTGCTTTATTTCATAGTGTCTCCTGATAATAGGTGTCAGGAGTAGTCATGCCACTAAAGTTTTGAAAGGTTTTACCTTTGAAAGTTTCAAAGTGCAATGCTACCATGAAAAGTGGCTGTGGAAAAAATGGCAGTGCCGTTTACAGATATTTCCAGTATGTCTTCAAAGTCCTGTCTGCTTTTTATTGTAACTGAAGGTTAACTGCTTTTTTCACTCCGGCAGTGAGATGAATACTATTCCTTATAGTATCCTCATCAACAGAATTGCTTACCAAGAGCTATCTACTTACTGGCAGTAAGTTTGCACCAGGTGTTACTGAGGTTCTGATTAGGCACATGGCGTCTTTATTACTGGAGATATTGTTCAAGGAGGGCTCTCTGTCATGTTAGGTGTCCAGTGCTGGCAGCTGGGAACACAGATTCAAAAATGGACCATGTTAATATAGGTTGCCTTTTTCGTAGCATTCACAAATCAAGTTTGTGGATGCTACGACAAAGGCAACCTATATTAACATGTCAAGCCTGTTCTTGGTAGACTTTTGAAAAACTACACCATTACAATACTTTCTAACACACTTTCAAATTTTTTTTTTTTATTTTGGGTTCCACCCACTCCCATGAGAGAAAAACAGAGAATAAAGACAAAAGAGCAAAGCAGTAAAAGAGGAGGAAAGGGAGGAGGGGAAGCAAAAAAAGTGACATTTTGGTTTCTGTTTTGTAGAAATTAATCAAAGATTCTAACAAGTTAGAGCAAATGTTTCATATGTATCTGAGTTGTGAGGTGGTAGTTTGGTTTCAAGCACTGCTCTGGAGAATGAAGCTTTCTGTGAGATGGAGATTTTCCAAGATGAAGGGATAAATGACTAAACAGGGTGCTGGGAAGTACACCTCTACCCCAGTATAATGTGGTCCTCAGGAGCCATAAATCTTACCACTTATAGGTGAAAGTGCATTATATAGAACTTGCTTTGGCCTCAAGCATTTCTGTTATTAATAGTCCCTGTCCCATCCAACTGCCCTTCCAGAGATCCTTCTGTCCCTAATCACCCCCAGAACCTCACCCTTTAGCCAACCCTCTTGCTCCCTGTCCTCTGACTGCCCCGACCCCTATCCACACCCCTACCTCCTGACAAGCCACCCGGGACTCCCACACCCTATCCAACACCCCCGTTCTCTGTCCCCCGACTACCCCGTCCCTAGAACTTCCGCCCTGTCCAACCCCCCCCCCATCCCCTGACCATCCTCCACCCCACCCCCGAGTGCCTCTGCCCCTTATCAAACCCCCCTTGCCTCAGCCCAGCTCCCTTAATGCACCATTCAGAGCAGCATGTTGGAGCCAGACACGCTGCTGTGCTGATCTGCTGGAGCATGGAGCCCCACCTTTCAGAGACTGTTTGTTTGTTTTTTATGCAATGAGGATTGGAGTGAAAGTTTAAAATGCTGTAAATGCACTTGGCTTTGTATTTCTACTTTCGATCCAAGGCAGGCTTCTAAAAACATACATACTGAGTATGTACGCAGTAATCATTAAATGTATAAACTGGGATTAAACGGAACATAAGTGTGTGGTAGATGAGACAGAAAACCATTTTTGCTTTTCCACGTTATATCTGAATTTGTGTTATATCGGATCGTGTTATATTGGGGTACAGGTGTAATTTTAAGGAGATATCTGTTGTCATATTAATCTTACTTCTGGCTAAAAGGATTGTATCAGCTGCAAAGCTTTTGAGCTAGTGTGTGGCTGCAGGAAACCCACGTATCCAGCAGGAGTCTGTTTTGGCAAGGCTTGCCCACAGTAACTTATATGGGGACCAGTATCAATGACACACAATTCATTGCTGGATAGAGTTTTTAATGTTTCGCAGGCGCTTGCCCATTGGCTAGTGTTCAAGGATATACACAAAGCTTTGTTCCTGGCATGGTGCAGGCAGTTAAATTAGGGAGGGTCTTGAGTGCCTGTAAGTCATAATGAGCTCCAGTTGGTTGGGTGAACTTAAAAGCTCTCATTACATCAACAACAATTCTGAAGTCTCTGATCTTTCCAGTGCTTCATGATCAAATGTCCGTCAAGAGATGCTTAAACTGCAGGTAATGTCATGCAGCTGGACCAAGTAGATTGCAGTGTTGAAGTTCTTGGAATAGAAGAAACTGATCTCTGCGATCAACTGAGATACCAAAATTATCCCCTTATCCATCCACTCTACCCATTATTGGTTTCACATCAATTTTCATCAATACGTTGACACAAAGCGCAACATTAATGTGTGAGAAGAAATAGAATTTAATATTTTTAGCCAAACTGGCCCACACTTGTCTGGTAGCCAATATTATTGGGGAGATTCTACAGTCAAAAGGGTAATAGTAGATTCAACCTATTCCTGCCACTGGGAGAGGATATATCACAGCTTTTTTTATTTATTTTATTTATTTTTATTTTTATTTTTATTTACTTATTAAATTTCAGCAGTAGATGTCAAAGATTTGAGAAGTCATGGAAGCTGACTCCTAGAGATGATCTGCTCAAGTGAGGGTTGGAGCACATTGACTTGTCAATGTTGGGAAGCTTGCATTGCTGCTTCTGCCTATGCTGCAACTCATTTCGATAATGACTTCAGACTCCATTACTTCAATCCAGTATTTTTCAACTGTATTATATAATTACTAGGCCTTCACTCATAGGGCTCTGCTGGTGCTCATAAAATGATTGAACACTACTCTTGCAACTTCATGATGACAGAAAAGCTTCTTGAGTAAATTAGTATTCACACATGGGCTATATATTAAAGAAATAAGTCATTAAACATTTTAAGGATAATGGAACAAAGATCAGTGGAGGAAAAATATAGACTGAATATCAGAGTGCCTGATGATGAAGTCTGTTAGGCTTTTGACTAGTCTCAAAGTAAGTGTTGGAAGCTCCATCACTTGGACAAAGGAAAGTACTGATGTGAACAATCCTTCATAGCTAAGGAGATGGCCAGTTACTTCACATAAGTGACCTTCAGATGTCAATAACTTTCTGGTCTATTGATGTAGACCAACTGAGATGTAAAATGTATAATATGTCGTTCCCTAGACTCAGGTTGATGATCCTCTCCATACCCTTGAGGGAAATGTTATATTTCCAGTACTGTGGTAAAATATAAACTGTTATTAAAAATACATTACAATGAGTCATACAAATTTAATACACTTTTTATAATTAACCATTTGGACTTTATTTAAAAATTTGAAAAACTGTAAGAATGAAGCTGCAGTTGTCAAGGTTGATACACCTGAGTGATCATTTCAGGGTTCAGTTGGCAGGAGAGACATATGAGTCTTCAAAAAAAATTAAACAAAAATGAACTAACTTCTCTCTTGTAACCTGTCTTCCTTTTTCTTTTCAAAGTGTCAGTTTGTGGTTTTGATAAATGTCAGAAACATCTCTTTTTTTCAAATGAAGAAGTTCTCTGCATAATCTTGTGTTGTGATTTTTCTCATCCCTCCAAAGATTGCTATGTCCTTCCTATGGTTTCTCATCAGAGGAATGGGATGGACTTGACAGCTGAGTGTGTTTCCTAGTTAATTAGTTTCACGTGATAACTTAAAATGGGAGAGGAGGGAGTTCATTTGTTCGGCTGTTTTTTGTTTTTGTTTTATTTTCCTATAGTGTTGGAAATTCATTAACAACTCTTAGAGTAAGAATAAAAATAAAAGCCTAAATACTACTGTTTTGTTTTTTGTTTTGCCACCAGGTTGTAGGCTTTCTTGTCATACTTTCTTCAGTGACTTGGGTAAACACAAGGATTAGTAGTTTGTTTTACACGATTCAAGGAGATATAGATAAATAGATATATACACTTATTAGAGAACTGCACCCTCATATATGTGTATCCATCGCTGACACAAACCATTGATAAAAAGTGCAGGTGTGTGCTGGGACAAAACAGTCAAAGTAGAATCATAATCATCTCCCAGTCGAGAAGCCAGGGTTATGTGATACTGACAGCAGTTTGAGTTAAATCATTGTTTATAAAGTGTCCTGAGGATTTTTCTCAGTCATACCAGGAACAGACTGGATTAATATATAGTTTATAAAAATCTACCTGAGAAGAGTTTGGTGTCTTTTAGTTCTTATAAATAAACTCATAGGCAAAACTACTTTAAGAAATTGAGGATTCCTAAATCACTTCTGTTTTAGAATTTATCATACGCCTCTTGGGGAGTACTGAATGGTTATTGATGAGTTTATTCTTTCTGAGAAAATTTGTATATGATTATATTTTGGTAGCATCTAGGACTATCAGTCATGGACTGGGATCCAACTGTGCTAGGTGTTGTGTGTTTGTACAACAAAAAGATGGTCCATGCCCCAAAGGGCTTACAGTCTAAGTAAGGCCCAACGTGAATTGCAGGTTGATTGTCAAAAAATTGCAGCTGAGTTGTGGACAAGCCATGGAAAATTATTAATTTTCCACGATTTTACACTGTTGGCTGCCTGGGGATCCCATTATTGGCCTCTTGGATCTGACAGCAAGGGACTCCCACTGTCAAAATTGTGGTGAAAGTCTAATATTGTGAATCTGCAATTTCTGCTATATTGAAAGTTAAGTGGGGCCTGAAGTATCAGACAACAGATAAGGGAAGCACAAGAAAGCAAGGAGACAGTATTGGTTAATGTGATAGGCAGTTCTGGTAGGACTCCAGCTGCCTAATCATTTTCAAGTTTTTTTTGTGGGCTTCACTGCAAACGATAGTTCTAAGGAGGTATTTGAAGGAGAACAATGAAGTAGCTTTAAGATGTATACAAGGAACTCTTCCAAATCACAAGGAAGGTACTCTTTTGGAAGTTTAACAAGTGCATGTTGAAGGTTGGCATTATTGACTGAAGGGAGGCGAGAGTCAGTATATCAGTAATGTATGAGACATGATAGCTAACTTTGGGAATAGGGCTTGAAAATGAAGACAAGGAGCTTATATTTGATCTGATGGAGAAAGGGAAACTCATGAAGAGATGCAAAGAAGGGTAATGTGGTTGAAGCGATGAGCTAAGAAAATGACCTTTGCAGCAGCATTTTGAAGCAGGACAAAATTGTGACCTTGGTGTGTTTTGTTTTTGTTTTTTAAAAAAAAAAAATCTGTAATATAGTAAATGATTATTGCCCCCTCCTTTTAATTATTATTTAATATTTTAAATTGCTCTGCTTTTTCTTTTTCTTGCCCGTATCCCTTTTGATTCATAAAATTCAGTCCCTTTTTGTGTATGTGACTTAATATTCAAATGACCTCTCTGCACTTACTCATCTTATGGGGATAAAATTCATATTAATCTCCATTAACCCAGAATTTCAGTTTGCCCTTACTTTGTAAATACAAGAATAAAATCTGCTTCATATTTTTTGTTCATTCCTGGAACAGCATTATTGATTCAAAATCTTTCTGATGCTGGCTTTTGAAGTGTGTGTGTGTGTGTGTGTGTGTGTGTGTGTGTGTACTTTTATTTATGTCACACAAAATCAACAATAATTGTTTTAGCTGTAGAGTCATTACCACCTCCATCTATATTGCATCTACTGTTACAATAGTTAGCAAAACTGCTTAGTTGGAAAGGCAGGTCATGATGGAAACTGATTCCAAATAAGAAACAAGATGTTTTAAAACAGGAAAAAATGTTTTCTTGCAAACAATCCCACTTCAGTTTGAAGAGTAAAATGGCCAAAATACATTACATGTGGGAAACAGATTTCATCAGGTCTGAAGGAAGCATTCATTTAAAGTGTTGTTCAGTCAGTCAGCATCTTGTCAGAGTAAGTTAATGTGAAGAAAAGATAACAACCAAATAAAAAATGTTAAGCCATTGCTGTCTCTGCATGTTGTTTTTGCCTTTTTGGCTTGATTATTCTACTTCTTATGTGATCGATAGAGTTGTCTAACTGCATGTTCCATATGTTTAGTTTGTTGGTTTGATGGGCTGTCAGATTTAGATTCTAAACTCCCTACCATCACTACCACCACATGCTATCTTAGCCTCTTCTCATTTGGGCTGTCAGGCACATTTGTTCATTATATTTGGAGGGCCAGTTTTTGCTGACAAGCAGTCATTACTTATGGCAGTGTTTAATCAAGCTGCTTTTACGGCAGTATAAATGTTCGTTTTCCTAAATTGTAGCAGAGGTAAGAGCTCCTGGCCAGCCATACTTGACTTACAACTCCCTGAACCATTTGCATCACTAAGTCATAGTCATTTAGTCAACCACTCAGGTGTAAATCTTGATGAAATTACCAAATTTTATTTGGCAAATAGCAGCTAATATTTTGTAAATAATCCCTAGAGCTTTCGTGAGAAATAAAACCCTCCTAAAAAGATCTTAAAGTTTTTAAATATTCCTTCAAAAGTTTTGGTGATAGGTAAAATACACTGTAGATTTTGTTCAGTTATATGACTGTTTCAAATCCAGTTGCCCCAAAAATATCGCAGAGGGTAAGTACATATTTAAAAAAAAAAAAAAAAGAAAAGACCTAACTGGTCAACTATAGGTTTTTATTGCTAATGTTCTTTATTTCCCTCTATCAAAAAAAAATGTTGGCAACAATTTTCGTGCTTCTGTACTTTGTTAGAAAAAGAGAAATAATGCAAATTTATCCATAAATGAGCATGGCTTGATGTTCCAAAGTTTGGACATCTGCGCTCAAGAAGAAGAGCCCTTCCCCATTTGAATCTGATCACATTATTCTTATTCTTATTCTTTATTTATTTATTTATTATTTTATTTTATTATTTATTAATATTTTATTATAATAAAAGTATGTATCACTTTTTCCTCATTGCCACTGTCACAGAGTGAGTGGACCTGTGAGGAGGTTAGAGTTCATCTATACCTGACCTCACCCTACCCATGTCCTCAGGTAGAAGAAATTAATAAAGTCATGTGACAATCAGATGACTAGGAGCTGGTTGCACTGGGAAAGATATAAAAGTAGCATCTCAGTAAGAGGAGAAGAAAGCCAAGTAGAGAGGAATCTTGCGAGTCTGTGCTCTATAAAGAATTAGGAGGGCATTCAGGAAGGCTGGTAGTATAGAAGAAACCCTGGGAAAGAGAAGCAAGACAGGTAGTGGTTATGGGGGACAATCAGTCCAATTTTTAGTATTCCCTAGGCCAGGAACCCATAGAGAGTGGATGTGAGTTCCGCTTGTATTGCCACTCTGTTTGCACTCTCCCACCCTCCAATCAAGGCTTTGGAGTGGAGCCCGGAGCTGAAGCGCAGAGCAGTGGAGCTGCACGTTTCCGCCTGGAGCGGAGTTGGAGCACCGCTCCAAAGCCCTGCCTCCAATATTCCCTTTATATAAGTGGGAAGACCGGACTGAATAGAGCCCAGGATGTCTTGTTGCTGAGTCTGGAAAGGAAGGGCTGGAACTGAGGTGATGAGAAAACAGACACTCAGGGAGAAGTAGGTGTGCCTAGGAACTAGGGTGGAAGACTTTTGTGTGTGTTTGGACTTTGAGATCCCAGAAGGCCAGAGGGTTAAGTCACCTCACCAGTAGAACTGTGCTGATGGCCAAGAGAATTATTGGTAGAACAAGGAAGGAAATGTCACAGTGGTTGCAATGCCTTGGCAGGCCATAAAGGGGTGTGCTCTTGGTCTGCATCCTGCGACAGAACTGTTAGCATGTTTTATTTCGTACTGAAAGCTTGATGGTTTAGGTAAGTTTTTAGAAGTGTTATTGAGACGATCTAGTGTGGGCTGGGAAAAAGGAGAAATACCCCCTTCATCACTCCTTTCCCCCTTCTCTCCATTTTCTAGGTAAAACACTGTGAATCCATGATGGAAACTATTTAGGGAACTCTGCCTTGTAAAAAGGAAAGGGTTGGAAGCAATGATCCCTAGAGAAAAAGGTGGGGAAATCCTTGGTATGCTTGTGGATTTAGCACCCAGTCTTGTAGCCCTTACTCAGAGTTCTATTAAAATAATCAGTGGGTTTATTCACCTGTATAGGTTCTGTAGGATTAGACTTTTTGGTCCTGATGCTGGTAACACTTATTCCATGCTTAACTTCATGCACATGACTAGACATGGTGAAAGTACTTCTGCACATAAATGTCTGTACTTCACCCCATGATTTGTACAGGGAGGATTCCTAATCAGACTTGTAGGTAGGCGAGAGAGAGCGAGAGGAAGATACTCTTGTAGGTGCATAAGGAGGGAAAAGAAAAGGAGAAAAGAGAGCAGAAATTCAGAGTTTAAAATGTACACGTATATTCATTTAATTATACATTTCATCAGACTTGTGAAGTTGCTGGCCTTCGTCCTGTTTCAGGAAGGATAAATGTCATACTATCACTACATTTTTTGCAAAGGAGCATAAACAAAAAGGTTGAAGTGTTGACAGCTATGACAAAATTCAATACTATAGTGTGTCACCAGATGAGTGATACTGTATAGTTTGTGGCAGTCAGCAAAGCATGGCGGCCACCATTCATGTGTCTGTTTTAAAAGACAGGAAGCGTTACCCAAAGGGGAGAGAATATCAGAATTTGACAGCCTGGCAGACACTTAAGGTTAAATGTCTTCTTTTGAATAGATTTAATTTATATATGTATTCATTTTATTTTATGGCTCGAAGTCTGAAATTGCAGGCTTGCAACACTTTGTTTATCTCGTTACTGTGGGGGCGTTTATGCTATGGGAGAACAAGCCAACACATTTAAAGTTTCCTGCTAAAATTGAAGAGTACAGATTTTAGTTATCTGGGATATCCATGTTTTTTTACTGCACAGAAGTGCAAATGTACATGAAGCAACAGCCAGCCACTGCAGTGAAATAAGTGCCTTATTCAAGTTACTTTAACTTCTCAATCACTTATATTCATTCCTTCATATCTCCTGTGAGGGAGACATTCTTAAGTAAGAGTTGATGTAGAAATAACTAGGAGAAAATTGAAGGAAGAAGTTTTGAGGGAAAAACAAGCCACAAAGGTGAAGAACTGAGAGAGTATATAGTGGACTAGTGGAAGCTAGAAGGTCTCCTTTTGCAAGAAATTTATCAGCAAAGTTTCAGAGAGACTTCAATGTGTAGTGAAATATATAATGGATACCTGAAGCAGAAAAAGCACTAAATATATGACTAAAAAGAAATTGTATTTTCTTTGTAACTTTTGATTATTTCATCTCTGAACACTTATGCATGTCTAAAGTAAATAACACTCATCAGTGTTTTTCATATTAAGTCCACTCTCTACTATACATAGGTGGGTGTGTACAATATATAAAATATTTAGAAAGCAATGCTGGGTGTTCTAAGTTGACAGTTTGGCTTCAAAATTATTGAATACTAGATCTCCAGATTTTGGAGGTCATTGTTTGTGAAGGTAATGAACTTAGTTGCCTACTGGAGAAACCCAACCATCTTGCTCTTCAGATTCCTTCAGCGCCTTGTGTTAAACTAGAATAAAAGTGTACACGGATGGACTGACATCAAATAAGAGGAGGGGGGAAATGAATATTAAGGGAGAAGAGAAAATTGGCTGGGGGGGGTGGAAAGCAGAGAACTACCAGGTATATTCAGACCTGCCTCTTCCCCCTCAAAGATTGTAGGCACATCCTCAGCTGCTGTAAATTAGTGTAGTTCTGTTGACTTCAGTTGAGCTTTACCAATTTATACCAACTGGGGAATTGATTATCTTGAGTGAAAAGTTCCTGGGATTTCCCTGGCCTCCGTTTTTAAGCTTCCACACAGTCTAGCCAATGTTAGTTTTTCTCTACTGAGGGTTTTGCCACCTGGAACATATGCCTCCCAACGTTTCAAGTCGCTAAAGCAGGATGCAGTACCACTCAGGTTTGGTCCATCCACATAGAGATGGAAGGGCAGACTGGACAGATCTGATTGATGTTGCAACCTACCACATGGGGTTGTAACACCAATCAAATTTAGAGAGGAAGCGGAGATGGAGAAGCTGTCCGGCCAAATATGAGTGGTTCTGTGAGACCCTGTGTGCCAGATCACACCACCACCACTATGTTTGAGGTCCCTCTCAAAGGGAAAAACTCCATCCCTAGGGCAGCCCTGAATGGAGGGCAGAGGGTTTTTGGGATCAAAGTGGGACTGTCCAGCTAAACCCAGGACAGTTGGGAAGTCTGGGAACATCCTTCCTGTTTCTCTCTCTCTCTCTCCCATCAGCAATTCTTCATTTCATTTTAAATTACAGCTAGAAACATCTCTTCTCTCTTGTCTATACATCTTGGGGGTCTCAATCCTTTTGCTCTTATTTCTTGTAACTTTATTATTTAACTCTATAAACTGTCTTTGGATAACCATTTTCTTGTCTTTATTACCTTAGAGAGCGATTAGCAGCTAATTGGATTCAATGTTCACCTTGTCATTGACTACTTCTTTTGACTTTGGACAAGTCACTTAACCTCTCCTCTCATCATACATATAAGTAAAATGTGTGGATAATGGTTACCTATTCTGAACTTTACAGATTACTGAGAAACATCATTAGTTTGTAAAGTTAATTAAAAATGTTGGGTGAAAGATGCTATAGGAATGCAGAAATTATTAAACAAAATCATTTTTAAGATTAATTTGCCTAATGTTAACTACTTTCCAATGTGAAAAGTGGATTTATGTTTATCTTGTCAATATCAATCACATTTTTGGTGCAAAAGAAATCTTTCTTTTTGTAGGTGCTTGAAGATGCAGAGTCTCAGCATTTGTTCCAGTCCATCTTGCCTGATATGGTGAAGCTAGCACTTTGTCTCCCTAGTATCTGCACTCAGGTAAGTAAGCGCAGATAGGTACACCCCCAAGGCAGATTAATTTCCTATAAACTATAACTGATGGCTGGGGTCAAAATGCCATAGCCATGTTATGTTTCTTATTGAAAGCTGTGGTGGTTCTATCACGTTTAGCTGAGGCCTAGGGAACAGGGAGGACACATCTGTAATGGTACAAAAGAACATGAAAAACTCACTGTCCCATTTCTAAACCTTAATTTAAGCCATCAATCAAAATTCTATAAATACTTGTTGTTCTCTCTAATGAAATAACCATGAGATTTTTAAACTTTGAGTTAATTCCCCCTGTTCAAAATATTTTAGTTGAAGGGGGCCTTTTAGGCTTTCAAACAAATTTTTAATCATATGTGAAAAATGCTTCTGATAAGGCTTTCTTCTTTTTCTTATAAAAATACATGATTATATTTACACCTCTGCAGTGTCTGTGAATATACTGTTCTCAGTAATGATCATGAATGTTTTATTGTAACAGGGCTAAATCCTGCAGGCACCTCTTAGATGGTATAACGCGTACTGCTGGGAGTAGTTACCTCAAACTCAATAGGACTGTTCATCTGAGTAAAGACTATTTAGATGAGCAAGCATTGCAGGATAGAGCCTCTAATTTGTAAGCACAACCGTCTCAACTTTTTAAATAGGTTTTTCTAAAATAAGGGATTTGTATTGGAATAGAAAAGCATTGCCCTGCTTAGTTATGCTAAAGAGGATGTTTACAGAGGAGACACATTCAGAAAATATTTCAGTTTTCTGATCTTTTTACCAGTGAATTGGCTGGAAGAACTTTTCTGACAGCTACAAAGCTTTTAAAAGTGAGTACAGCACACTCAGGGCACCAAGATGATTAAATTATACATATTTTAAAGGAGTTTTACTGCCTTGAAATGTTTCTATTTGAGAAATGAGTTATTGACCATTTTATACTATCTCTAGGTCACTCTTTGAGTTTAGATGTAGCCGAACTTAAGATGCAGCAGTGAAATCTATTTTATACACTGAAATGACTTAATCTACAACAGCAGTATAGTTTAGCTAAATTGAAAAATTCTGTTTCACAGAATTCAGTTTCTTTCTTCCATTTTTTTTCTTATGTGATATAACCCAGTCTTACAAAGCCCTAATATAGATTGACAGATGACTATATGGAAAAAGAAAAACCTGTAGCCGAAAGATCTATATTCAGTGAATATAAATTTAAGAACTTCACATTTTATAAAAATATATCAAAACCTTCTTAATGAAGATTTCATTTATTGCATGTCTCTTAGGATTGTATGTCCAATAATTCTACTTATTGCACCTGTTCACACAGGAAATGTCTCTTCAAAGCTAGTGCTAGAATATAATGACCCAGCTCCACTGAAGCTGGGCTTGTTGCATATGTGGAGAACCAGAAGCAAAGATCCCAATTGTTTAATTGGGAGGGAGGAGCTAGAAAAAGGGATGAAGAAATGTATTTTAATTTGATTATTTTTAAAACAACTATTACAGTTGCTACTAGCCCATTACTTAAATAATTCCAACTTATTTTGCAAACATTGTATCAGATATGAAAGTGGTTCTTAAAATAAAATCCTTTGAATGTTATGGGGAAAAACTCAGTGAAGTTTTTCAGACTTCTTTTAATGCACAGTTAAATTTTTCATGCTGTCAATTACGATTAAAGGATAACAGGGTCTGCTAGTTTGATTTCAGTTTCTAAAATCTAAAGAGCATCAAATTCTTACTGATTTTTCAGATGTGTAATTGCTTTTGCTTGTATGAAAATGTGGTTTTGCAAAATCTGCATCTCCTGAAGTCAAGTTACCAAACCAAAATGGTAGAAGAGTGCCAATTTGGTTTCCTCATCTTATAATATACATGCCAATAGATGAGTAAAAATACAAAATGGTCAATTTATTAGAGATGAGTAGGAATCTGTGCCTCTTTTTGGAGGTCTCCTTAGAAACTAAGAATAATAGCCAAGGACTTAATGCAAAGATTATTGATATGCTAATACATTAGTGAAAATGCTGCATACATCTGAGGGTTTGCTTTCTCTTGTGTTGTCTAAAGTGATACATCTCTGATACTTTTTATTCTAACACATTCTATTCTGCCAATACAGTTTCTCCTCTTTAACAAAACTTTTCAAGACATTTTTATAGCTCTGCAGCTGTATTTCCTAGTTAATGCTGAATAATTACTCTAAATCAGAAATGTCAAAAGCTGCTCATGGCCTGGATTCAGCCTTCCTAATGCTGTGGGGGGGGTGTGCACGTGTGTGTGTGAGAGAGACAGAGAGAGATGGCATGTTCAAATCCTGCAGAATCAGAACTTCCGCTGGGAAAGAGGAAAGTTGGTTTCTCATGGTTGGAAAGCAGACACTGAAAACATGAATCACTTTGCACAGAACTTGAAGCAATAGGTTGGAGAAGTGTGAACTCCCTCACCCGCATTCATCTAATTGATTGGTTAAGTCTGACACCTAGTGATGATGCTTTAAATGTGAGCATCATCATTAATTGCTGATCATTTTCATGGATTGAACGCTAAGGGGGTTGGGAGTGGAGCTCGTGGAAGATCAGAACTGGAAATTAACACAAGGAGGGAAATGTGCATTGAAGAAAAGAGGAAAGACAGGAGGAGAGAGAAAAACAGGAAAATAGAGGAGGAAGAAACACAAAGTACTAATGGAAAGCATATTTTTTTCACTGAATGGTGTGGAATTTGATGATGAAATAAAGAACAGTAATAACTAAAAGCTTAGTTTTTATATAAATGCTAAAGCCCACCTTTTGAACTTTGCACAGTGCAATTAGAAGTTTACACAAACTGGATGCTCATTTTGAAGTAGGTTTACTTATCAAGAGGAGTCAACTTCCCTCAGCCCATCCATCAGCGATGCTTCCATTGAGTGTGTCTTTGTACTGCAACCCGAGAGTGTGGTGGAAGTTCAGGTAGACATACTGAGCTAACTTTAATCTAGTTAGCTTGGGTCCTGGAGTAGTGAAGCCACAACAGTGTGCACTTCAGTGCAGGCTAGCCCTGTGAGTAATTGCCCAAGGTCTTAGGCTCATGCGGAAGCATGTGCTGTCATGTCTTCATTGCTCTAAGACCCAAGCTAGCTATATTAAAGTGTCCACTCAAATTGCAGTGGCACCCTGTGACTGCAGTATAGACATACCTTAAATCTGTAGCTGCTGTCTGGGTGAGGGTAGCATTTTTATAAAGGGACAGAAACCTTCTCCCCTCTCCAGATCTTGTAGAGCACTCAGAGATGCAGTTCATGATGATTATAAAACCAAATACTGGAGATTCTTTGCAGTGTATAACCCCGTTCATTTGTTGGCAGAACTCCAAAATGGAGCTGCCAGCAAGGAGAGTCTGCTTTGGATTATAGCCCTTTTTAAGTTGCTTCTTTAGACATCGGTGAGGCGCTCTCCTATTCACTATAGAACATTTTGTGGAGGGGAACACTTGCAGAATATGCTTAGTGCATCTGTTAACATTTCTCCCATGAGTTAAACATATTTGGTGTTCAGATAAGGAGGAGGGACTATCTTCAGTGGCCACAGACGTTTCACAGCCATTACTAATGAGCAAGTGCCTTGTCAGAATAGTGAGCAGACTCTCGGACCTGGTGTACACTAGAAAATTAGATTGGTTTAAATATATAGGCTGGGGTGTGAAAAATCCACACTTCTGAGTGATGTTGTTAAGATGACCTGAGTCCCCATATAAACAGCACTATGTCAACAGAAGAATTCTTCTGTCAACCTCGTTACTGTCTCTCTAGGAGGTGTATTACCTACACCGATAGAAAAATCCTTCCTATTGGAGTAGGTAGTATCTACACTGATGTGCTACAGTTATGCAGCTTTGCCATTGTAATGTTTTATGGGTGGACAACCGTGAAGGTTAGTTTTGTCTGATGTGAGCTTAGATATGGAGGGGGAAAAATATTCTTTGTAAGACTCTGTTCTTTAGTCGTCACGTAAGACTTTTGGGTTTTTCCTGGATAACTGAAAGTTGGTGGCTCATATTTTCAGTATTTCTTTTCTTTTTCTGGCCCCCAAACTTTTGTTTTGTTTTGGTCTTCATTAGGGGTATTTTAATAACAAAAAAATTTACCATTCCGCTCTGGCTAATTGTTTCCCTTAAAGTAATTCTTTAATTATGTTATCCTGGTCTTCATAACATTTATTATGTAGACTAGTAAATTCTTTGGAGAGACGCATCTTCAACCTGAGAATGTTGCATGGAATTGTGAGATTAAGGTGGATTGAATATAAGTGGTAACAAATGGTGTCAATAAAAGTTTAACATACAAGTTATAAACATGGATAGTTGTAATTAGGCTCTGTTCAACCTTCTTGATTCATTTTTGCCAGTGCATGTCATTCCTGATCTCATTCAAGGCCTATTTACAGCTATGCTAATACACTTTAGTCCTGGAATTGTATGGCTAAGTTTCATCCTCTATATCATGGACTGCTAGTTGTGCAAATTTTTGTGCTGTGGACAGATGACCACTTAAAATGTAGAATGAGATTCTCCAAATTGGTTTCCACTTGTGATCAAGTACATTTGAACAGTAATTTCTCACACAAGCAAAAACGGTGAACTAAATTCCCTTCCAACTCCTCTACAGCATCCAACATCTCCCTCCCCAGGCACATCATAAAGGGACAGAATTTCTAGTTTATGCACTGCACATGTTTTATAGGGTGGAGGTAAAGAAAGAGACCCTTCAAATTGAAACACCAGTCATAAAACAAACATATAATAATGATGGTGGTTGTATTTGTTCTTTAATTCAAATTATATTTGAGTCTTCTAGTTATCCAAAACACAAAATTGGATGAGGGAGTCAAAATAAATTATTGAGAAATTAAATCTTTTGTAGTTAAGGTGACATTTGTTCCCTCATTTTACAGCTGTAAATGGGTGATTCCTGTAATCATATATTTGCTTTAAATTGTGCGACAGCGTTGTGACAATATGCTGAGGTTCCCAGAATTGAGACCCTCTTAGCCTCAGCAGGCGAGTTTTGCTATTGCTAAGAAGTCTGACAATTCCCTGACCTGCCAGCTTTCCCAGTAAATTTTTCAGGACTCTGTCAATCCAAATCTTGCCTTGCAGGTAACGAGGCTTCCCTAGAGACATCTCCCTGCAATATCGAATCTCCTTAGTGAACAAACAGAAGTTAAATTTGTTGCTCCTTTCAGGACCTGTTATTGCAGCCTATTAGCTTAAATGGGTTTAACACTCCCTTCACTTCATATAGTGCACTGAATTGTTTTATAGTAAAAGTAAAGCAAATTTAACAAAAAAGGCAGAGGATTGAATGATGCGAAGTATAAGGAATAAGGATTAAAGGTTACAAACAAAGCAAAAATACACTTTTAAGACTAAAACCTGATTCAACAAACTAGACTTTCTTGTTCAAAGAAGTTTCTCAAGTCTCTCTTTCAGCATGGCTGGCCAGACTGGCCAGGACCATTCATAGATCTCAGTGCTCAGTTCCTTTGTCCCCTCAGGTGAAGGATGCCAAAATGGCTTTTTCTCTCCACTTATATCTTTCCAAAGTTGATTGACCCTGCTTCAAGAGAGAGAGAGGCTGCCTGGGGTGCAATCTACATCCCCTATTCAGATTGTTAAATGGTCATCTCTCTCTACTTGCTCTCCTGATGGCTTTGTGTATTTTGCATGTTAATATGCTTTTCTTTTGTCTTTGGTCAATCTTGCCTACTTTTCAGCGGAGAGACATTCAAGCAATCAGAATAATTCCTTTGGCACAGTTGTAGCTTAAGCATTGCTTGACAAATATATTTTAAGAACATAATTCTGGAATATATTTATTGCTCTTTGTATACACCTCTTCTATACACTATGCAATGATTTTTGGGACAAGTATATTGCCAGTTTGAATAGATATTTTACATAAAACTGTTTAGATACGGATCATGACACCAATTTGTGGGGTATGTAAGGCCTGACAAGAGTTGCAGAGACAGAGAGGTGAACTACTCACAGGCACAACTTTAGAATCCAGCTGCTGGAATAAATAAAATATATTATCTTGATTGCCCGGTTATTACTACATTCAGTCTGTTTCCACCTCTGGAGCCTGTTTTTTCTCTGATAAGTTGTTCTTTGCTGGCCTTATTGTTACTGATTACTAATCTGCTATTTGTCAAACAAGCTTGTTCCCAATCATCTTAGTTGAACAGCCCTTGACTTTAATGGTGCTGCTGATTTAAGGACCAGCCAATGGCCCTAAATTACTCTTGCTCTAATTTAGCAAATGTAATTTTGTCCTCCTGTTTTTTTGTTTTGTTTTTTGAATTGCTAAACTAATTATTTCTCTCTCTCTCTTTTTTTGTTCATTCCCTTCTGGTAGCCAATACCTTTACTGAAACAAAAGATGAATCACTCCATCACAATGTCACAGGAGCAGATAGCTAGTTTTCTAGCCAATGCTTTTTTCTGCACTTTTCCACGACGCAATGCGAAGATGAAGTCTGAGTATTCTAGTTATCCAGACATTAACTTCAACAGGTATGGCATTCTTGAATAAATGGAGCAGATGACCCTTCAAGGAAAATATTGTTGCCACTTAGGGGAGAATCCTATTTTTAATTTCACATCGTTAAAAGGCAATTAACACCAATTTAGTAGTTAGTTTCTTGCCTCTAAAATTATAAGGAAAAAACAGGAAACAATTTAATCACATTATCCGTGGGAAATCTGGGAGTCTTGTGGATGAAAAGTTAATGCTTGATAACAAGATTGACCTACCCCAATGTATTCACAAACTTGCACTGATTTAATTAAATGAGTGCAACCGCCTGTGTGGACACACGTTCTATTTATGAACATTTATAAGCTTAATGAAAAGTGCTATACAAGAGCTAGGTATAATTATTCTTATTAAAGAGTGCCTTATTTCTCTTTAGTTTCAACCTGTTCCTAGTAGACTTAAATGAAACTGAAATAAATCTGGCTTAAACTAAGGGCTTGGCTATGCTCGCAGATGTAGAGCGCTTTGGGTTAAACCAGCCTTCGGAGAGCACAGTAGGAAAGCACCACAGTCTATCCATGCTGACAGCTGCAAACACACTAGTATGGCCATATTTGCAGCATTCGGAACGGTGCATTATAGGCAGCTATCTGTGTTCACGTGGCTTCAATGCGCTTTTCAAATGCGGGTGGGGCGGGGTGGAGTGTGACAGGGAGTGTGTTGCGTGTATGTGGGGGGAGAGTGAGTTTTTGGGGTGCTGTGTCAGCATGCTGTCTTGTAAGTTCAGACCTCCCTCACCCCGCCTCTCTCTCACTCACTCAAAGCAAACGTCAAATGTTTGCATTGTCTTGGAGCAGATAAGCACGCGGCTGTCAGAAACAGCGCTTATAAAGGGCACCTCTGCATTCCTGCAGCCGATTTCACAACAATGAGAAGAGTGGCCACTTGACTTAAGGAGGTTATGGGATGTTTCCGGTGGTCAGTCAGAGCGCAGTAATGCAACTTCTTGTTCACACTGACGCGTCTCGCCCAACATGCATCAGACGTTGTCGCTGTTGCTGAGAGAGAGTACCAGGAGCATTCCAGTTGCAGAGTCAGAGCACTTTATGTACCTTGCCAGTTTGGACGGGGAGTGAGGTAGACCACTCTGGGCAGCTTTACTGTGTTATAACTTGCAAGTGTAGCCAAGCCCTGAGTGTGTCCACACAGCCTTTTGTGCACTGGTTTAACTTCATCAGTTAAAATTGCACCTTAAGCTAAAACCAGTGGAATTCTAAGTGTAGACAAGCCTTTATTCTCCCCTTCATGGGCTCAAACTTGTACTGAAGTATTATTACATTAATTTTAATTCACACCTTGTGTAAAATATCATATTGGTCTATGCTATGTTGTCTGCCTCTAATGCCTGCCTGTCCCTCTTTTTTTCTTCTTTAAACCCTCTGCCCATCAACTAATATATATTCCTAATTGTTTCATGACCACTTTGATTTAAAAAGTATTTCAAACCTCATACATAGAACATTCATTAAAACAAACAAATCCCTTTATTTACATAAGGCAGAATGTTGCCCTGGCTTGCATGCATGCAAGACTACTGACCCTATGCTAGGGAAAGGAGGAGAACATAGTGTTCCTGAAAAGTGGAACTGTCTTTGTTCTCAGGGCTTATCAGAGTCCCTGTTGATTTTTTACAAAAAGCATGTTTTGTCACTTGCAAATTTTGATCATTGGTGCTGATGCAATTGACATCAGACTGACTGAACAGGTATCCCACCACCATCCCCACTAGTTCTGTTACATAGTGGAACCAGAGGTATGCAATCCTTCATAAGTCCTTGTGCTACTCCTCCATTGCATTAGAGTCCAATCCACATGGAGTTGCTGACTATCTCTTTCTTCAGACAGTGCTGTGAGTGACATGTCTACAGAAAGACCAGCTCTACTGCAGCCATTTGTTGTAGTAATATCTTAGTATTGTTGTAGTAATATCTTAGGCCACCATGAATCTTAGTATTGTTGTAGTAATATCTTAGGCCACCATGAATTCTTCTTTCTATCTCCCTTGCACCAGTAATGAATAGACTGGGGAAGGGCACCTACTGTGGAAAGAAAATAAGCAGCTAACAATGCATAAGGGGAGAGTGAATAGATATTGCAGAGACAGAGAAGGATTAATAAGGTAAGAGCTGTGGAGGAAAGGTTACAAAAAGTAGATTGAGGGATGGAGGCATTCAACAGTGATTAGTGGGAGAAACTGGCCCAGAGGAGTAACACTGTTTCCTACCTCACCTTTAACTGTAACATGGCCCCATTTGTGTTTTGAAGAGTGGAAAAGGAAAGGGTAAAGTCTGCGCCGTTTTCTTCCTACCCTCAATCCCAATGTCATCTTCTCTCCACGTGTCCTGGTTTTTGAAAATATGGGCACATCAATAGGAAGGGAAGGGCAATAAAATAAATGTCCTTCGCCATTAGCAGTATTGCACGCTTGTAATTAGGACAGACTTTTTCCCATTACATTTTATAAGACTTGAAAATACAAACAAGCATTGATGAGCTGGCAGCATATGTACAAATGTACTGGGAAGTGTCCAAAATCATAACTTGTGATTGTTATAACAGAGCACTCCACTTTTAAGGAATATCAGGGGCTTTTTTTTCCCCGCTATGGTTAGAGAAGGATATATTAGAAGTTGTTCTGCTGCAGCAATCCTGCTTCCTGACAGCAATATGCTATGGCATCGAGACTTAAATGATGTAGAAACTGCTACATTTTATCTTTTGTATAACGGAATGAATTATTTCCATTGCCTGTAGAAATTCATGTACTATACTCCTTTAATGAAGCAGAATAATTGTTTTTGTCTATTAGCAAATTTTTGTGGTTTTTTTAACAAATTCATTATTCCGTAATTAAACTGATTTCCTGCCTTCCTGATATTTGCATAATACAAATTTTTCTTCCCACCAAATCTTTAAATAATAAAATTTGCAGCTTAAGATAAAAAAATGCACGTGCATAACAAATCTCTTAATCAAATGTCTTTAACTTCATACAGCAGTCATGTTCCTAATCTTTAATTATTAATTTGTTTTATTCTACAAAGAAATGACTAGGTATGCACATGCTCAGTGATTGTTTTGGAAAGGACTATAAAATCATGGGCCAAGTGTAGGTATTTTTCAACCTTGTTAATTTTAGGGCCTGATGCTATGATTTGCTATTCAGTCTTGCATCTTACTGGAGTCTGTGGGAGTTGATAGTGCTCTGTACCTCGCAGTATCCATCCGTCATTGTTAACAATAGACTTTTGTTTCAAAGTGAAAATAGTTGTGTGGATTTGTCTTTCATGTCAAATTGCAGAATGAACTATGCTCCTTTCACCTCTGTTCGTTTTTAAACACGTTCAGAAATTGGTACTTCATAGATGATTAAACTGATAAAGGTCTTAAGTCTAATTTAAACCACTTTAAATCTGCTGTCAGAAAGTGTGCCTCTTTTCCACTCTAGGGCTTGGACATTTCAGGTAATAAAATGAAACGGTACACTTGGTATGTACATATTAAATAAAAATTGTCACTGTTTGCCTACTGTGATTTGACAAGGCTATCAATCTGTTTTATCAAACAAGCCATACTTGGTACAAGAGACTGAGAACATACCATTTATTTTATTTCCTGTAAACCATCTCAAATGTGCCATTGCTAGTTACGTGCTGAGGAAGGCAAGTTTCCTGACTGCTTTTCTGCATGCTGACCACTTTATGGTCATCCGGAAGGGAGAATGCTTATACATCAGCATAACATAAGCCATTTTACACTTTGCCCTTTCCAATCCAACTCTTGCTTTAGTCACCTAAAATAAATATATGTGTCAGTACATCTTTGACTTTGTGGTGCTTAATTTTATAGTACACTGTAACATTTTCATGGAAATTTAGATTGTACTTCTTCCTACAAACTGAGAGGCCATTAAGTAATAATATAATAAAGTAGTAAAACATTTGCCAATGTGATTAAATACATCCCTTTTAAACCTGACAAGGATGTGTTTTTGTGGGTTTTTAAAGTCGTTACATTTATAATTTATATATTATACTATTATCTGATAAAATGGAATTGTGTCTCAAACTTTTAGGATTACGGTGCTAAAATGTTGCCTTAGAATTGTAATTAGGACAATGTTTATGCTGTTTCCTTTCAAAACATTTAAAATGTGAATAAAAATATTGTAAGCAATATTTTAGAAGGGGGAGAGAGAGAGATTAAGTTGACATGGAAAAGATGCATTTTATCCTGAGTCTCAATTAAAGAGAAACAATCGGGGAATTTAGGTGTTATGGTTGAAATGCCAATCCCATCTTCATCACAAAATAAATAGTTATTAAATTTGTGATAGACTCTGCAAAGAGGTCAAGCACCGACAGTGCTTAGAGAATGAATTACATTTTTCAGTTCTAAAGGTGATCCTTCTAGAACAGCAGTGTCCGATACATTCGCCATTAGCCACATGTGGCGAATGGGCTATTGAATTGTGACTAATGCATGAGCAACGGGTGGATCTGTGAATCCACTTTTTCTTCAGTAAATTTTATATAATCCAAATACAGGTCAAATATAGATGAAAAGCGTCACACTGAAGTAATTTTGTGTTAGTAGTACCTGTTAATATTTTTGTAATATCTACTTATTTTTTATATTAATATTTTATAATGTGGCAAATAAGAAAAATTCAAAACCACAAGTGTGGCTAGCATTGCATTTCTATTGGACACCACTGTTCTAGAACAGGCGTGTCTTAAACGTTTTCCCCCTGCGGCCCCATTCCGCGGAGGGAAAAGTCTGACGGTGCCTGGGGGGTATGTCTGCCGAAATGCTGCCTCAGAAAGTGGAAGCTTTCACTTTCCACGGCAGCATTTTGGCGCAACTAAAATAGCCTGCCCGGGAGTTGAGCGGGCTCGGCGGCGGTGCCAGGGTCTCGTGCACCCCAGTTTGAAGACCACTGTTCTAGAGCATAGTTGAGGCACATTGTTAGGATAGTTGAAGTAACTTTACACTGCTTTTGCTTATGGTGTATCTGATCTGTGAATAGACAGAGAATTTGAGTTGTGTCCAGGGCTTACCTATCTAGCACTTTTTGGGGAACAAAATATTCCTCCTCGTTCCTTCCATTGTAAAATAAAGAAATAAACCATGTATGGCTGAACCTTTGTTGTTTAATTTCACTACTTTTGTTTTGGGATTGCAGATAAGAATGGTCTGTCACAAGGGTTTGTACTGATTGTAATACTGTTGAGTTTGCTTGTTGTTCCTATTGAGAGTTATTGGACGTGCCTCTTCAATTCCTAGACTTTGGGAAGCCCCTTAATTTTATTTAAAAACTGCCCAAATGTAATGGAGTTTGAAGCAGGTTATGAGGGTAAAATATACTTTCTTTTCAAATTAGTTTTCTGGATAACTGTAAAAGGAGTTGAATGGCTTGTCAAAAGCTCATACGCTTATGTGGCTCTGATCTGCCAGCAGCTGTTGACTCTCTGAGCACATTAAAAGTGCATGGCTCCCAGTCATAATTAAGCTTAGCTCAGATCACAGGGTTCAGTTTAATATTTTAAAGCAGCACAAATACCAGCATAAACGTACAGATTTTTTGACACACAATTAAGAGGGTAAAATGAAGTTATATAAAAAAAAAATCTAAACTATTGTGCATTTCTGCAGTAGTGACCATATAATATACTGACACCACCAATATGTAACCTAAATTTAACTCCAGCCTTGTCAGGCAGGATCTTTAAGCTAATTATTTTAGTGAATGGAAAGAGGAAAAAATTTACACTAGTTAAGATATATGCATCTTTTATGGATTTTTTAATTTAGGAAAGGAAATGGACAAACTGTACAAACACATATACAGGGGAACTGAAATCTGATTTAGCAATAATGCAATTGTCTCTTACCATAAACAACATCAATTTCATAGCATTGAGTATTCTCTGTGGAGTAAATTATCCAGTGTATTTGAGGTGATCTGGTTAGGGAATAGGAATATATAGTGTTTCTATAAAAAGTGGCTCCAGTTACCTCCTAACCATAAACATTTCATTGCAAAGAACTGAATATTGTTTTTAAGTATTTTTGTCCTCTTTAGGATAGTGGCTGTGGATTCTATTGATCTTCACTGTGGATGGAAATGTTTATTTTTAAATGTGTAATTTTCTGTACAACTTACAAATGTACGTGTAAATTTGGGTTATAAAATGTGATTTAAATTTAAGGTATGTCTGTACAGCAGCTAGTCACCCGAAGATGGCCCATACTAGGTGACTGGGGCCGTGGGGCTGTTTCATTGCTTTGTACACTTCCAGGCTTAGGTTGGAGCTTGGGCTCAAGGGTCCCAGAGCTCGGACTCCAGCCCAAACCCAGAAGTCTACAAAGCATTGAAGCATCCCTGCAACCCGAGTCCTGTCAGCCCGAGTCGGCTGGCCTGGGTGAACCGTAGATTTTTCTTGTCTGTGTTGACATACTCTTAGTCCAGAATTTTCAAGTATACAGGGGAACTGAAATGTACTGATTTTGAAAGGCACTTGAAAATTGAGGCTAACTTATGACCTAGGGCTAACTTACAGTTACTGAGCACCCACAGTTCCTTCTGACTTCAGCATGAGCAAGATTTGCTCCTTAGTGTAAATTTGAGGTTCTTAAGACTAAAAAAGATCCCAGTAACTTTAAAAAAAATTGGTATTACTTTCTTTGATCCAGTTTACTTACCCAACATGGGAAAAACCCAGAAATGAGAAATGCCTCTTCTTTGGGGGTGTGATAAGGGAGAGCCGTGTTTGCAATTGAATTGACCAACAAAAATTACATTGCTATATATATATAAAATAATTATATCATACACACTTTAATGAAAAACATCTTTGTTTTAAAGGTAAATTTCTAATTACGCGTCAGGTTGTTCAATGTTCTGGTTTTCTCTGTTTTGTTGACAGTATTTTATACCTGTACCAGTTAACAGTCTGCAGTAAATAAGAGAAGAAATTGCCTGTGAAGTTAAATTGTTGAAGTATAGTATGTTTGTTCTTTTTGAGGCTAAGGGAAATCCCAAACCTCTAAGCTACTTTCTATGTAAAGAGAGGAACAGAAGACAGATTTTAATGTAGAAAGGTGGGATTTACTTAATTAACTTGATAAGATATACAGCAGCACCAAATCTATTTATTTCTATCTATTTATTTGTGCCTTGTGTGTTTGACTTGTATAATTCTTCTGAGGTTTTTCCCCACTAGACAACACAATAGCTCGTTAGATAATTGCATTTCCTCTTGCATTACCACAAAATTGATAATTTGCAGGCTGCTTGATACCCATCATGACAGGTTTTCTCAGAATTATCACCTAGATTGTTAGAGATCAGTTAGTTGGATAAAATTTTGACACTGTAAAATTCTTGTTATTAATCTATTTGAAGACCTGTTTTTCCATAAAAACCTCAGATTTATTGGTGATTTACTAAAATCTGTATTAGCTTGTACATAAAGAGGAAAATTTTCAATAGTATTAAAGAAACTGAGGAGCCTGATTTTCAGTCACTTGGATACTTTTTTAAAATATTTTATTCAGCAACATTATTTTGTAGTTACCACTTTTTAAGTTTCAGAGTGGTAGCTGTGTTAGTCTGTATCACCAAAAACAATGAGAAGTCCTTGTAGCACTTTAGAGACTAACAAATTTATTTGGGCATAAGCTTTCATGGGCTAAACCCACTTCATCAGATGCATGGAGTGGAAAATACAGTAGGCAGGTATAAGTACACAGCACATCAAAAAATGGAAGTTGCCTTACCAAGTGTGGGGGGGTGGAGTCAGTGCTAACGAGCCAATTCAGTTAAGGTGGAAGTGGCCTATTCTCAACAGTTCACAAGAAGGGGTAAATACAAGGGAGGGAAAATCACTTTTGTAGTGCTCATGAGGCCAATGCAATCAAGGTGGCCCATTTCAAACAGTTGGCAAGAAGGTGTGAGTATCAGCAGAGGGAAACTAGTTTTTGTAGTGAACCATCAACTCCCAGTCTTCATTCAGGCCTAATTTGATGGTGTTTAGTTTGCAGATTAATTCTAGTTCTGTAGTTTCTCGTTGGGGTCTGTTTTTGAAGTTGAAGAATTGCCTTTTTTTAAGTCTGTTATTGAGTGTCCAGGTAGATTGAAGTGTTCTACTGTTTTTTTTAATGTTATAATTCTTTTGATGTCTGATTCGTCCATTTATTCTTTTGCATAGAGACCGTCTGGTTTGGCCAATGTACATGGCAGAGGGGCATTGCTGGCACATGATGACGTATATCACGTTGATAGATGTGCAGATGAATGAGCCCCTGATGGTGTTGCTGATGTAGTTAGGTCCTGTGGTGGTGTCTCTTGAAGAGATATGCAGACAGAGTTGGCACTGGGGTTTGTGGGAGAGGACTAAGTCATAAAGTTCGGTCACCAGGTTTGCCATGACATTATCTGGGATACTGTTCCTGATGGCTTGTAGTCCATCTTTGTGTGGAATGTTGGTGTAAAGGGCTTCTACATCCATAGTGGCTAGGATGGTGTTTTCTGGAAGATCACCAATGGATTGTAGTTTCCTCTGGAAGTCTGTGGTGTCTCAAAGATAGCTGGGAGTACTGGTAGCCACAGCTAATTTCTTTTTTTTTTTCTTGCTCAGCTCTTCCCTGAAAGGGCTTTGAGGGTACCCCAGAGATAAGAAGGAAGCACTTAGAAGTTCCTGGATTCAAAGCAGTTTTTGCATTTGGGTGGTAGCAGCGTTTACCAAGCCACGGTCAGAGAAAAGCTATAACCTTGGGAGTTTAACAGAAGCATGGAATGGCAAGTATTAATGTTTAAAATTCTTGTAGGCCCCATTTCTGCACTCGGAGTGACAGAGTTGGGATTTATACATATGCTAGCAAGTATGGCTGTGTGTTATCTTTTTATTGGAGATTAGAATTTCCTATTCTAAATTTCTTTTCGTTCTTTACATTTTGGGTTTGAAGCCCAAGTCCTGAGCCCTGCCACCCGAGGCTGAAACCGAATCCTGAACAGTGTAGCTTTGCGGGGGCTCTTATGGCATCAGGCCTCAGGCAATTGCCCTTCTTTCTACCCCCTAATGCTGGCCCTGGCTTTTATATGCAGAAATTCTGCTATTGTGACACAGGTGGGCAGGGAGTTTTTATAGCATATTGCAGAGGGGCCTAAGAAAGAAAAAGGTTGAGAACCTGTGGTCTTGGAGATGCATGTGATTAAAATTGCTTGGAGTGTAATTGAATTAAAAGATCAGATAATGCTGATGATGTAACAGAATACTTATTGAAAGGTTTCAGGCAGATGTTTATAACAATGCAAACTGAAGTCTAACAAATCTTTAATGAGTGAAAGAACAGATGGTTTTGAAAACAGAAAACATTTCTGTTTGCATCAGAGCTCTGTTTTCCTTAAGCAATTCTGTGGGGAGGTGGGGGGAACCTGAAATCAAATTGCATGGTTCAAAGAAATAGGGAATGATAGTTGAAAGCAAGTGCTTCTATATTCACTAGTTAGCCTAGTGGATAATAGTGTTAGTGTTTTTCCATTTGACCCCTGGTTTTATTCTTAGGGCCTTGTGAAGTGGGGTAGAGTGTCCACATCTCACATGTCCATCAGTAGGATCTGTGTGTGCTTAGCATGGTAAAGGATAAGGCTCTTAATAATACCTGTGTAGACTTAAGTGCCATTGTAGGCATGTTAGTCCCAGGGTATTAGAGCGAAATCAGATTTTATTGGGCCAACTGTTGGTGAGAGAGAGAAGCTTTTGAAATACATAGAAGAAGAGCTCTATATGGCTTGAAAGTTTGTCTCTCTCACCAACAGAGGCTGGTTCAATAAAAGGTATTCCTAACCCACTTTTATCTCCATGTAGACTTAAATCAGTCTTCAGAAAGGACATACACACATAATAGTTTACCTCCTAAGCAGATCCACCCAATAAGATGGACTATGAAAACTAATAATTTATTATTTGTGGTTCAAGTATTTGGTCAGCCTATGCATTCAAATGAACTTTTGCTTAAACATGTGTTGTATCCTTCTGATATTTTTGAAATGGAAAAGTGAATGTCTTATGTGCATGACTGCTTTCTTTATCCCAATAACATATTATCATGAAAGGAAGAAATGGATATTTATGCAGATGTCCAGTTCCATTTAAGTCCTATATTTTAAATCTAATTTTAAACTATTTTAAGGGCTTACATGTGATTTTGGTGGTACATGCCCCATTTGCTGTCCCTCTGCACAGGAGTAAATGTCATCATCCACTATGAGAGCATGGTATAATCCAGGAAACAACATGTGTAGTCTGATTTCATGTTCAGTTGCATCAGCAGAGATCAATTTTTTTTGTAGATGCATAAGATTGACTGCAGAATTTAAATTGCACTATCTGATACGATTACAGAATCTGGGAACTATAACTAATGTGTTTGAATACATGTAAATCTCATGGAATTGCAGTCAATACCATGTATCTGTGAATGGGAGATTTTATATTGAGATTTGACATTTGAGCTATTCTTGCCATAAAATACAAATCTTTAACCATTAGGGTAATTAACCACTGGAACAACTTACCAAGGGATGTGGTGGAATCTGCGTCACTTAAATGAATATTGGATACCTTTCTAAAAAAAATATACTGTAGATTAGCCAGAAGATATGACCTTGATGCAGAGATTACTGGATGAAACTCTATGGCTTTTATTAAGTAGTAAATCAGACTAGAATAGATGATCATAAGGGTCCCTTCTGGCCTTAAAAATCTATGAATTTGGACACAGTTTTTGGAAAAAATGTATAGGAATAATGGAGTTGCCTGAATTCCAAGTTTCAAAATTAGATGATTTTGTTCTGTTTTGATGAAACAGAAGACATTTTCAGAACCATTTACTTCAAAGGTTCAACTTCTTTCCATTAGAGAATCTGTGCTCTGTCAGTTTTTTGTAGCAAATAATGTAATATTAGAACATTAATATATCTATATTGATATGATGACCCACTATATTTGAAATATTTTTTTGCTTTGTAGTTTGACCATGGAATGTCTCTAAAATATGATGTTAGGAAACTTATCATGTGAACATGGCACCGTGATATTCAATTAATCTAATCCCTATATGGCCGAGACATAGCTGCCTATATTTCTGATAAATATATACATTTACTCCTGTAAAACAGCAAAGAGATGGAAGGCTGGTTCTCTTTCTTAACTAGCATGTTATCAAGTTTATTTCTAGTTACAGAATCTCTTTTGCTGGTGATGGTGAATGAACCAGAAAGAATGCAGCCCAAACTAACTGGGTGAGACCTTCAGAAAAGCCATTAAGCACATTCTTAAGTACTTTCCTGAACTGGGGATGCAAACTGCAGCACTAACAGTTGGGGTGGGGGAGAGGTTTACTGGTAAAAGTTCTGTGTAGACAATAAACCATGGAATCTTGTGGTGTGTGTTAATTTTTTTTCAGAGTCAAATCAAAATTTAAAGCAAAGAGTAAAACTGAAGTTTTTTTAAAAAAATATTTTGTTTCTAACCATATATTTCAATTGTTTGTTTTAAATACTCCTCATCACTATTGTTATCCCATCATATTCTCTGTCATATTGCATATTCTTGTGGCACTCTAATATATTGGAACTAGGGTTGTTGATTGATTGCAGTTAACTCACACAATTAACTCAAAAAATTAGTCGTGATTAATTGCAATTTCAATTGCACTGTTTAATAGAATACCAATTAAAATGTATTAAGTATTTTAAATGTTTTTCTACATTTTTCATATGTTATATATTATAATTGAAATCAGTGAATATTATATTTTATTATAAATATTTGCACTGTATAATTGACAAAAGAAATAGTATTTTTCAGTTCACCTCAGACAAGTACTGTCTTTGTTGTGAAAGCGCAACTTACCAATGTATTTTTTTTGTTATATAACTGCACTGAAAAACAAAATAATATAAAACTTCAGCGCCTACAAGTCCACTCAATCCTACTTCTTGTTGAACCAGTTGCTCAGATAAACAAGCTTACATTTACAGGTGATGATGCTGCTCTCTTTATTTACAGTATCACCAGAAATTTAAACAGGCATTTGCATTGCACTTTTGTAGCCAGCGTTGCAAAGTATTTATGTGTCAGATATGCTAAACATTTGCATGCCTCTTCATGCTTAAATTGAAGTGTTTTCTACGTTGTACATTGGCCAAACTGGACAGTCCTTATTCAAAAGAATAAATAGACACAAATCTGACATCAGGAATCATAACATTCAAAAACTAGTAGGAGAACACTTCAGTCTCCCTGGCCATTCTATTAAAGACTTGAAGATGTTAATTTTAAAACAGAAAAACTTCCAAAACAGACTCCGACGAGAAGCTGAGGAACTGGAATTAATTTTCAAATTGGACACTATCAACCAAGTGTTAAACAGGGACTATGAGTGGCTTTGTCATTACACTAATTGAATGCATTTTCCTAGTTAAGTCTCTCTCAAAGGTTCTTATCAAGTGTCAGACACAGATCCACTACATTTTCCCTACAAAAGATTTTTTTTCTCCTGATGATAATGGCCCATCCAAATTAAACAGTCTCTTAGAATTGGTATGGTAATTTACAACTTTTTTTGCTTTCTGTTTATATAAATGCATCTTACTTCTGTGTATTCTATTCTATGCATCTGATGATGATGAGGTAGGGTATAGCCCACGAAAGCTTATGCTGAAATAAACTTGTTCGTCTCTCTAAGGTGCCACAAGTATTTCTCATTTTATTCACAGATACAGACTAACATGGCTGCTAATCTTAAACCTGTCCCATGTTTAAATAAATGGTATTCTATTATTGTTTAACTGATCATGATTAATTTTTTTATTCGTGCGATTGCAATTTTTTTAATTTCTTGACAGCCCTAGATGGAACATAACCACTGTAGTTTTTTATGATTTTTTTTTTTTGTATCAAGTGTAGGATTTATAGTCAGAACATAAACACTGAAACACGGAAAACAGTTGAAGATTAAATCAGAATGAACATTTTGTTTGGCTGCTAGAGTTAACTGAATGTCTTGTTATATTGCTCCCACAAGTCTGCTTACTTTTCTTATTGTCTTTCACTTTTGCCTGTCCTTTGGTTCCTCAGAATACCTAAATATCTATATAAAGGGCTTCAATTTGATTAGCATTGCTGCTGCATTTGCTTAGGACCTAGAAGGTCAAAGATAAATTATAGGTTGCCTCAGTGGTCAGCTCAGCAGACATTTTGCATCTGTCTCCTTACTAAATTGAAGTAGCTGTATGGCAGCTTGACAGAACATCTTGCACAAAGCAAAAGTGGCTTACTGGAAGAAAATATGCAGTTGCAAGTAATTTATCAATTACTTCAATTTAAAATGGGGCTTGCGGTACTTTGAGTTTGATTCACAGTGCAGTTTAGTTGGATGAATTCTTGAAATTTGTATTAATGGTTTCTTGCCTGGGATTCTTATATGGATAAATTGATCATCTACATTCCACTCAGGGAATTGCTTTTTTGTGATCTTGTCCTACAGAGCTCAAGAAAAATTCCAGTGACTATGCATCATGCCCTAACAAAACCTATTCTTTTTAAAATACAGAACTTTTTGTACTTGAAATCAATGTTTCCATAATGTTGCATAGTGACCAATTCACTTTAAGGTTCATGTTAGCCAGTACAAGTGTTAATGAAACCTCACCATTAAATCAATATTTGATATTTCTGGCTCTACGTAGAGATAGTTGATACTTGAGGTTGTTGTACAACTGTCTATTAATGTGTGTCCAGTGTCCTAGTAATTTCTATTACTGCTTTATCTCCATGTGGCAGATTTGAAAGATTTAATTGTATGATGCGTATGGGCTTGAGATTTGATTTGTTCATGTGGTGCTTAGACTTTTTCTTAGTAGGGAATATTGCATTTATTTAGATAAAATATTTTTGTGTGTGTTTTTAGTTCATCTCCTATCCCCTGCCTTTAGGAGAAAAAAAAGCTCTGCTCTTGCAATTGAAAACTTGGCTCTGGAATAGATTCACTTTCTCAGACAGAGAATAGAAGTCTAGACTAGGGTGGGCAAACTCCTGCCCAGCCCCTGAGCTCCTGGCTGGGGAGGCTAGTTCCTCCGCTGCTGTGTTCTCTCCCCCAGAGCTACACCACTACATTGGCAGCACTCTGTGGGGTGGAGCTGTGCACTGCTGTGGGCCAGCGTGGCAGCGTGTCTGGCTCCGGCCAGACACGCTGCTCTGAGCGGTGTAGTAAGGGGGCGGAGGATTGGGTAAGGGGCAGAGGGGTGCCAGGAGGTGGTCAGAAAACAGGGAACAAGGGATGTGTGTGTGTGGATGGGGTGTGGAAGTCCTGGGGGTGTTGTCAGGGGACGGGGATGTGGATGGGGTGAGGGTACAGGGAGCAGGAGAGGTTGGATAAGGGGTGGAGTCCTGGGGGGTGATTAGGGGCAGGATTCCTGGGAGGAGGCAGTCAGGGGACAAGGAGTGGGGGAGTTTGGAAGGGTTAGGGATTCTGAGGGGGGCAGTCAGGGGACAGGGAGGAGGGAGTTGAATAGGGAGTGGAATCCTGGGGGGTGATTAGGGGTGGGAATCCTGAGAGGGGGCAGTCAGAGAACAAGGAGTAGGGGAGGTTGGATTCTGAGGGGGGCGGGAAGTGGAAGGGGGCAGAGGCCAGGCTGTTTGGGGTGTCACAGCCTTCCCTATCCGGTCCTCCATACAGTTTTGCACCCCAGTGTGGTCCTCGGTCCAAAATGACCTGCTGCTCTGTAATTTATAGGGAAGGTCTAAAAGATTGTTTGTACGTTTGTTTGGGAGTTTTTTCATGAAGATTTAATGCTTGTTTTTGATGTTTTAATCCAACTAGTTCTGTAGTCATTCAAGGAGCACTCCAGCAATGAAATTTCTTTTTAAACGTGGAAATCTTTAAAACCCCAGCAATCTTTCAGGTCTTCCATCACAGTGTTGCCCAAAAAAATAAAAATAAAAATGCATGTATTTCCTTCCCTCCCCATTCCTCCCTTCTGCAGACAGGTTAACTTAAATGCAGTTTGGAAGTCTTCTGAATTGATCATTTAATCTCTTTGGACACGCAAAAAAAGATAGATGAACTAAACTGCACACTGAGATTACATTTGGATGCATTTTCATAACTTGATAAATGTCAGGGTTTAGGGGCTGATCCTAGGACCACTATAATCAATGGGAACTTTTTCACTCTCTTCTATGGCCTTTGACTCAGGCCCTGAGTTTGTTTCTAGAGATGTTTATGAGCCACAGATGAATAGAAGTTTCCTGGCCTACCTGACTCATTGCAAAGAACCAAAATATTTCTCTCATTCTGTTTTGTATTAAGTGATTTAGAAAAAGTATGGCTGCCATACCATTTTAGATCTGTACTGACAACTCACTAATTAATAAGTCTACATGGAGATTATTAAATGAATCATAGCATATTCATCCAGTATTTTCACTTGTCGGGTTTTTGTTGTGTTTTTTCACTTAAATTGCCACTCCAAGACTTCATTTTGTGAAACTCTTTGATTTTGATGAATTCAGAATTATTCTGATTGGAATGAGCATGGATTTGGGGCTAAAGTCAGGGTTACATCTTTCTTAACAAGTATGGGACCACTGGCTTAAGGGAGGTGCACTGATTTACATTCTTATCTAACTAGCTTTTGTCTGTGAAATCCTTTTTTCCACTTATCACCATGGAAAAAAGCTCTAATAATGAGCTTATCTTAAATATAAACAATTAGATTGGAAACTACCTGTCAAAGAAAAAATATTTTATATAAATGGACTTGATTGTAAGTATAACTTTCTGTTGCTTTAAGTATGAAAAAAATACTGGCACTGGGAGAAGGAAATAGGAAATCAGTTCATAAGTTTTAAGGCCAAAAATGTCCATCTGATGTGTCTCATGTTTAGGAAATTCACCCAAATAGTTCTAAAAAGATGCTCTGCATTGGCCTGAACTCCACTCCATTGAAATCAATGATAAAAATCTTATTTACTTCAATGGGAAAGTTAGGCCAGCACTGAACACTGCTATTCCAGTCTTGGCTTTTTCTGTACAGAAGCTGTCTGTTCTGCTGAATAATTGTTGGCTTTGTGATATGGACAGGCGTCCTCTGAACCTTTGGTTGAGATCAACATATTTATTTGCAACCTAAACATTATTTCATTTTAAATTGAAGAGGCAAAAGGCTAGTGTGTGCATTGAATCCTGTGTATAAATTGTCACAGATAAAGGGCACAAACATTAAATAAAAAGTCACAAGGTGTTTAGAGGAAAAAACCTTTAACTCAGCCTTGTTTATTTTTATTTGATTTGCTGATTCAACTTGCCTCTTTAGCTCTACAGTCACTGTACTTTATTAGTGCCTGCAGTAACACCATTTTAAAATGGGGTGTACAAGGAAAATTTGTTTTCCTGAAGTCCTTGTTTACAAGTTCCTCCCCCATTCCCGCAAGATTAGTGAAACCAGGACTAGAAACTAACCTTCCTTTTTCTCCTCCCCCCAGTTAATTTTTTTAATTGAATAATAATTTCCCAGTAAAATTAATGTGTTCACATTGTATATGTCCGCTTCACATAGTTCTTATGTAAGTTGTCTTTTCTAGATATGAAAAATCTAATAGATTGTAATACTAGCAGGCTGAATTGACCTAAAGCTTTCTATTTTTGAAACAGGGTTGTCTTTGCGCTACATGGAAGTAGATGAATAACATTCTGTCACTTTGCATTCCCATTCCCAGTCAATTTTGCTATACTTTAAGAAAGGTTTTCAGAAATGAGATCTTAAGCCCCAGGGGCTTTTACTACATCCAACATCTTTTAGTGAACTTCTTACTCAAGGCATATTGTTTCCAAAGCCCCCTATGTTCTTCCCTCCAGACAAATTGCATTATGTGTTACTAATAACAATGCCATGTCATTTTGTAGGAAACCAAATTAAGCAATACAAGTGCAGCTTGTTGGAAGCTAGATGATGCAGTAAAAATAGTATTTTGCTTAACTGAAAGAATGCATTCACTTAATGGCTAAAAGTAAGGAAGTTTCTTTTTATTACTTAAATTTTCATAAATGGATTTCTATATGTCAGTAGTAGCTCTCTAGATAATTTAAAATAGAGCTTTTCTTGATTTTGTTTTGTTTTTTAATCCAGATGAACGGGTATCTGGTATTGTCTTCCCCATGCAATGAAATCTCTGAAGGACAGTGTTACATTATTTTTGTTCTTAACATGATCATTGAAGTGTAAGTAGATAAAATTCACTTTTGTCTGGAGGAGTTGGATGGTTTAGGGTATTGGGATTTGGATTTGCAGCTTTTCACTTCTTGGTTCCTAGTGCCAGTCCAGTCTAGATCAATAACAAAACAAAACCAACCTCTCTTTAAGATCTGTTAGTCCAGGCAGCCAGTATGTAATGAGTTAGTAGTTTCAGCTGCAATTCCCAGAGGACAGGGTTTGTTTTTTTTTGTTTTTTTTTTTTGTTTGTTTTTTTTTTTTAAACATTACAAAATCCCTATAAATAGGACTAATTGGTGGCATTCTCATTAGAGAGACCAAGCATGGAATAGATATAACAAGCAAACAAATTTTTCACCCCAGAGGTGATCTCTACAATTCAAAGTTGAAAAGGATTCGTGGTATAACATAGAGAAGCTTGCATTCCTGCTGCCCATGCTGTAGTTCTTCTGTAGATAGATTCTAGTTTCCACGATTGTCAGTCTGGTACCATTCATGAACATTAAGTTCATGAAAGAATTTTGAAATTAATGAGCAAAGCAGTAACAATATCAGTGTAAACTTCTCTCACACTTTCCCATCAATATTGTCAGTCCTGAGCTTGGAAAAAGAAAGTAGACTCCATAATTTGTGCTACTTTTAAATTCTACGTTTTGAGTGCAAGGGACAAAATGTGCGCTAATATTGGTACCAGCCCTGCAGTTGGATCTCTATGGGTAGGCCATTGTGTTTGGGTAGAATCAGATGGAATCCCACTGGAGACAACATAAGCCCTTGGATCTTCCCATGTGGCTTCAGGTGTGGAATCGTATATTGGAAACTTCTGTTTTTTCAGTTATTTAAAAAAAAAATAAAATTCTCCAAATTTATGGGGTCTCAAAATATTTTGAGTTCATTCATCTCTAATTTAAAATATTGAGTTTCTGTTGGGTTTGTCATTTTCTGAATTAATTTTAAGGTGATGTCTACTAGTATTTGTAGATGTACATGTGCTCAGATCTGTCTCTTTATGAAGTGGTTTATTCAGTCTTGTAGGGATGAGGTTGTCCAACAAATAATTTACCAGCTTTTCTGTGCAACAAACATTGGCCTTGGTCCCAGTTTTTAGTTGACAGTAAAGAAACACACAGGTGGCAGATCCTGGTTGCCAGAAACAAATAAGAAGAAATTTATTTCAGTCCTTTCTTTCATTTTGTGGTCCACAGTAGCACAAGCGGGCATTTTGAGGAGTGGGAGACAGTGGGACATGTGGTTCTAATTAACCCAAGTTAGGGAATGAATAAGTCATGCACAGATGGGTAGATATTTGACAGTAGAGAATAGCTTACTTTTTATTTGTTATCCACAACTGTCCTCTTACAAGCTGTTATAAACTTACCAATGCTAGAGCAATTGGGTGGTTATGTATATTACATTGCATTTTGAAGGAACTAACGATGGCTAAGTTGAGGAGTAGTTGTAGGTGATCTGTTGTATTACAAGCCAAAAAGAATGAAAAAGAACTAGTGAAACACATGCCCTTTGTCACATTGACCACTTTCTTTTGTATGCCTTTTCCTCATTTGTCATCTGACTTTTGTTGTTTTAGGACCAAATCCTTCAAACAAATGTACTTTTTCTCACCTGAATAGTCCTATTGAAATCTATGGGGAATACTTCTCTGAGAAAAATTAGAAGTGTTTCTAGGATCAGTGCCTTTCACTATAAACTGTTTGGGGCAGGGACTGTCTTCCTGTATGTCTTTACAACTCCTGGTATATTTTGGGTGGTTTTATAATATAAATAATAATGTAATGGAAGATAAGTAGAGGAAAAACAGGAAAATGTTTATAGGCTTGTCACAGGATCAACACAGGTTTTCTCCTTGTCTCCCCTGTGCCCTGTGTTCAGGCTGGCAAAATAAGAGTCCTCACGCCCTCTTCCAGTGTTTCACCCTTGTGCTTTTATTTACAGTGCAACAGTGTGGTTCTTTTTATCCCCCAACAGTTGTCCCCATTCTAACCCATTCCAGGGTCTTCTGGGAGACAGAGCTGTAGCCTCCTGTCCCCTCCCAGACTAGCCTCCCAACAGAGTTCTACCCCTCCCAGTCTTCAGCCCAGCTGCCACTGCTTAGCTCAGCCTATTGCAGTGAGCCAGCCCCTCATTAGGGCCCGCAGTTGGGCTCCCTGCTGATTGCTTTGAGCCATCAAACCCGGCCTCTCTGCTGGAAAGGAGGGCTTAGCTAGCAGTTTAACAGGGCAGGCAAGGGGTTCTACCCCTGGCCTGTCACAAGGTTCTTTTAACAGGTTTCTCTGAACTCCTAGTTCTAAGGCAGGGGCAGGCAAACTTTTTAGCCTGAAGGCCACATTGGGTTTCTGAAATAGTATGGAGGGCTGGTTAGGGGAGGCTGTGCCTCCCCAAACAGCCAGGTGTGGTCTGGCCCTTGCCCCCAATCCAACCCTCCATGTCCCCTGATACCCCCCCACCTCCCAGACCCTACCCTATCCTCCCCTCACCTCCCTGTCCCCTGACTGCCCACAGACGCCCCGCCTCTGACTGTCCCTGGACAGCCCATCCAAACCCTCTTTCCTTCCTCACTGTCCCCCTGGGATCCCTGCCCCCATTCAACCCCCTCCCCCAGTCCCTGTCCTGACTGTCTATACCCCTATCCCCACCCCTGCCCACCACCTCAAACTCCCCTGCCCTCTATTGACCTCCCCTGCTCCTGCACTCTTACTGTGCTGCCTGGAGAACCGGTGGTGGCAGTGTTACACCCATGCCACCCAGAGCACCAGGACAAGCTGCCACGCCACCCGGCTGGAGCCAGCCATGCCACCATACAGCACAGAGCACCAGGTTAAGCTGCGGCTCTGCAGCTGCACTGCCCAAAGCATTGTACTTGCAGCTCAGTGAGTGAGGCTGTGGGGGAGGTGGAACAGTAGGGGAGGAGCTGGGGGCTAGCCTTCTGGGCCAGGAACTGCGTTGCTGGACAGGAGGGTCACCAAAGGCCATAGTTTGCCCACCTTCGTTCTAAGGTCACCCATTTCTATGGAAACTGATAACCTATTAAAAGGTTTAGTGTCTTGGAGAACTGAAGATTACAAGGAGATCTGAAGCTTTAGTTGTGTACCATTACCTCATTAAGGACTTTTTTCCTTTTAAAATAAGGATGGGAGAATTCTTGAATTAATCAACCAAAATAATTTGTGGTTTGAGTCACTTAATACTAGTGGGATTAAATTAACCCCACTCTGGAAGGCCAGTGCAAGGCTTTCTGCACCACTTAAACCCTGTAGAGGTTCCCCAAGACTGTCCACTGGCTGAGTAACCATGCAGGTGTGCCTTGTGCCCCCAAAGTGTTGTTGAAAAGGTCTCTGCACTCAGCCTGCATAGAAATGCTGTGGAAGGTCTGTGGTTTTAAGTAGAATAGTGGCTGTGGAGGGGCCTCGGAACCTGAAACTTGGTGGTTGGGTGAATTTTTTTCTCCAGTCTCTCTACATGATCTGCTTACTTATAAAGTATTTGAGCTTTATGCAGGCAAAGAGGATTTTAACTAGTGTGTGTAAGTACTACTAACTGATAGAAAATTATTTTCTCTGATTTACAATCCTCTCTGAACAGAGAAATCCCATTTTTGTTTTCCATGTTACTCTTCAACTTAAATGAGTGTGACACTTTTATCTTATTAAACATCTAGAGAAGCCTCTTGAAGTTATTCTTATTACTTTCAAAATCCAATCAGATCACTGTTATTAAACAGGTTAATTATTATTCTGTGTGCCATTGAGACAAATTCAATCACTTTTATATCTTTCTTTTTATTCAGATTGTTTGAAGGGCGGTCACCAAGGAAGCCTGAGAAGCTTAAAACCCTTTTCTGCTACTTTAGAAGAGTCACAGAAAAAAGTATATCCTCTTATTAGTTAATTTCTTTTGAATGCTGTGAAAAATGCTGCTTAGTATGAGCTGCAAAGCAAACACAAAGAATGTATAATAAATGGAAATATCTGACAATACAATGTTATGGTGAAGGTTTTGAACAAAGAAGTCAAGAAATTGAAAGTACTGGTTCCCACAGGAACTGTAGCTTTGCCCTGAAGTACAGAATATATTAAGTGTTGAATTATTATATAGGATGCTAACTGCCATGCACATGCACACATTCTCTACCCCAGCCCCCACACCTGCTTTAACACTTTGTGTATGTATATGTATGTGTGAGAGGATGCAGTGTAGTAGCTGTTGTTGGTTCCAAAGTATTAGAAAGTCAAAGTGGGTGAGGCAATAACTTTTATTGGACAAAATTCTGTTGGTAAGAAAAACAGGCTTTTGAGCCACACAGAGCTCTTTTTCAGTTAGGGGTACCTTTCCCACACCTGAAGAAGAGCTCTGTGTGGCTCGAAAGCTTGTCTCTCTCACCAGCAGAAGTTGGTCCAGTAAAAGATTTTTACTTCACCCACTTTGTTTCCGTAATGTGTGAGAGCGTGATAGTTAGCAGAATATTCAGTAATTAAAATATATGTATTATCTTAATTATTCCATATGCTGCTGCCATTCTCTCTCTTCTCCATAAAAAGAGAGAGAGCGCGCACACACACATAACAGCAGTTAGAGGCATATAAATACATATGCTCACTGTCAAAATAATGGTTTCCAGGGAACTATAACTTTGAATTTACTGGCTTAAGTGCATCCAAAATCTCAGCTCTGATATTGTAATAATGCAACTTTTTTCATTTTTTCCCCCAACTACTTCTATCCCTTTCTTCCCCCAAAAGCTCACAAGAGAGCTGACCCACTTTTAAAATAAACCCACTAAATGAGTGACCCGGCGAGATGTTGGGCACCCTCAACTCCCATGGAACTTAACTGGATTTTAAGGCAATCAGCTGCCTGGCAAGGTGATGCTCAGCATGAGTGTAGCTGGACACTCCAGTAAGGTTATATAAACTATCTGAGATTCAAGTTAATGTATCAAGGGTGCTTAATCAAAGCTGCTTACATTGTCATGGGTTGCACATTTACATAAACTTGTAAAAACACATGTATATGGCTGAGCACTCATTGCAATAACCATGTACTCATGGTGCTCTAGTTGTATGCATAATCATTAAGGCTAAGATTTAATCACAGATGTTTTTAGTAAATGGCAAAAATCAAAGCATGGCCTGTGACCTGTCCATGACTTACAAATAGCTCTGATTTAGTCTTACTGGGGAAGGTGCTGTGGGGGGAAGAAAGCCCTGGGCAGCCAGTGGCAGCTCCAGTCACTGCAGGGGAGGGAGGGAGGAGAGTCCCAGACAGCTAGTGATAGCTCTGGCCACCCCATGGTCACTGCCGGGAGCCCCCAAGCTGTGGCTGCTCCTGTTGCCCTCGGAATTGCTGTTCAGATGATCCCTGGGGTCAGCCGCATCAGCCACTGCCTGGGGCTGCCAGAGCAGCGGCTAGTGTGGCTGCCTGCAGGGCCATCTGAGCAGCTGGCTGCAGAGCTGCTCCAGCAGCAGCTGGTGTGGCTGTCCCCAAGTAGCTGGCCCCAGAGCTAGCTGCTCGGGCAGCCCTGGGGTCTGCCACACCAGCTGCTGCAGAAGTCACGGAGGTCGCAGGAAGTTATGGAATTCGTGACCTTCATGACAGACCTGGAGCCTTAATAATCATTCATATAATATATATCTTAATTATATCTGAAGTATCATATCTTGGTCTGATGTTAAAGATTTTTTGATGGCATAGTTCATATGAACAGCATTATGTTTTCTACCCTTAAAACTTCTATTTTAGAAACTCATTTGTTCTAGCATGTAAAATAAAAAACTAATTTTCCCTCATGACTAACTCATACCAAGTCAGAAAAAAAAATGTCTTTTAAAAAAAGACATTTCTGCGGTATTCAGGTGCAAAATGGCATTAAAAAAACTACTGCCATACTTGGGCCATAAAAAGGTTCCCGTTTTATCTGACTCAATCATTCTTTTGACTTGTGGACAACTTCTAGTTTACATGGTGGAAGTATAACCGCATCCTGTCCTTTTACCTACCAAAGTCTCATTGATGTCAATAGATGTTATTCACAAAGGTCAGGAGTAGACTGTGACCCATGCATGTGACTTTGAGTATAACTTATTGCATGTTTACACACGAGTGAAAAGATGTTTACATGCAAAATGAATTACAGCAACCTCATACTTCTAAGTTATACAACTGCTCCACTTCTTTATGTACTTAGAACATAATCTCAAATTATTTTATGTAACTGGCAAATTGGAATTTTTTTACACTATATAATTCCAACAATATGTAATGGGATTCTCAAATGTTCTTCCTTGAATTAGTAACTTGTATTGCACTTTCAAACAGACCCTATCCCTTTTTTCCCCCTTGTATAATGAATTAAGACTGAAGTAATTTAGCCCTGGAAATGAGTGGAAATTAAATGTTTAATTCCCCAGCCCTTTTATTATAAATAGTAATTGAGTTTCATGTAACATAATACATTGGAGCATATGTAAACCAACGCTTAGTACTCAAAATGTACGCTTAATTTGTGAAACATTACCTCCATAATATCACAGAACTCTTGTAGGGAAACACTTGATTAATACAAGACCTTCTCTTTAAAAAATTAAGCTAACCTTTTTTTGTAAAATTCTTTGTAGCCTCATAAAATTTCTAACAGTATTACAGGAATGTTTAACACCTTCTGAGGAATACGTTATGCTTTGCAAAAAAATAAGAGTTCTTAGAAAATAAAAGTTTTAAATATGTTTTTATTTAGATGACACCACCATTGTCTCTAATAGTTTCCAATGTTTCTCACTCTAAGAATGCATTGCCACAGAAAAAAGAGAATTGCTTTCTGGACAAAGAACAGAGAGAATAAAATAAGTTTCTTCCAAATATTCAAAAACTGTGGTTTTTTTTGTTGCTGCAACTAAAAAAAAGTTTTAGTGAAATAAAAGGAAGTCCCATAAATAGAGAGAGTCTTATAATATGCATCTATACACTTTTTTTTTTTTCTATTGAGGGCTGGAGTCTTCCAGGAATCTTCCTATTTCCTCTCTCAAATGCTTCAAAAGATAATGAACTTCTTTCCTCTGGAATCCATCAGTCCTTCATGTTAGTCAGCCAAGGTTCCTGGTTGAAAGAATATGATGCTCCCCTACTACTGACTGGAGCCTGCTCAGGATCTTCGCCTATGGCAACACATTCTGCTCTCATCTGAGCTACCAAGCCAATCTCACGATGTTTAACGCCTAAGTGGAATATTTGAGAAACAACATGCTTTCCTTCCTTTGTCTGATATTGAAAAGAAACACTTTCATGTACTTAAATTGGGAAGGGGCATAAATCAAATCCCCACTTTACTTTTGCTGGCTGATAAAAACAAAAAATAGATGTAAAAGGAAGTGAGGGCAAGGAGGTGAAAGTTTGATAATCACATACATTTCCTTCAGTTTGAACATTGGCACTGCTAGTGAGGGAATCAAACTTCAGTTTTCCTTTTAGGAGAAACATTTATTTTAACATGCATTTTTATTTTAAATTGGTTTTTAATATTCCTGAGTAAGCCACATGTGTTGTAGTCTTAGTCTCTGAATGATTTTAAGTAGTAAGCTTTTAAAACTTGAAACATACAGCTGATCATGTATGTTTTACTGGGGTTTTTTTTTCTTATTTTTTAAAAATAGAACCGACTGGATTAGTGACGTTTACAAGACAAAGTCTTCAAGATCTTCCAGACTGGGAAAGGTAAGTTAAACAATTTCTCTTACAGAGAGGTGTGTTTTTCTTGGTTGTGATGACTTAGGGCCTTATACAACTCCCAATAAAGTAATAGACTTCCAGTGACTTAATTAGGAGTTGGGTCAGGCTATTAATCATTGCAAGGGACGCTGTTTTGTATGGATCTTTTGTTATTTTTAATTCATCAAGTTTTGGGGGAAAAATGTCAGCTGAACAGATGCAAAAGCAATTCGGTGGTGCAGATTGTTACTCTTTGGCAGGAGAGGAATTATTTTAATCTTCTGTAGAGGTTGATAATTTTGTCAAAAGTGCTAAAATGTTGAGCATAATTTGAGTATATTTATGTGCTTCAGTTACCTGATTTCATTTTGTTTGTTCATGATTTAAATGAATATTTAAACAGCGATATTTCCATGAAAATGTAAAGGTATATATGTGGGAAAGAGGGAAGCCTGGGCGTGATGGTTCATCTGAAGCAGCAATGACAGGAGTGCGACTGCAATATGGTTGACAGCCAGAATGAAAAATTTGATTTGTTAGCTTTTTCATTGGCTAGTGCCATGTCATCAGCAAACAGCCCAAGTAAGATGATGGCTGCTTGTTTGGGTATGTGAAGTTTTAGATGTAAGCAAAGTTCTTGAATGTAGGCATTTTGGGACTGGGAAGGAGGGGCAAGAAATTGGGGAATTGGATGTGTAACCCTAGAATCAAAATCTGTAGATTTAGGATTATAGATATAAATACTAGTTAAGATAAACATTGTATGTTAAATTTGTATCCAAAACTGTAAATAGTACAGTGCAGACTTACTGGCTTTCCATGCTTTCTTTTTCAGACTTACTTTAATAATTGGGATTTGTTAAAAAATAAAATCTTATAACTGTAGTAGTTATAACAGTTACTACCCCTAAAATGTGCTAAAATAACTAATGTGTACATTCACTTTTGATTTACTTGCTATACAATGTATATTAACTATAATCTAAAAAGTGCATCCTTGTTAAAAACATAGTAGAATGAAAGGTCTGACACTGTATCTTTCAAATAGCATGTCATGGATATCTTGTTAGTTTTACCAGTTCTTCAGTATACTTCAGTTAGTACATGACAAATGGATGCCCAGGCCCTAAAGGGCATAAAACAAAAGTTTATTTTAGAAGGTAATCCTATTGAAAGTAGTTACTCAGGATAAGAGCTGACACTGCATTCCCTTGGCACTCACTGCTTGAGTAATTTTGTGTTGTCTGTTGAAAGAGATTGATTCCTTGAGGTGATGGTGGCACAGTGAATTGTAAGGAAAAAGCACTCAGCTTGCTCTGGTTTCAGGGTAAATATGCAATGATTACTGAGAGAGACTTTGAGGTATAGCAGAGGAGAATTAAACCACCATTTTAAAAAAGAGTCGATTCAGAATGTCATAGTAACCCTTGAATTGCAGAAGTAAACAAGTATATATATGCTGAGCAGAAAATAAGCTGTCATTTTGGGGTCCAAAACATTTTCTTAAAAAAAAAAAATGTATTACTGTAAGTCTCAGAGTACATAAATTCTTGCATGTTTAGTAATAACAGAATACACATGGTTCTTCTAGTCTTCCAGGAAACTGCATACCCTTACAATTGTATATGTCAAGGGCCAGATCTTCAGCTGGTGTAAATCAGTTTACCTCCATTGACTTCCCTTGTGCTTTGCCAATGTACTCAGATGAGGATATGACCTCAAATTATTTGTTCAAAATCTGACCAAATGTTCTGTAAGATGATTTTGTCATAGTAATAGTGCTTCTTTGCTGTATCTGTGTAACTACTATTTAGGGGTATGAAATACGTAATTGTATGCTATTAAAGGGTTAAAAATGGGAGATTGATGACATTGCCACTCAGCTCCCATTGAGGTTAATTTTTTTTTCTTTTTAAACAGAAAGGTGAAACATCATTTTATTTCTTGTTTGCTGAAGTGAGGAATCTAAGCCATCACTGATATGAATGTAATTCAGTCAATGTACTAGCTTCTCACACAGAATATTCTATTGCTTAATATCCTGTTCAAGTAGAGGGCACATTGTCTCCTATCAATCTACTAATGGATGGTTGTAATTAATACAACTTAATTTAAACTTTTTTAAAAAAATTCCACTGTATTATTGTTAAATATGTCAGTGACTTTCTTCTTTACAAAGTGTGGAAGTAATTATTCTTCCTGGAGGAAATATAGGCAGTAAGTCAAAAGATTTAATACCGTTATTAATGAAAGTATAGTATATTCTGTCCACACCACTGGTGATCAATCAATAAAATTAAGTTGTTGTTTTAATTTACAATTCTGGAGAGAAATTAATGATCAAAAATAATCATTCTGATCAAAATAAGGCCAATTTTGTGCAAACCTGAAGAGCAGTTGTGGGCTGGAGGGTATAGTTTAGCAGAAATAAAATGACAGTGAGCAACAGGATTTTTCAACAGCAGCAAATCTTTATCAGCACAGATCAAAATAAATTACCATAAGCATAAAGCAACAATAAAAAGATCCCCCACAGTGGGTTTCACTCAGGGTATGGCTACACTACAGCTTAAATCAACATACATTATGTTGCTCAGGGATGTGAATTAGCTACGACCACCCCCCCCCACCCCCCCGAGGGACACAATGTATGCCGACTTAAGTGCTGGTGTGGACAGTGCTATGTCTATGGCAGAAGCTCTCCCGCTGACATAATTAGCACCACTCATGGAGACTGGAGTAATTAAGCTGATGGGAGAGCTCTCTCCCATCACCTTACAGGAGCTACACAGATTGTTTATCACAGCTGGTATAAGCTCTCTAGTGTAGCCATAGTCTTGGTACCTGGGCGTGGAGTACTGCCTTCCAACAGACATTCCTCTCTCCTGTTTTTCCAGCATTCCTGCTTATAGCTCTTCACCTGAGTTACTGTGCAACAGAAAAGGGAAGCTGTAGTTAATCCTTTGTGTACTGGGGCACAGGTGATGCCCCTACACTCAACCACATCCAGGAGTATCAGAGTTCGAGGCCCAGATCTGCTGTTCTCTTGTTCTGTGGCCTTGGGCGAGGAACTTGTCTTCTGTTTCACCATCCGTAAAATGGGAATAATAAAACCCAGTTCACCAAGTGCTAATGAGGATTGATTGAAGTGTTCATAGGGAGTGGAGCTCATTGAATGGGAAGTACTATGTAAATGCAAAGTATTCATTTTCTTCACCTTCCACTTCCCTAACTCATATCTGACTTTTGTCACATTGTGCCCAGTTCTGCTCTAAGTTATCCTGGTCTTAGTTGTACATCTGGAGTCGTGCTTTGGAAAGCAAACAAAGCTTTTCATTGAAGTCAATGGAGTTACTCTGGATTTACACTAATGTAACTGAGAACATAATTTTGTTCATATTTTTGCGTATTTTTATAGCGGAAACTTTTATATTTGGTGATGTAGTTAATTGATTCTCTGTAAGGTAACACTGTATCTCTATATATTTTTAAAATTTTATAGATCTCATAAAAAACTGACCAGATTGTATGTCACATACGAGGGCACTATAGAAAGCAATGGACGCGGTATGCTACAGGTAAGTACCTAATAAAAATAGGGCTTTATGCTGTGCTTTCGGCACATTATTGATGACTGGGCAGTTTAGCAAAGTTATTCATATACCTCCTTGTTTTTTGTGTTTGTTTTTTTAAAGTAGTGACATTATACCAGATAAAAGAAACAACAAAACTGATCATTTTGAAAGTCTTAGTAGTATCACTATTCCCCAGCTCACCTTGTTTTTCACGTGTCCCTGTTTCCAAAACCAGTTGACAGAAAATCACAAGACCTGGACAGCTTCAGGTCCCTCAGTTCACACACAGATTGAAGATGGACAGGAGAGGAGTTTCCAGGGTATGATCTTGACAGGATGTCACAGTTTTCAGTTTATTTTTTAAAAGCTGTTGCTGTGCCCTATCTGGTGACCAGTTCAGTAGTTCAAGAGACTCTTTCTGCTGCCAGCACAGTTGTTGTGGTCTGAGAGCCAGTCAGCTAAAACTGATTGATAAGGAGAATGTCTCCTCCATATCCATAAAGAAATATTTAGTTTTGTTTGAAGTAGTGGCAAGTTTAGCTTTTAGAGTTTAGTATAAAACTTTGCATTCTGTCCCTTTTATCAACTTACATTATCTTGTCATTTGAAGTTGTTCAGTTCTTGCAATCTCACTTGAAAAGGGGAAATACAGTCCTTGCCTGGGGGAAGAAATAGATCCACAAAGTCTGTAGCTGGAACTACAAGGTTGCTGGAATATGTTAAGGGGGGAGCTCCATGTGGTTTGGAGTCCTGCACAGAATTTTCCAAGGGGAGCGATTCTTTAAAAAGACCCTAGCATCTCCTGCTTACCAGCACTTGTGGCCAGATGGAGCCTGGAAAGTTCTGTCCTGTTCCTGTGGAGCAGTGCTAGGGAAATGGTGCCTTTATTGCCTCAGAGGCTCCAGGGATGTCACCTGTTCCATGCTGATTCACACCTGACACCTCCATGATCCATTCCTGCAGAGTTTAGGAAATTTTCTGGGCCCCAGTGGCCTCCCAGGAGGAAGGGGGCTTATATCATTATGTGTTTGCCTGAGAGCATTATGAAAATTGTGTAAGAACATAAGAACGGCCGTATTGGGTCAGACCAAAGGTTCATCTAGCCCAGTATCCTTTCTTCTGACAGGGGCCACTGCCAGATGCCCCAGAGGAAATGAACAGAACAGGTAGTCATCAAATGATCCATCCCCGTCATCCATTCCCAGTTGTGGCAAACAGAGGCTAGGGACACTATCCCTGCCCATCCTGGCTAATAGCTTGTGTGTGTGTGTGTGTGTACGCATTGTTTAATATATATAAAATCTTGCGTGTGTTTAATATACAGTGGGACCCCGCAATACCGCGATGACCGGGATCCAAAAAAACCCGATCGCGGTAATGGCGGGGTCGCGGTATTGCGGGGTTCCGCGCATCAAAGCAGCGGCCGCCGCCGCCATCAGGAGCCAGCAGTGCACCGCGCTATAAGCGGATTCACTCTATAGCAGGGTGTGGTATTCCGGGGTCCCACTGTATAAATATTAAACAGGAACCAATAATGCAAAGTAGAAGCGGGGGGAGATGAAACATATAAATATAAAAAGGAATGTGCCCAGAGTTACTCTTTTTGTGGGACAGCAAATATTAAGAATGCACAGGAGATAATGGATTGATAGGTTAACAAATGCACAACAGGATGGTTCCCAAACATTTATACTTCTATAAATTCCTTGTGTAACCGTATGAACTTGTTAGTGTTACTCTTATCTCTCCTCATCTCTCTCCTATTTTTTGTGTCTTGTCTTGAATTTAAACTGTTAGGCACTTCAGAGTAGGGAGAGACCATGTTCTACCTTTTTGCTTGTACAACAGGTAGGACAATTGGTCCCTGATCCTCACTGGGGATTTTTGGGTGCTACCATGGTAAACACATAATACTACTCTTCTTCCAATTATTAACAACAATAGTAAAATAACTAGTTATTCCAGGCAGCTCTAAAATATTGTAGTTGATATCTAGTAGGCATTACTGTTGCTCCAATATTGGCCACAAGTAGACACACGGTACTGGAACCAGTGATGTGACCCAGCATGGCATATCCGATGTCTCAAGTGAGAGCGTAACCACAAGTAGATCGCTGATATTTTAACATGAGGAAAATTCTTCTCCCTGAAACCCTTCATAGCTTCATTAAATCCAAGCAGCCAGAATCTGCATGGAGATGATAAAACTTAAAAACTACACAGAAATATTAATTTTTCTTTCTTCTCCTTAGCCACTTATCGTGCAACCCCAGAAGGGAGGAGGAAATTATGCTGATACTTTTATAATGCCTTTTATGTATTGTGTTGTATAAACTTACATTAAATTCAGCTAAAGCAAATGTACCCTGAGGGATGGTGATATTCCCTTTTTCTAGCTCTTTAGCTTTTTAAATCTGAATAAACAGAGCAGGTAATCCCTCTGCTTAGACTAAAAACTCTGACAAAACATTTTGAAGAATTTTCATCTGAATTTTGTATACCACAGTCACTTTTAGCAACACCTCAACTACTAAATGTCTATCCACATTTTCATCCATCACTTTTAATTTCTTTACAGTCTACCTCATGATTAATATACAGGTGTTAGTCCACCGCCTTTATTTCTGTGGATGGAGGCTTTTATAAAGTGAAATGCATGCTATTCCTGCAAAAAAACTAAGTGCTTTAAAGCTTATCTATTTCAAAGTGTGTCAGTCTATTTTGGGCAAAAAGTCTCATTCTATTGAGGTGTCCTCAGCCATAGTTCACGGTGAATCTCACTAGATAGAGGACTGCTGATACAGTTGAATTACCAATATATGAATGGTTTAGGACATGCAGTTAATGGCCAAAAGTTTAATAATGTATAATTTTTCTAACTCCTCTAAAATATAGAATGGGAAAATTGTAAAGGGATGTAAAATGGAAACAACCACTATATTTTACTCCAATAAATGTTTGGAAAGAAAGTGTTCCTTCTGGATCTTGGACTGAGAGCATTTTTGTCAAATAATAAACCCCCACCACACATGATCCACTAACTTTTTTCTGCTTCCTAGGCGGAGAAGGTAACCAGGGGAGGAGGATGGGGCAAAAAGGAGCAACAACCTCTTTCTTATCAGCCTGCAGGACAAGCCACCTGTGCAGTTAAACAGGGGAAACTCACCTTCTTTGTCAATCCCAACAAAGGTCCCCACCACTTAATATGCAGTGAGGGCAAGATGGGTCAGTCCTGCTAGTTGCATTTCTAAGCGCAAGTGGGCAAACAAAACAAAGTCTGAACAGAAAGATGACTCTCAGCAGCATTTATTTACCTTATTAAAGAAGGGATGTAAAGATGTTTGCCTATTCTGGAATTATCTAGGACATTTTTTCTACCAGGTTGATTTTGCAAATCGTTTTGTTGGAGGTGGTGTCACTGGTGCAGGACTGGTGCAAGAAGAAATTCGTTTTTTAATCAATCCAGAGCTGATCATATCTCGGCTCATCACTGAAGTCCTAGACCACAATGAATGTCTTATAATCACAGGTTAGTCTTTGTTAACTCTGCAGGACATTTCAAATACTTATCTTCCTATTATATATGAAATCAGTGTGGTGCCGCGATATTTCATTTGACATCTCCAACATCATAGAAGGCACTGTCAACAGTCATATACATGCCATTTTTCTTTTAGATCACAAATTTAAAAAGTGTTCTGTGCACCTATCTCCTAGTCTTCACATTCACTGCAATGCTGTTTGTCTCTTTGTAGACAGTTCTCAAATGAGTAATTTGTTCTGCTAAGAGATTAATGACCTAATTATGTTCCTGTGTGAGTTGATGCTAAAAATCCCATTGACTTCAAATAACTCAGAAACAGGCGTTATAGTAAAGCCTCTTTTGAGTCTAATGGTCTGATTGATTGTAAATTCCACTTAGGATCTGCTGTAACTTGGCTATAATACCTACATAAATACTCAGTCTACATAATGTCTTAGGCCATGGTTACACTGGCACTTTATAGCGCTATAAAGCCCCCACGAGCGCTATAACCTACTCCCCGTCCACACTGGCAAGGCACTAATAGCGCTATAACCGCTGAGTTATAGCGCTATTATTAATCCACCTCCGCATGGGGAATAAGGGCTGTAGCGCACCTGCTGTAGCGCTACAGGAAGAATGTGGACACCCACTGCGCATTAATTGGCCTCCAGCCTGTCCCATAATTCCCGTTCGAGCCACTCTGGTCATCACTTGCAAACTCTCTTGTCCTGTCCTCAGGTGACCACATGTCAGACCCGCCCTTTAAAGTTCCAGGGAAATTTGAAAATCCCCTTCCTGTTTGCTCCAGCCAAGCGTGGCGTGCTCTCAGGGAATCCTTGCAGGTGATCATTCTGATTGATTGCGTGGCGTGGTCTCAGGGAATCGTTGCAGGTGATCATTCAGATTGATCATCATGACTCCACGTGCCATGCCTCCTCGCAATAGGCGATCCCCAGCATGGAGCAATAGTGAGGTGCTGGACCTCATCAGCTGTTGGGGAGAAGAGGCTGCTCAGTCTCAGCTGCGGTCTAGCCGCAGGAATTTTGACACCTATAGGCAGATATCACGGGCCATGGCAGAAAGAGGCCATGAGCGGGACACTCTGCAGTGCCGTGTTAAGGTAAAGGAGCTTAGGAATGCGTATCGCAAAGCCCGCGAGGCAAACAGCCGCTCCGGGGCAGCCCCGGTGACTTGCAGATTTTATAAGGAGCTGCACGCGATACTTGGTGGTGATCCCACAGTCACTCCATCGACCACCACGGACACTTCCCAGCCCACCAGTGAAGGGGGGGGTGAGGAGGAGGACGAAGAGCAGGAGGATGAAGAGGAGGAGGAGGAGGAGGACGAGGCAGCAGCGATCCAGGGCACGGAGGAGTCCCTGGACGCATGCAGCCAGGAGCTCTTCTCAACCCAGGAGGGCAGCCAGCCACAGTGTCCGGCGGTTGCAGGGGCCAGCTCAGCAGCGGATTGCGGAGGTAAAGCTGCTTTTCTATGGGGAAGGCTGGCAGCTTGGGGTGGAAAGGGATGAGGGGGGCATTCCACCTGGAGCTCTTTTCAAGCCAGGAGGAGGGCAGGGGGGCATGCAGCCAGGAGCTCTCCTCTAAAGCCAGGAGGAGGGCGGCCAGCCACAGCGTCCGGCGGTTGCAGGGGCCAGCTCAGCAGTGCATTGCGGAGGTAAAGCTGCTTTTCTATGGGGAAGGCAGGCAGCTTGGGGTGGAAGGGGATGCTTGCATGTTTGCCTACATGTGGAATAGTGCATTGATGTAGTCTATTACCTCGCGGTAGTCATCATCAGTAATCTCTTCAAAGGTCTCAATAAGAGCACTTGCAATGCGCCTGCGCAGGTTTCCCGGGAGAGCCAGCGTGGTCCCCGTCCCGGTCACGGTCACTAGTCCCTGCCACTGTGCTACAATGGGTGGGGGGAGCATTGCTGCACATAGGCAAGCTGCATATGGCCCTGGGCGGAAGCCGCATCTTAATAAAATCCCTTCCCTTTGCTCGTCAGTGACTCGAAGCAACGAGAGATCTTCCAGGACAAACACCTACGGAGAATGTTGGAACAGTGTTCAGAGTAGGGCTCCTGCCACTTACCGGCACTCCCCACCCCCTCCTCCGCCACAGCTTTTCAGGGCAGGGAAGAAATCCTTCCCCCTGCCTGCTGCTCACACTGTGGCTCCTGCAAGGTACCGGCACTCACCACCCCCTCCCCCGCCACAGCTTTTCAGGGCAGGGAAAAAATCATTTCCCTTGCCTTTGGAGTCCACTCACCATAGCAGGGGCTCCGTTGCTGTATCTGTGCTGTCTGCGGGACAGGCAAACGGGGAATGCGGGGGAATGATAGGCATGTCTGCACTTTACAAGGGAACCACTGTGCAATGTATCTTTTTATTTTAGAAGGGTCGTCCTTCACCCCTTCGCCATCGCTCTTATCAACAGCTGAGAGGCTCAGGCGACTGAGGAAGCGGCCACGAAAAAGCAAAGAGGATCTTGTACAGCAAGTAATGCAACAGGCTGTAACGGAGAATCGAGTTGCACAGAGGTGGAGGGAGAATGAGAGCAAGTTGAGGGAGAAGGCGCGGAAGGAGAACGCAATTCACCACCGGAAAAGCACCGACAAGCTGCTCTCATTACTGCAGCTTCAATTGCAGACTATGCAGCGGCTTGTCACCCTTCAGGAGGAGAAGCTCCGCACCCACCACCCCAATTATCGTTTGCCCCAACTCCCTTCCCCTTCTTTGCCTCTGTACCCTCCAGGCCACTATCAGCCAAATGGTTATCACCATCCACAGCTGCCTCCAACTCCTCTGTCTTCACCGAACAACCCCCAGACCATTATCCACTGCAGTCTACCCCTAATAACATGCCTTACTGCCCTCCGCAAATGAGATTCGGGGGACATGGCCACTGTGAGGGCACTGGAGACTCAGAGACCTGGACATACTCCGATCTCTGACTGACCCCACGACACCCCCATTGCACCTCCCCTGCCTTCCCCCTCACATGCATCACAATATTTTCTTTAGCAACCGAAGTACCTGTTCAATACATGAATTGTCTTCTTAATAAATTGGTTTCTTTATTAAGTGTACATACATTATTACATGCTACAGAAAAGCAAATGCCTGTTCCTGTTAAAAGAATGCTCCCTCCCTCTGCACCTCACTTTAGAACTGGCTTTCAGCCTCAAAATGCTCCCTCAAGGCTTCCCTGATCCTAACAGCCTCGCGCTGGTCCCCTCCAAGAACCCTGCTCTCTGGCTGGGCATATGTGGCCTCCAGGCGTTGAACCTCAGAGGACCATGCCTGAGTGAAGCCTTCGCCCTTCCGCTCACAAAGATTATGTACGGCACAGCATGCGGAAATAACCGCGGAGATACTACCCTCGGCCAAGTCTAGCCTCCCATAAAGACAGCGCCAGCGCGCCTTGAGACGCCCAAAAGCACACTCCACAGTCATTCGACAACGGCTAAGCCTGTAGTTGAACCTTTCCTGACTGCTGTCCAGGCTCCCTGTGTACGGTTTCATGAGCCAGGGCATTAAAGGGTAAGCAGGGTCACCAAGAATCACTATGGGCATTTCCACTTCCCCCACGGGGATCCTCTGGTCTGGGAAAAAAGTCCCGGCTTGCAGCTTCATGAACAGGCCGGTGTTGCGGAAGATGCGTGCGTCATGCACCTTTCCAGACCAGCCCGCGTTAATGTCAGTAAAACGCCCACGGTGATCCACAAGCGCCTGGAGAACCATGGAGAAGTACCCCTTTCGGTTAACGTACTCCTCTGCTAGGTGGGCAGGCGCCAGAATAGGTATATGGGTCCCATCTATCGCCCCTCCACAGTTAGGGAAACCCATTTCTTCAAAGCCAGCCACGATGTCATGCACTTAATCCAGAGTCACGATTTTTCGTAGCAGGATGCGATTAATGGCCCTGCACACTTGCATCAGCACAACTCCAACGGTCGACTTTCCAACCCCAAACAGGTTGGCCACCGATCGGTAGCTGTCTGGTGTAGCCAGCTTCCAGATCGCGATAGCCACCCGCTTCTCCACCGGGAGGGCAGCTCTCAGTCTGGTGTCCTTGCGCCGCAGGGCAGGGGCGAGTTCAGCACACAGCCCCATGAAAGTGGCTTTTCTCATTCGAAAGTTTTGCAGCCACTGCTCGTCGTCCCAGACTTGCATGACGATGCGATCCCACCACTCTGTGCTCGTTTCCCGTGCCCAGAAGCGGCGTTCAACAGCCGTGAGCATGTCCATTAATGAGACAAGCAGCTTTGTGTCGAATGCATTCACTGCTTCGATCTCGTCTTCAGAATCATCACTGTCATCCTGCATGTCAAGGAATAACTCCACTGCATACAGAGATGTGCTGGCGACAGTCGTCAGCATGTTCCTCAGCAGTTCTGGATTCATTGCAGCACTCGACAATGGAAGACGGAGCGTGCCTTGCTGAAACCCTTGAAAGATGGCGCCGGAGGTGGAAGGAAACACAGGGATTGCTGGGATATGCCAAAAAGCATCATGGGTAGTTCAAACAGGATATAGAATGCCCCGCAAGTGACGCCCCCCCCCCACCACAAGCCATTGCGCCAGATCAGGAAGAGGTGTACTGTGGGATACATGCTCTAATGCGCTGCTCTTAATGCCGTATTAAGTGCCGCAAATGTGGCCATGCTATAACGCTGGAGCATCTCAGTGTGGACATACAATAGCGCTATTATTATTGCTGTATAAGGCGACCGCTATAAGCAATAGCACTATAATTTTGTAAGTGTAACCATACCCTTAGTTTATTGCGGGTTTTTTGAAGTAAAATACTAAGGGTCGATATTGAAGTTAGCAATTATGAAATGTATTGGAGATGTCTACCCTGCACAGTTATGTACAGAATATTCACTATTCTCAAAGTTCCATCTTAGTAAATCACGAGCACCGTGTAAAACCTGGAATGGCTTCTTTTGGAGGTCGTCTCTTTTTTGGTTATGTTAGTATTGTGGTCAAGAACAGAGAGTGGCTCTTATCAGGATGGTTCCATTATTAGTATAATTAGGAGATGCATAGGATTAACGGATATTCAGATTGTTAACAACTTGTGCGTGTTAAATATTAAGCCTTTATATTTTTAGTGAAATTGTGACATTCATCCTGAAGGAGTCCAAAGCACTACACTGTCTTTAAAAGTGCTCCACTCACTTCATCTGTTGTTTGAAGTGCTGCTATGTCTGGGCTGGAAAATTACAGCCATTTTAATGTTTGCAGAGTTGTTTTAATAGCACATAGCAATGTATGCAACAGTTTAGGAAAGGATTTTAAGAATTAACTGTGTTACTGGATTAAATATACCTGTGAAGAATACAACATGAATACATAAATGAATCTAAAACTATAAAGGAATATAATTTCCCAAATTTGTATTGGCCAAGATATCAGGGATAAAAGAAGAATATTTATACTTAAGCTATTAATTTAGGGTCTCTGCTCTTACTGAAGTCTGTGGAACAGCTCCCGTTGACTTTAAAGGGAGGTGGACCAGGCCTTAGACGTGGACTAAATATAAGTAAGGTTTATTATTGCTGATAGGAAAGACCAAACTACACTGAACCCTCACTAGAACGTGGGGTTTGGGGTCCATGCGCCATAATGCGTTACCATGGATTCAAATTAAAGTTACTAAATTTGGGATCCATGGCCGCGACCGCGCTATATGCCAGTTCATGCTACATAGACAAGCGTTCTAGCGAGGGTCCATTGTATCTACAACCTGCAGTATTTTTTCCTACTACTATTTCTTCTTCTGTGGCCTAATAACAAATTTCTTCATCTGTCACTGTATGAGAGACAGAGCAGTGGAATCAAAATGAACTAATAGTTTGCAATGTTTTTAATTTTTTTTAAGTTTGAATGTGGATTTGAAAGTATTTCAGCTAGGTTTATATTTCAAGTTGAAGTTTAAAAATGGTATGATAGTGCATGTGTTTTTCAAAAAACAACTTGTCCATTTCCAGAGAAAAAGGCCAGTATACATCATAGAATATTTTTATGAATGAGTTACTAAAAAGGTGGCTAACAGCAGGCTGACAAGAGAAATAAAAATCATTTATTACACACAGGTCTCTAGAGACTCCTAAACAGCCTTCACGGCTATTTTTAAGATTTAACTAAAGAGTACTGCAAAGAAGAGTCAGTAAGTAAAAGCCACAATCAGTCACCATTAGCAGATACTTCTATTTTGTCAAAAAACAGTTTTCCAATTCCTTCCTGGAATCAGCTACATTTAAACTGATTAAAGTGGAAGATTGAAAACTCAGTCTGAAGAAAGAAACTGGCTTATAGTCACCACAAAAAGAAAAAAAAAATCAATCAACACAAAGAGTACCGCAAGACAAGGCAATCCAAGAAGTCTCTATGACTGTTGATTTTCCAAGTTATTTACACAGAATACGCTCAGGGTCTGCACAGTGCCTGGAATGTGTTGTTTTGAGGCTGTTTACAGAAATGTGCAATTTGTTACACCTTTTAGAATTTGGAATCAAGTGTTACTCTTGTTAATACAGTTTGTAGCACCAAACGAGGATGGATTAAATCAGGCTTTTGGGCCCCACAACGTTGAAGGGAGGCTGAGCTGGGCTTTGAGCTATGTAGAGTTTCCTGCAGTAATGATGTGCTAACTGACAGCTTGGGTGAACTGCATCACTGGAAAGGTAGACTTGAGAGTTCAGGGAGTAGAAGACAAGTCTGGGGAGGACCTGGAGATGGGGAAGGAAAGAAGAATCTCTTGAAATCAAAGCTGGTGTGAGGGGTCTACATTTTAATGGAATGCAGCTTCCCTTTAATTTTAATTCAGACCAGAGGTTAAACATTGTTTGATACTGATAATTTTTTTTAACACATTTAAACACATATGTGATAAAACCCTCTGAAAGAATACTTAATGAAAGAATAACCTCATACAAAAGATAGTTTAGTACAATATCCATTTTTCAGGTTCCGAAGCTTTGTTTTGTTACTCATTTTAAATCTGATTATTTTTATATATAATTGTGTCAATAGGCAACTATCTTCAGGAATATAGTTCACATGCCATAACACACTTGCTGTAAGGTGATATGACTTTCAGCTTCTCAGTCAAATGCCTTGTGTTAGGCCCTAACAAGATTAAATCCCTGAATTACTTCCCCTCTGGAAAGGTTTAGCTCTTTAAGGTTAAGATTACCGAAAGAGTCCTTCCAAGAGAAGTCTATATCTCTGGAGACAGCAAACAAAGATTTTGGGGCAGCTAGCCATTCACCTTCAAAAATGCAAGCATTTGTTGCTAGGGTCAAACAAGCCTGACTTTTTTTCATTCAGCCAGTATTCTCCCAACTTTTTTTTCAATCCACTTTACTTTATTATAGTGCCTTCTAATTAATATCTGTGATATGATGTTCTGCTCCCTTAATGGAAATGGCCATTTCATCATCCTCATTTGATCCCTGGCTTTCTTCCATCGTGGTTCTTAGGCAAGTCTGCACTGTATGCCACTATCTTCCTGATAAATTACATTCTTTCTATGATGCATCTTGACGCACTGGCCTAATGGATATAACTGTGCTACTCAAATTTGCAGAAGAGTCTGAGAAATTGGAAAGAAATTAAATTTGTTCTGATTGTGCAGCATCTGGTTGAGATCATCACTGTAATGAATATGAAACTGGTCATGCAAACAAAGTAGTTCAACACACAGAATTGTCTGCCTACAGAAATGCTAGAGGGAATGCTAGAGATTCCAGTGCTTTATTTCTGCTACATTTTCTTGTTTAGATTATATACCATGATTGCTGCTGACAGACTGTGGTTTCTACTCAGGTTGTGAACAAGTCCTGATACTCTGAATTAAGCCTTTTTACCATTTGAGAACAAGTATGTTCAACCAAAGTAAAAACAAGCTGCTTGTTCTGCTGCTTCAATGAATACCAGTGGTACTAATCTTCCTCCTTCAGAGGATATGATGTTCTATCCTCTTCCATGCAGACGCTATAGGAAAAATAGGTGGGGCAGTACCCTTTTTCCTCCTCCTCTATAGCTCAGTAATTTTAATTTACAATGCTAGATCTTAAGCATAGTAAGATCCTGAGTCCTTATGTTATTACTAGTAACATACATAATTCTTTTTAGAGGCGCTAACATATGGCAAGCATAGTTTTCCTCGACTTCTGTAATTCATAGACGTGCTAAAGAAGATATATTGTATGCTACTTTATTGTATTTGTGTTTTCTCATTTTATAAGCACCACCCTCATCTTATTTTGCAGCTTGTCCTCTGAAGCTTGGCACCCTGTCTATAGGTTTTGTTTCTTTCTTTGCTCTCGTTTTTTTGATTGTGTTCTGCTTTGTAAATGGCAAATTGTCCTCCTGCATTTCTCTTCTAGTTGTTTTCCCTAGCATTCTGCAGTGTGTTATTGTGTATACTTTCATTTTAATTCAGATGTTGGAAATGCTAATCAATTAACCCAAAAAATAGGGCAGAAGATAAAGGAGCCTCTGAAATTCTCCAGAGCCAGTTCTTTTTCCAACCTCCACTTGTAAGCCTGTGAGTCACAGGCTAGACTGCTGCCTGTCAAGTAGTAATTTTTATCTGATATCTTTCCAGAGTTTCATTTATGAAAATCAATGGTTTTCATTAATGCTGGATTTCTGGGACCTGAGTTTAAAACTAATACTTCTACACTCATTAAACCATCCTCATATAGTATCGTTTCTCATTCCTGATAAGCCAGTGCTTTCTACCTGCTATACTTGAATGAAATGTTTTCTTCTCAAAGTTGAAGGTTTACTAGGCTGTCCTGATAGATAGCTGTCAGCTCTCATTTGCTTTTCTTGTTGTTTGCACAGACATTTTTCCCAGGCATATTAATAAATACGAATTTTAAGCAAGTCAAGATCAGCCTATACTGAAAGCTGATAGTCTAATTGTTTCAAAATAAGATTTACCTCTTGTATTTAATACTTAATAAACCATACACAGATATATTTGTTCTGTGTGCATTTGTGTGTGTATGAAAGACTGAATTCACTGTCTTCTGTGACAGATTCACTTGTGTTTGTGACTGTTAGCATTTTTAATGGTGAGCGTACTCTTAACATATGCCTACATTCCGTGTAAGCCTAGGGTTAATGGGACTTGAGTCAGCTGACCTGTGAGAGAAGCTCCTGGGCCTGAGCATCAATCTACACTGATTCTTAAACCTGATTTAAGACTTTCTAATCCAGACTTGAATCTGGGGCTCTGGCTTCCACATGACAGCACACACACCTGAGTCAAACCAATCGTATCCCAGAGTCCCCAGCATTTTCCTAAATTGTGGCCTCTCTGGTCCTTTCAGCATGGTGCGCAATAGGAAAACTTTATTACCCATCCTGCATGTAACAGGATGTTTGAACTGCCTGCTGAGGAGCGATTTTGTTCTGTGTGTTCCCAGCTAAGAGCTAGTAACATGGAGGAGGTGCCTTTTGAACTTGCGCTTGCGCTTTCACTCGTGTGTAAGGAAATGGGCAAAGCTTCTGTGAGGCACTTATGGGCATTTTGACAGCATTTTCTGACCCACCAAAAGTACCTGACTGATTCCATGATGGAGGAGGGGAGAGTACCCTGGCATGACAGACTCTCACTCCCTTATGCTGCTCCATACACTTCGGCATAGCCGCTGATGCCTCCTACATAAACTGCTGCTTGGAGTGCAAGGCCACAAGCACAAGCTGTGTGCATCATCACATTGTCATGAAGACTTGGGATGACCAAGAAGAAAGCAACATTCTTGGAGATTTGGGAGCAGCTTGCCCCAAACCTCCAGCAAAAAAAGACATGAAGGAGGTTGCCCTGGCCAGTCCAGAAGCAGGTCATAATAACTGGAAGCTGGCTACTCCAGGTTGCCAACCATCTTAATGCTGGAAAGTTGACTGTGGATCAAGTGGCTTCTGAGGCAATCAGGCATGTGGTTTACCCTAAGGTGGCAGGCATTAGATATTCCTGAGATAATTGCTAGTTTTGAGACTATTGGGTTTCCTAACTGCACTGGGGCCATTGATGGGACTCGTGTTCCCATTGTTTGTCCTTGTCAAGGAGCACATTAGTACATAAACCAGAAAGGGGATTTTTCCACTGTTATGCAGGCACTAGTGGACCACAGAGGCCAATATATGAATGTTAACGTGGGTGCACTGGTAACGTTCATGAAGCCTGAGTTTTTCACTGATTGAGAGTCTATGTTGATGTACAGTCTGGAACACTATTTTCACCAAATGACATTGTCATAAATGGGGTTACTGGACTCACCATTATTCTGGGGGACCTCACATAGGCTTATGAAACCATACCCTGATTTCAGAGGCCTTGGCAAAACAGTTTATTACACTCTCAACAGTTATAGAAGTGGGGAGCAGAGGCAGATCTAACAAAATGCATGGATGTATGGGGAGGACTGTGACTGACTAGGCAAAGGAACTGGGAGACAAGAAGCCAGGGAGTGGGTGGGGAAAGGAGATGGAGATTGGATGAGGAGACTGGGATTAGGTGCCAGTGGGTAAAAGAAGATGGATCAGATGAGGAGCCAAAGAGGGAGAACTGGTACTGACTGGGCAAGGAGACTGGAGACAAGGAGTTAGGATGTTGGGGGTGAAGGGGGACTGGAACAGGATATGGGAAGGGGGACTGATTGGGACTCATGGCGAGAAGAGATTGGGACTTGAAAATGGATCCTAGAGTGGAAGACTAGTAGTAGCTGGGCAAGGAGACTGGGACTGTGAGAAGCCCAAGGAATAGGATAGTGGGACTTGGACAAGGAGCCAGGGATGAGAAAGAGAGGACTAGAGTTGGGCAGAATGGGTCAAGCTTGGGGGAAATCTAGTACAGAAGATGAACTTGATTTGGGGGTGAATAAATGTTGTGTCATGAAGGGGGCTGTTGTCGGAGGAACCCTGCCTCATCTGTTGCAGAAGTGGAAAGGGTGTGTAGTAAGGAGGCAGAGGATTTCAGGGAGAAAAAAGAGGTGAAAGCTGCACTGGATAAGTAGATTCTGTCTCTGCCACAGGGCTTGGTTACACTTGAAACTCTACAGCGGAGAAGCTGCAGCTGTGCTACTATAGTGCTTCAGCATAGATGCTCACTACAGTGACGGGAGAGGGATTCTCTCATCAGCCTAGGTCAGGTTTGGCCAACCTGTGGCTTTGGAACCACAGGAGGCCCTTCAGAATAAGCGGCTCCTTGTATAGGCACTGACTTCGGGACTGGAGCTACAGGCGCCAACTTTTCAGTGTGCCGGGTGTGTGTGTGTGGGGGGGGGTACTCCTGGCTCTGCCAGAGGCCCTGGCCCCTCTCCGCCCCTTCCTGTGCCCTCCCCTGAGCCTGCTCTGCCCTCACTTCTCCTCTTCCTCTCCAGAACCTCCTGGATGCCATGAAACAGCTGATTAGAAAGTGTTGTGAGGGAGGCGGAATTGCTGATCAGAGCAGCTGCCAGTAGGTGGGAGGTGCTGCGGGCAGGAGTTGTGGGGAATAGATGATTGTGGGGCGGGAGCTGCTGAGGTATTATAGGAGCTCTTTGGCAATGTACATTGGTAAATTATGGCTCCTTCTGAGGCTCAAGTTGGCCACCCCTGGCCCAGGTAATCCACCTCCTTGAGAGTCAATAGCTAGGTCAGTGGAAGAATTCTTCTGTCAGACCTATCACTGTCTATGCTGGGGACTAGATTGGATTAAGTGTGTTGCTCAGGGGTGTGGATTATTCACACTCTGGAGTGACGAAGCTAAATCCACTTAACTTCTGAGTGTAAATCTGGCCTTAAAGTTCCTCTGTGACACCGAGCAAGTCACTTAAACTTTTCAGAGGCGGTCAGTGATTTTGTGTGCCTCATTTTCTGGGTGACTCTAAGGAAGGAGGTTCCATCACCTCCCTAGGTAAACCCATTCCGTTCTAATTAGTTAACTGTATGTTAGGACTTGTGGACACAAGTAAAAGAGACCTGCAGTTGTGATTTCCTATGCTGGACACTTACAACCCCTGTGGAAAAGAGACTCATACTGATTACATAGGGTTCAGTTTGCCTCGTAATATTCATATGTAGCTCCCATTAGCATTAACATCAGTTGCACATATATTCAGAGGAGTGAAGACTCCTTGGAGGGAGGCAATGTATTAAGACGAGAAACATCTGCAAATTCCACGTGTAATATGACAAATGATTTATTTCAGGTACTGAGCAATACAGTGAATATACAGGCTATGCAGAAACGTACCGATGGGCAAGAAGCCATGAAGATGATACCCCAAGGTAATACATTCACTGTTGAATAGCTGAGATCATTTTTACAATTAAAGTTTAGCCTTTATTCCCGAAAAAAAGAGTAAGGAAACTAGCATGAATTGCAGCTCTCAGGCCCTTTTTAGTTTCTTTTTTACAGATCTGAACAATTGGATTTTTAAAAACTGCTAGAAAGCATGTAGGTGCTTTGTTACAGATAAGGCCCATATATTCTATGGCAGGGCAATTCCCTACAGAATCTGTTCTTTGCAACAGGATAGTTTAGGGTAATAAACTAATTATTCATTAATTTAAACCTGTTATGGTTCCAAAGAAAACCTTTCAACAAGGAACCAAGTACAAACTGTAACAGAATTGTCTTCCTTAGACTGGACTGCTTGCAACAGTAGTTCTGAGAGGCATAAATTGCATCTATGCAGAAAGAGTGCTAACTCTGAAATCTGATAACAGTTTATCAGCATTTACTGTTTCACTGCTGAGCATTACCTTGTTAGGTGCCAAAAGCCACAGCTATCTATGACTCCATTTTACACTCTCATAACTTCTATGGTGTAATTGTGAATCTTCAGTTCAAAAATATCTGTAACACACTGAAAGGGCTTTTTTATGGCCGCCTTCACCATGATATCGGTTCTTCACAGACATAATGAATATATTTTCACATCACTGTGAGGTAAGGTGGTGCTATTATCTCTGCCAAGTTTGCATTTCAGAACAGGTATTGTAGCTTAGCATATTGACAGGGTTAACCTGCTGAATGAGTTGTAAAGCTTTGAGGCCCACTTCAATTCTTAGAATTGTTTCTTTGACAATATATTATTGACTACACAAAATTTTGCTGTTCTCCTTTTCCCAATGTAGGGATGAATGGCAGAGGCGCTGCACTGAAATTGTTGCTATCGATGCATTTCACTTCAGACGTTTCCTTGATCAGTTTGTTCCTGAGAAAATTAGAAGAGAACTCAACAAGGCCAGTAACTTCTAAGGCCCATTATTTACAGCCATTTCATTAATGTTGGAGTTATGCTTTCCCATAGTTCTTGTAGGATCAGCAACTCCTTTGAAGGGGACATCTTGTTTAATTGCAGTATTATTTCATAATAGGTATCCTTCATATTTTGCAATAGTAAAATTGAAGTCTAAGCATGCCAGATAGAATACTTGTTGGTAAATGGTTTCTGCCTTGGCATACATTTTTTAATTTTCTAAATGGAAACTAATAGGTCTGTCCAAATCTTCCCAATAATGTTTTTCAAAGATTCTAAGGCCAGAACTAAAAAGTTACCACTATCAATATTTCCTGCCATTTGTGTTTGATTGGTTAGCTGTACTGAAATTAGTCTACCCTATGATTTTAAAGAAACAAAAAAAAAAGTACAGTACCTCACATTTCTATAGAGTGATGACCAAATTCTGGATTAATTTTTTCTCCTCTAAATGAGTATCCAACTTACGTTTCTATTTTCAATCAGACACTGGAGAGGGAATTCTCTTGCTTTATTATGGATCTGATCCTAGCCCCATCTGGAAACCAAGTAAATATTGAATTCTGATGATACTGTACATTCTTGATATACCTTTTCAGCTACAGGTATCTTTAGTTACAACTTTTTTAAAACTAAATAAGGCAGGTTTTTCGTTAATTTCTATGCCTTGTAATTAATCTTTAGTAGGTGTACATATGTAGTATATAGGCCCAATTGCGAAAGGTACGTGGAAACCTCAGTTTCCATTTTATGTCACTGGGAATTGAAGCATTCAGCACCTTTCAGGATCAGGTCCTACTGTAGATATGTAAGTAAATTCAAGCAAGTATAGGCAAGCTTTTCATTGATCTCCCAACCGAGAAGGAAATACCACTTTTAAGGTAATTTTTCCAAAAATGATGTACACTGATGAAGACTAATTTTAGTTTAAAAACCCCTGTTTTCTGTATAAAGTAACATATATCACATCATTCCATCACTGATGGTAATGAAATAAGCCCTGAAAAACAGTAAATGAATTTAGTAAACTTCAGTGACAGTTTAATTGGAAAACTAAATCGCCCACCCCAATGCATTTAAGATCAGACTAAACTTATCAATCATATTGATAGATGTAAATCCTTTCATATAGTAGGATAAATGTATGCATTTTCTTCTGTTTAGAACTCCTGTTAGGCAGCGGTAGTTCAACATGAACAGGTTAATCATATCTGAGGAAAATGCTAAGCCAACTGCTGAGTGAAATAGATTTTACATTCCATTAAGTAAGGTAAACTTAAATATAAGGGGAAATTCTATACTAAATTATACTAGAAATCACCAGGCTTCCAAAGACAACATATTGCTAGTGTATACAACGTTATTTGTCTACACTGGTTTTCAGACAGTGTATTTAAACTAAGAGAGTTAATTTTTTGTGCAGTGTGGAAACAATAAGTGTTGCAATTTCTTATCTAAAATGTATTATGATTTAATTAATTAGACCATTGATTTATTTAGGCCATCAAATACCTTTTTATAGAAGAATGGCAGCCCATGATAGGATAGGGATCAGTATCCATTGACTCTCACATTTCTGTTATACTTCTGTTCTGTTATTAATAATTAGGAAATAATTGAGAGAGACATTTAAGGGAGTGGTTTTATTTTTTTTTAAATGGATCCTATCTATTTTGGTTGGTATTATATCTCCCTTTTTAAGCTATGCTTATCTCAATGAGACCAGATGTTAATTGTCAGTCAGTTTTTCCAAGAGGCAGTTTGTTGGGACTGACACCTACTGGTGGTGCTGGAATTATTCTTATTTGAAATTATTAATATGGGAAATCACCAAACACTAATTCAACCATAAATTTATTAAGTCCAAAGAACAAATGGTATTTATGCAGTTGATCAAAACATGCCTAACAGCCCAAAGATAACCAGTCACTACACCTAGTACAGCAACAAATTATTCATAAGCATGTGATCAGTGTATTTAAAAACAGATCAGACTCAGGGAAAGCTGTTTCATCCTGGTGTGCTCCAGAATGATCAGGTAGGGTCTGACAAAGAACTTTGAGATTCATGGCTCTCTTTATACCCATCAGCTAATTTGCTAGCTGTAGCAAAAACCCAGTTTGAAGCAATGTATCCTTGCTTTTTTCCTTCCTTTCTTGTCTACTCCCATCTCCTTGCTTGTGCTTGTTTCTGTTGAAGAGAAAAGGTTTTAAAACTTCTGTGTGCGTGTTTCTTACTACTGCAGCTTTTTATTAGGTTTTTTTTTTTCCACCATGCATCCTTCCTACACTACTACTACTACTACTACTAATTATTCTCACAGCCTTACTTTATTTGCTGATTAAGGTCTTTTCCTGCTTATTAGCCACAAACTATGAAGCAAATATATTATTTTTTAACCAGGCTTAATTTATTTGGTTTCATAACTGACTGTATACCTGGTTTAACCCATCCCTGAAAAAAATGATCAGTGTTGTCTGAGATCAACTGTTTAGAATTCTAAGACATCCATTGTGCCTGATTTCAATATTAAGATGTGCAAATACACAATGTAAGAAATGTAATAGTAAGATATAATACAGTAGCCCTATGTACTCATCATGATTCCCTTGAGAATAGTGCTAGCTAATAATAATCTATCCCTGGTGATGCTTTATAGCTTAATTATCAAGATACAACTTGATCTTTTTAATTTCCAGCAGAGCATCACTTATTTAGAAATTTGAGATATTTTATGACCAAGACAGTTCCACTCTTATATGGGCTCTAAGGGTCATTGTGGCACGAGAGGTCCTCCAGGCACTCAGCTCGCTACTTCTGGAGCTCTTCTATCTGTTAGGTAGGACAGAGAGAGAGGATATAAAGGTGGTTTCCATGTTCTCCATGGATTTTCTCTAGGTACTTCAAAAATACATGTCCCACTCCTTCCTGCAAATAAACAAACACTCACACAAACAAAATGGCTGTCTTGTTCCAATATAGATCCAGTTCTTTCATCTGGGGAAGTTTATTTTCCACACAGCTGTGTAATAGCTTGCTAGGTACTGTCATTTTTCACAAACCTGCTCCAGTCATTGAGCACACCATATTTCTGACTTGAGAGAGATTTTAAAAAGCCACATGCATCTGATAGAACAGGTAATTTGTGAACTGTTGTGTAAGCTCTCTGTTGTAAGCTTTGAATAATGGTGTACTGCCAACTCATAACTAATATCTGTCAGAATTTACAGACTGCATGGGGGCGAAAAAAACAGGTTTACTAATCCCTACCAGACAATGTGTTCAATACATTTTTATACCTTTTTCTTTTTTTTTTTTTTCTTTTTTTTTTTTTTTTTAAAGATTTCAAGGAGAGATTTGCCATTCCCCCCGACCCCGGGTCTCTTGTAGAAGTATCTTTCTTTATTCAAGATTTATGAGTGTGTCAGGTTTATCCCCTCCTTCCCTCACTTAATATTATATAAGACCTGTATTTTAAGATGGCTTTGTGTATTTTAGTCTCAGTTTCAGGGCTTTAAAGAACATGGGACAGATTTGTCCTGCAGTTACATAGTGATTTAACCTACTGTAATGGTCTCATAATATTCCATGTGTGGATCAGTGATAGGTCTTTCAAGTTTTCACTTCCCAAGCTATCACAAAAATGCTTCATTACATTTAATTTAGTGCTAGAAAAATGTCTCCTTTTCTTGTAAGGTCATTCTGTTTGTTTGGCTCAGGTGAGTTTCTTTTGTCTTTGATTGCCATTGTAGCTGCTAAATCACAAGTCGGTACTTTCTGGGTCATGCTCTCTAAATTTTCATTGCTTAACTGGTGAGAAGATATTTTACACCTTTTTGAGAAACAATTGGGTGGTCAAAAGACCCAAACAAACAAAAACCTTAAAAAATAACAAGGTCAGAATATTTATTAAATTTACAGTACTTGTATATAATAGTAAGAAAAGATTCAACCATTTTAAACCTATAGCTAATCTAACCTCTTTAGTTTTGTGAAAGCACGAAATGAAATACTTCCTTATCCTTGAAAAGTGATAATTATGCAGGACCTAGGGCAGCAGGAGTTGCATAGGGGAAAGGGGATTATGCAGAACAACCATAAATACCTGTGCTTCGATGGAAGCCCTCTAAGGAATCTGCATAAAGTGGTTTGGGAGATGGTACTCTTTGTAGAATCATAGAGTATCAGGGTTAGAAGGGACCTCAGGAGGTCACCTAGTCCAAACCCCTGCTCAAAGCAGGACCAATCCCCAACTAAATCATCCCAGCCAGGGCTTTGTCAAGCCTGACTTAAAAACCTCTTAGGAGGGAGATTCCACCACCTCCCTAGGTAACCCATTCCAGTGCTTCACCACCCTTCTAGTGAAAACGTTTTAAGCCAGCCTGAAGCTATATTGAATTTTAGGTTACCAGAAAACAGTAGAATAAAAATGCTGATTGCCGTTATCTAACACTAAACTTAACAATATAGCATCAGAACTACTGTCAGAAACCTCCTCTGCTGATATGCCTTTGTCTGCCTGCAGGCATACTGTGGCTTCGCTCGACCTGCTGTTCCCCCTCAGCATCTTTCAGCAATAGCCACAGGAAACTGGGGTTGTGGTGCTTTCGGCGGTGATTCCAGATTGAAAGGTAAATAATAGCAGTGATTTAAGGACAGAATGAATCAAATATCAGGTTCGAGTACACTTTCTATTTTAGGTGCTTGGACACTTTTTGGTTTAGAAGGAAGTAAGTTTTTATTTCTCCCTCTTTGAAAGTCCTGAAAATTGAAATGAGTTTTTATAGCAAACTGCTAGCGAAGTAGTACTAAAACCATCTGTAGTACTAATCCAAAAAGGAACATGCTTGTTCTTAAATTAATGTATTTTGCACATTATAGTGGGAGGGAGGCTGTAAGTCTATTTTGACAGGCAAGGCCAAATGGAATGAGCATGGGAATGAGAATCAAGAATTTGAGTTTTAAGTCGTTGCTGCCACTGGCACACTCTGTGGCTTTGGGCGAAACCTCTCTGGGCCAAATTTTGAGCGCAATCTTAAGTGGACCTTTATTTATGGGCCCACAAAGCCATCTTAATTATCCAGTTGTACTCTCAAATCCGGTACAGTGCTTAGATACCTAAATGATCTAAAATGCAGGTGCAAATAATATTGGTTGCAAAATAGCCCAGAACTATTAGACCTGTAGTAGGGCGGTCACCCCACTCCGTCCCTGAAGGGGTTAAACCAACCCTGGAAGAGGGCTGCCCCAGGGAGCCAATAGGAAAAGGCTGGGAGGCAGCCAATCAGGGCAGGCGTGACCCTATAAAAGAGCTGCAGGGCCAGAAGGCATGGCAGTCTCTCTTAGCAGTGGAGAAGAAGGACCTACCTGCCCACATTGGTACCTGAGGTAGAGTAGTGCTGGAAAAAGGCAAGAGGAGTTGGGAAGCTCCAGCCTGGTAACTCCCCAGGCTGCAGGCCTTGTGCAAGGCCTTCAGAGGTACTGGGGCTGCAGAGGGGTAGCCTGGAGTTAGGCAGAGGCAGCTGGTCCAACCCCCTTGCTAGTGATAAATGGTTTACAGACTGCAGTCTGCCCCAGTGAGTGGGGGCTAGATTATGACTGGCAGTAGCCACTGAGGCAAGGTGGAGTTTAGAGGGTTGGGGGTTTCCCTGTGAGGGGAGACCCAGACTCTGGGTTACTGCTGGGGCAGAACCCCGAGGTAGAGAGACACAGGGCCAGTGGCATGTGAGTCTCTGGTCAGGAGGAGGAACTCTGGGCTGGAGTCGAGCTACTTGCCAGGATTACTGGCAGGAGGCGCCACACTGGTGAGTCTCGCTGTGCTACATGCCCTGTTTTTTCCCCTACCACTCTGAGGGCACCAATTGCCAGTGCAATATAGTTGACATCATCTTTACGAAAGGACAGGAAACATAGCTTCCTTTGAAACCTCTATCAGTGACTCCTGATCTCTGCCTTCCTAAAAGGCAAAGTGTATTCTTGAGACCTCCAGACTCTTAAATTTCTCCTTCCTTGCAACCAAGTCCCTCAGTTTTCTTGCCCTGTCCTTAATCAAGGCATTCAGCCTGTAGCAGACCCCAAAGTCCTGGATTAACTTGGGACTGCTTCCCACTTTTTGGGTGCCTGCAAATCAATCACTCGTTTGGATTCTGGATTAGTAAATCCCCTGGTCTAGTTCTACATAATTTAAATCTAAACAGAAATTGGCGTATTTTGCTGCTTATTGTCAGGTGTTTGGGGTGAAAAAATATTTTTAAAAGTTAGTTTTATAACTATGGCCTAGTGAATATTTTAGGTGGTCATTTTAGAAACTAAGTGTAAGTATTATGATCTTTAGGCTGCCAGCTTCATTAGTTTTTTGTTTCCCCCCCCCCCCCCCAATGTTTGTTACTTAGCGAGAGCCTATTTTTCACTCTGTGCTCATTGATTTCATGACAACTGTTTTTTGTTTTCCATTAAATAAAATAGATTACCAAGTTCAGGCCATCAATACAAAGAGCCAAATCTGCTGCGAGCTGTGATCATATTTGATGGACAGTTCAAATTAGGGTGATTTTAATAAATGTTTTAATTTGCATAAGAGTTCTTCTTAGTTTGAAATGCAATATCCTAGTGTAATCCCAAAATGTATGGGTTTCTGCTAGAAATAATGATCACTTAACTATATGGTGCGATTGCACCAACAGCGGACATGAACTTTACAAATGAAGGATCTTCATTGAAAATTCCTTTCTTCTAGTCTCACAGAGGTTCAGTCTGGGGGTGGCGAGCAGGACTGTCCCAGCACACTTGTTGAGGAGAGAGGCATTACCTTAAAAAAATCAAAAAAAAAATCAAAAAAAAAAATCAGTGTTTAGGAGATGAAAATTAGAGGAGGACATCAGAGAGAGTAAGAGTATAAGGGCATGGCAGAAATATAACTTTGTTTAAACAAATATAAATAAGCTTTTTTCAGTTACAATATATGCACAGAAATTTAATTTTATTTGGCTTTTGTTCACTAATGTTGTGGCCTATTGATGTTCAAAAATGTTTATAACCTGACTTCCAGTAAGCCAAATGCTATAATTATCTCTAGTCGGGCAAGAGAAAACTAGCCACTTTTTCTACTTATTGGTGGAATTTGCCTTACTTTCTGTACCTATCTATGATTTTTTCAGAGCTGAGATTCTCCATTTAGTACCACTTGAAAGCAGGTTTTGCTGCTGCTCCTGTGTTCAGAATATAGATCAGAATATACACATGTATCCTCTGACAGTAACCAAAGGGTTCTCAAACTTCATTGTACCATGACTCCCTTCTGACGACAAAAATTACTTCACCACCCCAGGAGTGAGGACTGAAACCTGAGCCCAACAAGCCCCACCGCCCTGGGGGCGGGGCATGAGGGGGAAGGGCAAAGACTGAGCTCACCACTCCAGGTTGGGGAGAGCAAAGATGAAGCTCAAGGGCTTCAGCCCCAGGCAGGGGGCCTGCAACCGGAGTCCTGCTGCCCAGGGCTGAAGCCCTCGGGCTTTGCTTCGGACCTGAGTAGTGAGTCTTGGGCTTCGACCCCGGATCCCAGCAAGTCTAAGCCAGCCCTAATCACCCCATTGAAAGGGGGTTTTAACCCACTTTGGGGTCCTGACCCACACTTTAAGAACCACTGCTCTAACTTTCTGCTATGCTTCCATCAGATATTAAACTTTGGGGCTGATCCACTGAAAGAGGTGGAAAGACATCAATTAGAGTTGGATCAGGCTCTAACAAGGGTTTGGGTGTGTTAGTACTTGGTTGGTAGAATTAGGGAACAGCTAGGTGCTGCCCAAGAGATGGTATGATTCAGCATGTGACTTTTTTTTTCCTGAGTCAGTGCTATATCATATTTGAAGGGTAAAAACAGCCTTTTTGACTAAAACATGGAGCAAAACAAAGAACTTGACCAACTTCTGCTCATTTTAAATCCCATGATTCTCTTCTTGAGAATTGAAGTGGTAATTCCTGGCCAAATTCAAACTATTTATTACATTCTGCCTGGGCAAATTCCCTATATGATTTCAAGTGCAAAAGATACTTTCTCCTCTTGTCCTAAAATGTTATATACCATTGTTTGCACTATGAAATTTGGGAATGGTTTTATTCCAATAATAGCTCAGTTTTTAGTGGTGGAGAAAAGTCTATTGGTTAAAGTTTGTAAAGTGCTTTAGGATCCTTCATGATGGAAGGAATTATATACATGTAAGATTATCCATGTCACCTGAAGTTTTTATGAACTAAAAGAAACTGATATGATAGACTTTATAGCTGTCTTAAATCTGACAATATATGGCAGTGAGAAAGCAACTTTAGAAATTAGGAACTTGTGTACTGATATGACATTTTGGGCTATATTTTGTATATGTATTTTTATAACCCTTTCTAGTATGATGTTGACCAATGTTTTATGTGTGTTCAGAAATGCAAAGATTCAAGTTTGAGCTACGAATTCATTTTCACAGATGATTAAAAAAGCGAAATAGTCTTTATCTCCAAACATTCTACCAAGAGATTCTGCAGATGTTTCAGGACAACATGGTTATTGTATATTTTTTTAAAAATATATTACATTTGTCCCAGAAACCTTCATCACACTTGAGCATGATTGTGTGTCACAGATTAAAGAAAAGTTATTGTATTGAAAATACAGTCTGAATCAAGGTCACAGTGAATGACCTGAGAACACAACAAAAGGCAGTATAAAGAGAGAAAATTATTCCCAATTATAGATAGAGGAATGCTCTGTTGGCTAAAATAGACTTTATGAAGTAGATTTCAGCTTTTGTGACTTTTTTTCCAATGATCTTAAACTATGAGCATAGCTATTTTGAATATTTAAAAGGTGAGCTTATCTGGCTGTGTACACACGTGGTAATGTCTGTCTATCAGCTAAAGATGCAACTGAGCTACAAAGTTTGGATCCCCATCTAAACCTTCCCAAAGATTGGGGTGCTTGGAGGCAAGGTTTTGATTTGGATTAATTTCTACTTTGTATCAAATGTCATCAGCCTGAGGAGGGGCTATAACTGATTTAAAGTCACCACAGAATTGACTGTTAATAGAAATGCCCCTTTTTTGTCTCCTTCAAAAAATTCTGCTTTAGTATTGTGAAGTGGGCTTTGTTTGTTTATCTTTCTGAACTGCATTGTGTGGCACATAATGCCAAGATTCCTTCTCACAGAGGATTTGCATGCTTCCATTCTCTAATTTTCATTTGTTCATTTTATGAACTGTATGTACTGGAAAGGGTTAAGGAGATGCATACAGTTATCCTGTGGATCTGATTTACTACAGTCTAACAGCCATGGTCATTAGTGTTTGTTCCCATGTCCCTTACATTTCTTTGCACAAGAGCTCTTTGGCCTCTACAGTCTTTTCTATAGTTAATTCTGTAGGTTCCTACTGGAACACTTTATCCAGGCCAACTTAGTGTGTTCTTTAGAAAAATCTAATGGTATATCATCGTATATTGTAGTACTGCCGAAAGGTTCAACTTAGGATTTATGGTTCCATTGTGCTAGTTTGGTGGGAATAATCTGAATTGATGCTGCTTGTACAGAAAGGATTTCTTTCCAGATTGTGTTAAAATATTTACCCAGTTTTCTAGTATGTTCCAGTTAAAAGGGAAGAGCAAGGTCTGAGAACTAAAATAAATGCTAAATGTTCATTACCTTCATCGTGTTATGAAAATGTATTCTAATGAGGTATGTTATTTGTGATTACATGAGAGTCAAGGTACTTCTCAACTACCCAGATCAGTGTTTTTATAAAAACTTCTCTAACCTGAAAAAATCTGTTCAAAAACATTAAGTGAGAAACCAAAGGGAGGTTTTTTCCATTCGCTTCAAAGGACATTGGGTCAGGACCCAGTAGGGGTGAGAGAAGGGAAAGGAAAGGCTTGAATGGTGGGAAGTCTGACTGAAGCCACTGCTGTTTGTCCCTCGCATTCATGAATGTCAAGTGTACAGATTTTTAGCAATTAAAAGTAAAAACTCAAGTGGAAAGCCATTTGCAGAGTACCTTCTCATGCTCCTACTGCGGTATGCACAGTTTCATAGTTCATTTGGCCTCAATGTGAAGATTCATTAGCCTCAGTTCTCCTATGCAGGTTACTTCATAAAGCCCTTTATAAAACAGAACTACTGAAGTGCTACCAAATCCATAGGCTGCTGATTCAGTATTTTAATTAAAATATCGTCCCCAAATTGAGAATGATCATGAATGTGATGAGTGTAATAAATAATTTAGTTCTGGATTTAAAAAGGCCTTTCAATTAAAGAGCATAATGTGTTAAATTTGTCCTTCTAGTTGAACAATGAATACCTTACTAGTGTGCTTTGCCCTGCCAGGTGTGAATGTAAGGACAATTCCCTGTCATTTTTTTGTTTAAAATAAAATTCTTCACCACCTTCTACCTAGTGAGTATAGAGTGGATAAATATCCCTGACGGATATTGGGAATGGAAAGATTAGCATTCAGACAAATATATCTCCACAGACAAGAAATAACGGTAACCCTCCATAGATTCAACAGTTCACAGAAATCCATCGTTTGGAACATAGTAGGGCGGATTGAGCTAAACATGTGATTTAAATAATACATAAAGTGTCTATCACGCTACTTAGCTAAGTATACTTACACATTTCACTCTTCAGAAGGAAGTAGTCTCCCTATTTTCCATATGAAAAAAATTACCCTGAGACAGGGAGACTAAGTAATATAATGTACCCAAGCTCATAGAAGGACCCTGTGTCAGAGTTGTGGAGGCAGTGTCATCCAGTGGGTAAAATATAAAACGGGGACTTTGGAAACCTGGATTATATTCCATGCTCTCCCATTAACTGTCTAGGGGTCACAGAAGCCCCCTTTATTCATGCTGAGCAGTAGTTTTCTAGGCTAGATTGGGACTCTGCATTGAGTAAAGGACAGTGTGTATCTGCACTAGCTGAGGGATTCACAGTTTGGGCCCTGCTTCCCCCATGTTTTTGGGGGAAGGAACCTAAACTAACCCTTTCCCTGGCATAGTTTACACTCTAATGTGCCAGTGTTTGTTGCGGGAGGAGCGAAGGCTCCGCCCACTCTCTGGCCACTTGAATGGAAGAGAGCATATTTGCTCAGTGGTGGTTGCTCTGCACTCATCTGGCTTTGTGACCCACAGTGCAGGCTCACACAAGGGAGTGGGGGAAGTTCTCTTAATCCACAGTGCTGGCACATTAGCCAGTTCATAACTGAGTCCTACGTGAACAGGCCCATTTACTTTCAAGAGAACTACAGTACTTGAACATCAAGATACAACTTGATGTAAGAGAGCAGAATCTGGCCTGTTGTGTCTTTGACCTATTGTGTATTTAACTGCTCTGAGCTTCACTTTCTGGTTGTGTTTTAAGTGAAATAGTACTTGCAATTTTACAAAAAGTGGGCTTTAAGATCTCCAGTTGAAGAATACTATGTGGTGTGATTATTAGTTGTGAAAGCTCCCAACCTTAAATTTAGACCACAAAGTACTCTGCTTCTATAATAAATTCTTTTCCTATATTTACCTGCATTCTATGTTCGTTCTCTCTTTCTCTCTCTCTTTTTCCCCTTCCCCCTGCAGCCTTAATACAAATCCTTGCAGCTGCGGAGGCCGGGCGAGATGTGGTTTATTTTACCTTTGGAGATGCTGAGTTGATGAGAGAGATTTACAACATGCACACCTTTCTCACTGAGAGGGGCCAAACTGTTGGTAAGCATAAAACAACCTCTACTGTGAAATACCAAGAGGAATAAATTCATCTCCAGTGTGAAAGTTGAACTGTAATAAATGTAGACACTAATGTCATAAATGCTGAATTTAAGTAAAGAAAACCTCAACATTACAGGTCTATGCAAGAAGCTGTTCCTGAAAAAGTGGTAGATAATGAACATGTGCCATCTTATAAGTTAGTTTTGGTAACTGAAAGCCTGCCAGAGCTCTAAATAGAAGTTGAAATACTTTTTTGTCTTTAAAAAAAACTAGGACCCACATTTTTGTTCCTCGTACTATTCCAGTATGGTGGTATGAGCCCTATCCTACAAGCACCTGATGCACCTAAGTAGCCAGATTTGAAGTCATTGGGACACATTGAGTCCCAATAGCAGTAAAGGAGAAGCTACATTCATTGCCCTGCTAATAGTAGTATCTCTAACTTCTTTGTCAACAGAACTCTAAATTTAGGTCTTTGCAAATCAGTTGGAAACAAAACCATTACAGAATGGATTATTTTTTAACATTATAAAGTGTATGTACGTATACATACTGTGAAATTCACAGAACTCTGGTAATTTTGTGCAATGAGTTGTACAAGCAATGGATTTTATGCAAAGAACTGAATTGAGGGGGCCCAAAACCTTGTTTTCAACTAGCCAGCAAACCACAGATTATGACACCGTCCCTCTTGGTATGCACTTTCAGCCTACACACTGAAATAAGAGCTGCTGCCCCTTCACTTCCCCTAAACAATGTTTTTTCCCACTGAAATCCATGTAAATGCAGATCCTCTGGCCTGTACACAGTTGCTGGCTGTGAATATACACATACATATAGCATGATGCAGTAATTTTAGAAACATGCATTGGTTTTATTTCTTTTCATTTTCAAGGGGATGTTTACAGGCTGTTGCTCAGATATTATAATGAAGAATGCAGAAGCTGTTCTACTCCAGGACCAGATGTGAAGCTTTACCCTTTCATATATAATACCCTTGAATCCTATGCAGATTCCACGGATGAAGATGAGAAAGGGTTGTGTTTTGATGACTAAAATAAAAATTTATGAGGATTTTTTTCCTCTCCTTCTAATATATTATTTGAGTTGCTGGGTGTAATATATGGACCAGCTTAACTTAATATCAGTGTATATAATACTGCATTTGTAATCCTATAAACTCTCCTAACCTAAAACCAAACTTCCAGAGGTGAGATGTTCTGTTTATACAATGCAAACCCCATCCATCCACATATACAAAAGGGTTTGTTTTGTAAATCCTGTTTGCATGTCGTCTTATTCATCAGCAGATTTTGGTCTATATTTGTTACCCTTTGGAATCAACAAATACCAGTTTATGTTGAAACTTCCTCTTTAAGAGAACCTCTAAAATATACAGATTTCCAACATAAAGTGATTCCTAGTAAACCCACAGCCTTGTTACTCATGGGCGTGATGTTAGGAAAGCCTGTCTTTATCCATTTTATTGGAAATTCTAACCGTTCCAGTCCATCCCTGGAACTGCCATGGTACTTTTGCCTTTAATTTCTGCAGTTTTAAAAACGTCACAATTTTAAATGTTTTGAATAAAAAGTAGAAATTTAAAAACTGCAAGGATTATGGGGAAGCAAAAATTAAAGCGGCACCCACAACTACTACTCTGGTGTTGGCACTCTGAGGAGAGCAGGATAACAGAAAGTTAGACTGGGAAAGGGAAAAGAGGAGCTGAGTTAAAAGGAATAAAGAGAGAAAACATTAAAACTAGAGGAAACAGAGGGAACAATTTCACATCGTTTACTTACATTCTTAAAAATTTGTAGTAGGACCCAAGTATTATATAAAATGGTGAACAAGTTCTTAAACATGATGTATGTAAAATTACTCAAGGTTGTTGCAATGGTTTGTAATATTGCTGGAATTCAGCTATTTGTTAGATTTACAACAGCATAGCAATGATCCCCTATCTAGAATATATACTTATATGCCTGTAGATGTGTATAAATGTGCACACAATAGAAATGAAGCAGGGATATAATTAGTTAGGCTTCGATGAGCAAGAAATCTTTCCATACTACAAAAAAGAAAACCTTAAAACAGCAACTGTTGGTGGGAGCTGGGTGTGTGCCCTTTGAAGTATGGAAGAGATAATAGTGGAGGTATGTCATAGGAAGTAGTGTAGAAATTGTGCTATTACCATCTCCAGGAGTCCAAAATTAATGCTGCTGCTGTACATTAAAGAAATGTATGAATGGATTTCAAGACTTCAGAAATATAACTCTAGCATAACATCCCAGGAATACATACTGGCCAAACTCTATTGATTTCAGTGAAAGTTTTGACTCTGATAAGCAGTCTGCAATTTAGTCCCAAGTTGGAAAGTATGGCCTTCTCTCCATTAGGCTTTTTTTGTCCAATCTCATTATTGCTACTGCTGCTACCAATTAAGCGCCACAGGTGGTAGTAATACAGAAAGCTGTAGAGTAGATAAAGCACTGTTGGCCACCAACATTTTCAGCATGATGTCTGGTAGATCTCCTCTGGGTGGGCTTAGACAATGTGATACTTAAATACCGGTGTGCATTCAGAGTCCGGTCTACATTAAAGTTCCTGCTGCTGCTCATACTGTTGGAGCTGAACTAGTGAGGAATTTAGGACTTGAAAAAAGATTAGTGCAGACGCTCTGTAAAAACATCTTCACAGTTTTGCTAATGGTTCAATTAGGAAACATCAGCATTCCTTGTAATTTAATACATTATGGCACAGGTGATTTAACCCTGCAGATCCCAACTGTTGTCCTTTCTGACCATCCAAATCCACTGAAGAGCAAACTGAAAAAGAAATCTTGATAAAGGGACTTGGAATAGCATTTCGGCACCTTTATTTTGTTGATACCTGTGGCTTTAAAGCTAAAGGAAACGTGTCTGTTCCAGGAGTTGCTCAGATTCTGACTATAAAATGTTAATGCTCATAGTGAACTTTTATTCCAGCCATTTTGTTCTAAGGATCATGTTTTAGGATTTGACTCCAAATGCACTGCTGATAATAAACACAACCTGATCATACATGTATACAAAAAATTGAAGCTAAATGTCGAATCCTGTTCATCTTACTACTTATAGCAAAGGCTAACAGGATTTGGCCTAAACAACTGGAAGAAAATATAGCAACAAGTCCGGTAGTTGGGCATAACTTCCTCCCTTTTTTAAATATACAAGTCTTAATGAGAACAAGCATTGTGTTCATCTTTGGGGAAAAAATCAGTTTTGTCGATCAAGCTCTACCAAATGAATTTCTTGTCATTACAAGAAAATCTACTTCAGCCATGAAAATGGAGAATATTTGTAACTATGGGATGATTTTCTCAAGTTTGTTTTCTGACTGTACCATAGTGTATTCAGTTCAAAGAATAAGATGTTTGTAGTATCAAGAATTTCCAGGACAATCCATGTGATCAATCTGTTTTTTTTTTCCTTAAAATCCTGGAGAATTAAATAATGGTGGAGCAGAGAGAACAACTTATTCAAGCTCAGTTCTTTATTGTATGTTCCTCCATATTTTTTTTAAATGTAGCTAATAAACTATTGTCTGCTGTTTCACCTATCTATACAGAATTCATTTAATTCATATATAGTCACCTGAACATTTTGAAATAATGTCTCCTGTATCCTTATGTACTTGGCCTTTTGAAGGGGGAATACTGTGAGGGCACTTGCAATGTAATGTTGAGTGCAGCATAAAGATTATATTTACTTGTACAGATTTGAAGTAACACAGCACGTTGTTAAGAGCATTATATTCCCAGGCTCTTTCTAATCTGAGAGAAAACTAAACTGTCCAGGATGTTCCATCAAAGCCAAAAGGATAACTTTGGGTCAGTGTAGTATTTGCTGTACATCTTAATTTCTTCTCCACCCAATCAGCATCATCCATATTTTCTGGAGCATGCTATCTGACCAGAGGCCCTTCTGGTGCTGAATTCAAAATACTGAGAAATGGAGAGTGCTGATGGACTAATCTTGCAGTCGGGGAACCTAAAATTTTACTCTCCTAGAAACCTGTTTGTAGAATGCTCTATTCTCTTCATTCTTATAAGGGTGTTTGCTACTTATGTTCAAATATGCAGAATTATTAAACTTTCTACTCCAACAATTGTTTTATACTGTGTTTTGGCTGCAAAATAGAATGGTCAATATGTAACAATGGTCGGCAGTCTATTAGATTGGAGTGTGGTCTTATAATCAGATTAGGGGGATGGAGTGCCTCTGTTCGCTTTACAGCTCTTACACCTAAATTCCTTGGTCAGGAGGTGCTTTTATCCAGTTGTGTACCAATAGCAGAATATATTAATTTACAGATGCTTAAACTTGCAGATGATGCATCATATTTTGATTTTTCTGGATGCTAATGTTTATATGATTTTTGTAGGAATAAATTTTTTTAAAAAATCTGATGCTCAGAACTTTGTCCTCTTCATTATTTACAATCTTGATGTATCTGTCATGTTAGGTAAATCTGAGATGGGTTGAGGTTTCCAGTATGTTAACACTGTATAATATTGAGTATGTAGAGCAATTTACAAGGTAGTGTAACAGACTTAAAATAAATTGTAGCAAAGAGTAGTCCAGCTAAACCTTCTTTGCCTGTTGTGTGCTGTTGCTAAGCAGTGTTGATCAATTGCTGCATTTTTTTAAAAAGATGATTACTGTACATTTCAAGAATGAACTAAGTGATTTTGTATAGGTGTGTAACTGAATAAACAGCGTGTGTTAGGTATACAAGTGCACAGTTGGCTATTAAATTCTTTAATTTGCATTGGCAAGCAATTAACAGAATTATGGTATTCACAACATTGTTTTAAAACAAGTGTAGGAAATACTACAGTAGCATTAATTAAAAAAAAAAAACTGAAAAAATTTAAATAGCAAATGTGTATGTCCTGTTTGCCCAATCAATTTGTAAAAGCACTTTGAGATTCCCACTAGATGAAAGATGTGAGAACTATGATTATTGTAAAGTCATCTTTTAAATGAATTTCAAAATCAGTTTTCTTCATTACAGAAGACTATATGTATATTCATTCTCATCAAAGCTTAAGTGTTTGATATAAAATGGTTTAGACTCTAATCTATCAGGCAACAACCATCCCTGCAGATCTTGTCTATCCAACTAGAACTTGTTTTAAAATCTGCATCGATCAAGCCCAAATGTATTGCTATTACATGTAGCTGCTCATCTAAATCCTACCCCCAATGAATCAGTCTGGAATGAGGTCCAGTACATATAGGAGGTTATTTCCTTATAGAGGTAGCAATGGAATTTTACAGTTTTTATTGCTTGCTCTTAAGAAGTGCTATGGCAGAAATAGGAATGTGATTCCAAATTAAAGCAGAAAGTAGCCAGCAAATCGCAGCGTCTGAAAAAGTATTTGCTTATCTGGGTGATGAGGAACCAAAGATTAAACTTGCTGAAAGTGATTGACAATTTGCCTTTTTAATTGAATGTCATTTTGCTGTAGCTTGCCTTCAGCATGTCACATATGAACTTAGATTCCTATTTTGCATATGTAAATATTCATGCAGAGTTGATCTTTTAAAACCAGATAACATCAAAGGCAGGTTGAAGTGGCTGCCCCTCAGAGCAGCTCCTACATCTGCAGGATGCTATCAGTGGTTGCTCCTCTCTAAAATTGCCCCCCTACTTCCTTGTTTGTTCTGACCTTTTTAAAAACAATGTAAATGCCATAGCCCGGAGGCCATGTGTATCAAATGTATCTCAAAGAAATTCACACTTCCATTCATATTTTTATTAAAGGAAGCATCTGCTCTCTCTGTTGATAGCACTATTTGCATGATGACACAGCTAACATACAGTGGTAAACACTAACATGGAAAATTCATTGGTAGCTGAATACATGTTTTGTGTTTTTCTTTGGATACATTGCTATTTTTTAAAAAAGAACCTATTCATAACCAAGCAGGATGCCCAACTGGAAGCCCTCCACCTTGTTTCACCAGTTACCACTTGTGTCAGTTCCCTCATACTGTGGTCTCAGTTTATCTGCAAGCACACATGAGACAGTTTATCACTTGTTTTCTTTGGACACTTATTTTTTTCTGCAAATGGCCACTAAAGCATATTATTGCTTGTGAATGTCAAATATCATTTACTCCAGCTTTCTAACTGCAGCATGCCAGTGGAGATCACTTGGAGCTGATTGATGTTAGCCATCCAACTAAAAAGCAGAATGGATTACTAGATTGATAGCTGCCGCAGTCCACTGGGCCCTAGACAGTCCATGACTAGCTGGGAGAAATGTTGTAAACTTTAGAAGGGCGTTTATGAACGAGAAGAAACTCTTCTGCTCTGCTCCTGCAACATCTTAAGACCTAAAGTAGCCACCACTCTGTCACAGAGTGGTGTAATGCTATGATACCCTGGGGCAGCTGCCTTGGGAAGTAAGCTCAGCTAATTCTTAATAGAAATTAAGATTCTGAGAGAGGAATTTATGTAAATAATGCCAGGGACTAACCTGAGTTGCAAGGTCTGCTTTTCCCATGGATTTAATCAAGTTTTGACTCTTGCTTAAATGGAAGCCTCCAGTTTCCCAGTCAGTGTCTGTCATTATTCTTAAGAATCTCAGGCAAACAGATTTCACAACCGCCAACGTTTATACTCCATATTTTTTCCATTTCACAGATCTTTGCTTGGGCCTTGGAATGGGGTTAAGGGTGGAGTTATGCAGATGTTGGGATACCAAAAAGCTGCAATAAACACTTTGATGTTTACCAGCTTAATGTTTTTATCACCCCAAAACAGGCAAGTTCTAATACTTGCTATGAATATCTGTAGTAAAACGTTTCAAAAATGTTTTACAGCATTTTCCACCTGATACTATCTGGCATGTTTTTAACAGGATTAAAAACATCACTAAAACCTTAGAAGGCTATCAGAGGATAGATTCACAAACTAAAAACTGTATACTTATGGTTTTGTTTTGTGATGAATGGTATTTCATACTCCTTTATCGTTGCTTAAGGGAGTATGACCTGGAAGCTATATAGGAGGTGTCTCACTGATAACTCCATTATAGTAACGCATCAATTTCTGGTTAACTGAGCTGTCAGCTGGAGATACAAAACTATGTTGTTCTTATAGGTGACACTTGGTCCACGGTTAAAGGAAGCCACGGTATGTTCTAAGCATACTTGATCTGGTATTGTGACAGGTCCTTAGACACACAACGATCATTAACGTCCGTGGCCGCTTGGTGTCAGTGGGGATAGACATTAGATATATTCAAAAAGCTAAACAAGAACTGCCACAAGCAGTTAGCAGTATTGGATATATGGCCTATAGTTGATCAGCTGTAAATCCATCTCTACTAGAGGGCAGTGGTTCCTGTATACAATAACCATTTCATTGTAGTATCTTGTGCTGACCTGAATTTACTTTAAAGTTGTCTATATTCTCTAAATCTTATATGCATTTTAGAAATCCCCCCTGTCCTACCTACCAGACAGACAAGGGATTTAATTTCAAAAACAGATTGAGAAAGAATGACAACGCTGGTCTAATCTACAAAACTTCTGCCTCAGTATTGTGCCTACCACTGAGGGACCAAATGAAAGGAAAAACTGGACTGTAAAATAAGCAAGATTTTATCTAGTGATTTGCCTCCTTTCAGGCTCACCTTTCCAACAATCAAGTTTTTAGAGCAATGGAACCACAAGGGAGGGCTCCCATAACTATGCAAAAAGATAGAAAAGAAGAGCTTGAATGACAAAGGTGACTGAGGCACCACAGAGCATGGCACCTTTCTACCAGAGGTAGAAGGCTGTACATCTCATCTGTAGTGCTTGGAGAACATGTGTAGATGTCCATATAGCCATCTTGTTGATTTATTTGTATTTTCAGTGGTGACTTTCTCTATTTTGTTTTCAGTTTGCTTCCCAGCAGGAGGCCCTGTCTAATGAACTAAAAAAGCTACCACTGAAGAGATGCCATCTACTGTTTGCAACTTATTAGCACTGTGCCACTTACTATACCGAAAAGGATTATCAAAATGGCATCCTGCACTGAGAGAGACAAAGTGGCTGGAGATAGTGAAATAGAGAGAGGTAAAGTGGTTGTCAAAAAGTCCACATTTACCAAGAGTCAGCACACAGCAGTATCTGCGATACTGCCATTTTTCACTATATTTAAAACTGAGACAAACTGGGAATGGTAATCCTGTAGCTCAGCACTGCCATCCTAAAGACTGCATGTAGGGTGTTAGAACTAATCACCTTCTTTAAAGTGTTACCTTCTTTATGTCTTGCCTGAGTGTAGTAGGGAAATTTTTGTCTAAGAGTATGTCTACACAACAGCTGTGAGGTGTAATTTCCAGCTTGGGTAGACATATGCAGTAGTTCTCCTGGCACTTGCATGCTAAAAAGAGCAGTGTGCTCACAGCAGCACACAGGGTGGCTGAGGCTAGGTGCTTAAGTAAATACCCAAAGAGCTGGGCAGGATTGTACTTAGGCTGCTAGCTGAGCTGCTTTTTGTGTTGCTATGGTCAGACTGCCTGTTTTAGCAGAGTAGCTTGAGCAGAGTTAGTGTGTATGCCTACTGGAGCTGGGAATTACACTTCCAAGCAGAGGTGTGGCCTAAAAGTTTGATACTTGCTATCCATTAACCTTTAAGACCACTAGGAATTCTAATTCACACAAGGAACAACTGTTTTATGTCAAAATTAGGGGTGAGAAATTGAAACCTTCTCTAAATCAAGGTCGTGTCCTTGTATAGGAGAAGGAGCATCTGGCTATGCAGCCACAGTTGTCCACCCAGAATCGTTATCTCCAAAATAGGGCCATACCAAGGAAGTGGAAAAGAGAACGCTTGAATCTTCTCAACAGGTTCCAAATAAATCACCACCTTTCTTTTCCACTCCTTTCCTGGGCCTGGAAAATTTAGATTTCTTGTCTTTTTTTAAAAAAAAAAAGTTTGTCAAATTATTAATAATACAATTAAAGTTTTCACATATTGCTGTAATGAAGTGAGGATAGAGGTATGAACCAGAGTGACACCATCAGTATGTCTAGATTTTAGCATGGGAATATACTGTAGCTGTGTTCTCTGTGTATGTGTGTTTAGATTTCTCTCATCAGTCCTTCATCTTTTGATTTATTTCCAGAGCACCCTCTCCTTTATTGTCTAACATTGAGGCCTTTCACAATTAAATTGATGTTGCTGACCTGTCTCCCCTCCAGGAAGGATTAAGTGCAAAGCCCAAAGTCTATTCCGACCTTTCTTTCAAAGCACAGTTTATTCTTCAAACACAAAAACTCACAAAGTAACACAAACAAAAATCAGGAGCAGTGGCTTAAAGGCTTTTCCTCATACATCTCTCCCCACTACTCCACAGTCTATCACAGGAAGCTTTCCATAGTTCCCCCTTTAACTGAGTTCTTTCAGCTCTTTATAGAAATCCAATCCCTTCCTAGCCGGGTTTTATAATCCCCACTAGTCAGCCCAAATACCTGTTCTTAAAGCAAGTGACAAGAGTCCTGTGACACCTTAAAGACTAGCTAGCTAGTTAGACTTTAAGTTGCCATGGGACTCTTTGTCACTTCTACAATTCCAGACTAACACAGCTACCTCTCTGAATCTGTTCTTAAAGGGAGTCTGTCTCTGAATGGGGGGAATGGGCTCTGAGGCCTTAAAAGGGCATACTGTCTTTTTAGTGGGGATACACTTTAGGTAAGCTTCTTTTGCATTGTTGCCCATTTGCTAAGTTGTCCCTTCTCCACAAGGTGGTCTTGATGTCAACGAACAATACAGTAAAGTTCATATCCAACATATAGTGGCCTCCTTTGTAGGCTTCTTCAAGTGTTTGTATAAGCACTCTTGAGATTAACAGGCATATTTCTACTCTAATGTGGCATTATCAGTTCTTCAATCAAAATGTCTCAGGTTACAGGTAAAAATATGGCATTTTTCTCATTGTTACGTCTACAAACACAACTGAGCTCTGACCTGGAGATGCTCATTTTAGGACCCACGAGCACAAAGGTAGTTGCAAGCCACCTTAATGCTTCCCTACTCCTGAAACTACTGGAGGTAGTTTGGCCCCCACCACAAGTGAGAGGAGTCTCTGCGCCAGCTACGTCTACTTTAAGCCACACTAGGATTCCTCCATGGTGCCCTTATTAGGAGCTTTGTTTGCTTGGCCTTACTTGAGTGGCACAGGCTGTTCTTTTACCTTGAATATTTTCACTGGTAATGTTCCTCAGGCTGAATTTGGCCCTTACTGACATCTGTCTCACTCTCACTGTCTTTAATAGCTTTGCAGAGGTGTAGGAAAACAATTCTGTTGCGGTATTAACTAGATGAGAAACCAGATTGTCCCATCTTACCTCTATTGGCTCTACAGGGCTAGTGAGACTAAAAAGCAACATAATTTTTTTTTCTTCTGGAGTCAGCTGGCCAGATTCTAATCTGTTGAGTAAAATTGTTATTTTCAGTTTCTTTTCAGATTAAAACTGCACTTGAACCAGAAAGTTTTGGTGCAGTGCTGCAATACATCAATTTATTTGAATCATCAGGACATCCTGCACACCAGATACAAATACAAATTTATTATAAAACCCAGTTTGATCAATTCTGACAAATTCTAGTTCTGCTAATATTGTTCAGGAAAAGCTTTGAGACTTACATTTCCAAAATTAAATGGTGAGAAAACTGTTTTGGATGGCTGCATTCTGTAATTAAATTACACAATTTTCCTTATTGTACTAGGAATTGATTGAGTTTAAATCAAAATGTCATTGAAATAAATTAGGGTAATTGTGTATGTTTCATGTATTTTTCCAAAAAAATCAAGCCCTGAACAAATTGTATTTTCAAATCCTGTGCTAACTCCATTTTAGAAATGCCTACATTGTAAGTAATTATCCTGCTGAAGTTTTAAGTCATTATTTCCGCAGTTGCCTGAGGAACTTTACAGAGGAACAGTATTAATAAGATGCCAGGAGTAAGAATTTTTTAACTTCATCTCTGTCATGAAACAGAAGTTGTATAAACAAAATGGCATTTTCATTCATAATTACTTGACCTTCTGCAAATCCAGGTCAAGAATGAAGGAGATTTTGATTTTATGTTCAACTTAAATGGAAAACTTTAGGGGTAGAAAGGCAAAAATCCAACATCCACTGTGAATCATCCAAACTTTGTGACCAAAAAAGGCATCTAGTTATAGTTTTCCAACTGAGAAAGTCTCAGCAGAGGAGTCTTCATGGGGTCCTGAGTTTATAGGGACAATCCCAATATTTGGGTCTTGTTCTTATATAGGCTCCTATTAACCCCCACCGTGTCCCAATTTTTCACACTTGCTGTCTGGTCACCCTAAGTCTTCAAAGCTTACAATGGAAATTTTTCATGGAAATGTCAGATTGCGACTTATTTTAATGAGAGGAAAATAAGAGTGGTCCAGAGGTTAGAGACAGAGACAGGAAATAAATATTTTGGCTTCTTTTCCTGTACATTTCTGCTTCTAACTTACAATATTACTTTAGGCATTTTGTATTTAATCTTTCTGTATCTGTTTATGTATAGTATAAAATTGAGTTAATAGCATTTATCTGCCCCCAATAGAGTATTTAGAGCTGCGTCTTTATTCATGAATGTTTAAGTATTTTGCAGTCCTTTAAAGCAGGGGTTCCCAAACTTGTTCTGTGGCTTGGCCAGGGTAAGACCCTGGCTGGATGCAAAATGTTTTGTTTCCCAGAGTGGCTGTAGGTTCAGCCGCTCACAGCTCCCACTGGCTGCAGTTTGCCACTCCTGGTCAATGGGAGCTGTAGGAAGTGGTGGCCGTGCTGCCAACCAGAAAATTTTCCTATATGGTTCCTTAAAGTGTCAGGTCACAGAACCAAACGTCTGTTTTACTCCTAAGCCATTTACCTCAATTAAAAATCAAGTCATTTCCTCTATTCCTGCCTTTAAAAACACAATTTATTGTTAAATCTGATCCCGCCTACCTAAATGTAACTATCCTATATACCCCAACATTTTAAGTACATATACCTCCTCTGAAATTACAATTAAAATAATTGGTATCCCCTAAAAAACCCACCTTATTTAAATAAGGTAAGTAAGGCTAAACAAGCAATTGTACAGTTATTAAATAAGAGTCGAAAAAGTAAATTCTCCCTGGGGAATGTCACAGTCCACTTCTCTTCTGTTCATTTTCTCCATGTGTTGTCCAACCACCTGCAGGATGTTTCGGATATGGATAGGTTTTTGGTTACATGGGTGTGTATGTTGCCTTACTGCAACCTCAGTAATAATAATCGATAGTCCTATTTCACTTGCTTCACTGCATCTGTCATTCCTCAGTACTATCAGCCCAAAAATTATGAATCAAGTCCTAAAATAGCATTAGATTGGATTAAAAATCATGGGATTTGGGGTACTCATATATGGAACATGGGGTATTATACATTTGGGGTACTTTTTATATGCCTCATGATCTCTGAACCTGTAGGATTCATATTTTCAAGTCTTTTCCTCCAATAATCATGGCTAATTCGTGGGTAATCAACTGACTTTAGAATCTGGAGCTTTAAAATGTCCCTCCCAAAAGCATGAGATGTGATAAAGTCAAGAGTGTTGGCAACACTGAGACTCCTCTTTCCCAGCCCCTCAAATGTGAGCTTTAGAAACAATCAGAACTACCACAATATCTGTTTTTTCTTGGAACTCTTCCATTATGATAGACAGCAGGATCCTCCAATAGCTGTTAATGGGATGCAGGCTTTTGTTGTTCCCATTCCATACTGCTCAAATTGTGTTTCCTTTCATTGAGTCCCCATCTTTGTTTCCATGAACTTTAATAAGTCTGGGGAATTACATATACCTATTAGCTTTTGACAGCTTCAAATCATTAAGTAATAAATTGAATCTTAATTGACCTCTGTGGTACTGTAGCAAAAGCTTTTGACAGGTCAATATAAAACTGTACCAATGAAAAGCCCAAAGTCTGTGACCAAAACTAAGTACTTATGTGCCAAGGAAATTGATGGCAGAGTGCTCTGCTTTTCTGAAACTGCAAAAGGCAGTTGGGGTTACTATGATTCTTGAGTGAATGTTGTGTGGATGATGTGGAACTGCATCTCTAAACAAGAGACTTTCTTTCCTGGGTGTCTGGCTAATGAGTCTTGCCCACATGCTCTGGATTCAGCTGATCGCCATATTTGGTGGTCAGAAAGGAATTTTCCTCCAGGGCAGATTGGCAGAGCCCCTGAAGGTTTTTCGCCTTCCTCTACAGCAAGGGGCATGGGTCACTTGCTGGAGGATTTTCTGTACCTTGAAGTACTTAAACCAAGATCTGAGGACTTCAATAGCTCAGATACAGGTGAGAGGTATATTGGGTGGATAAAATTCTGTGGCCTATGTTGTGCAGGAGGTCAGACTAGATCATCATAATGGTCTCTTCTGACCTTAAAGTATGAGTCTGTGAGACTTCATATGTTTTCAGACACCTTACCTTAGCATCTCCCTAGGGCTCAGAGAGAAATTAGCAGGCAAAGACTACAATGATTCTCATGTTACACGCATTTATGAATATTAATTAATATTCAAAACACACTGTGAGGTGGCATTATTTGAATAGTACAGATAGAGATACTGTGGCATCCACAGGTTAAGTGACTTGTCTAACTCCCACAATGAGGCAGTGTCTGCTGGGAATAGAACCCCAAGCAGTCTGGCTCCCAGTGCCCTGCCTGACAACTTAGCTACCTTCCATAAAAGATCTTGTTTTTGAAAACCCCTATGCACTGACATTTCCTTCAAAAGGTGAAACTCCTGCAACCACAAACCTGAAACTTTCCCATAAAATCTAGGTTTATGTTTTGTCCTGTGCACATGAAAGTGTTAATCTTGCTTTAAAAATATTTTTATGAGCTCTCTTTTTATATCTCCGCACTGGTAAAATGGCCTCATCGCTGCTCAGGCTCTTCAGCTCGGTCTAGTCAGTGATCTCAGCTCTGTCTGGAAAGGCTCACCCTGTCTGGAAGGAAAGTCATAATTCAGTCTCCCTATTAGTTTAGGTCTAAGCCTCTAAAGCATGGCGGCTGCCAGTAGTGATAGACTGTGCCAGTTATGCTTGGTGGCTTTGTAATATTGAATGAAATGTCAGCTTCAAACTCATTTAATTTAGGATGTAAGCTGATCATGATCCATAGTCCCAAAACTGCATATGGAATACTTTCTGCTCTGATCCAGATTTCCTCTTGCTATAACATCCAACATATTGCAATGGGAGAACAGCAGGTAAGGGGAACCGGGGGGACTGCAAAAGTGGGGGGGCCAAGCATAAGCCCATAATGCCACTCACTCAAACTTGCCATAGCTGTCCTCCTGTTATGCTGCAGGGAAGAAGCTCTGCCATTACCCCACACAGATCTGGTTGGGGGCCAAATAGGAGGCCTTGGACCCCCGCCTCAGCACTGCACCCCTGCCAAGTTCACGTTCTCAAAATGGGGGTCATGGGCCCCTCAGTTTAAAAAGCATGTGTGTGTGAGGAGGAAACTGAGCAATTACCTTTCCTCTGCTGTTTCTGGTACCTATGAGCAGGATTTGCCAGGAGTAAATTTCATACTTTCCCAAACTTTCTCATAAAGTCTCAGATTTTTTTTTCAATTGGCAGCAATGATAATATGACAAACACCCTGCAAATCCTTGAGCATGAGGACACATGCAGAAAATCTCTCATTATACCAAAGAGGATATGTAATTACCTTAGGAACTGCTCAGGAATGGTGCTATGCAGTCAGAACTCAGGTTCCCTCTGACCATCTCCACCCATCTTCCTCAGTTACACAGCTGTATATTGAAGAGATATGGTGTGGCCCGCGAGGCTATTTCCTGCAACTTGCCAAGCGGCCTGCACCCCTGTCCCCCTCGGCCTACCTCCAGGACAGGGGTGGGCAAACTACAGCCCATGGTCCACGTCTGGTCTGCAGGATTGCCCCCTCTGGCCCCACGAACCCTGTGTCACGCAGTCCTGAAGTGGCCTGAACTACATCCCTGTGGCCCCTGGGGGGTAGTGGGGGCAGAGGGCTCAGTGCATTGCCTTGGCTTCTAGGCACTGCCTCCCGGAGTTCCCACTGGCCAGGAATGGAGAACTGTGGCCAATGGGAGCTTCAGGGGAGGTATCTAGAGGAGTGGCAAGGCAGCGCACGGAGCCCTGTGCCTTCACTCCCCTTCCCCTCCTCAGGCCGCAGGGGCCCAACCCTCTGTCACACCCCACACTCCCTCCTGCACCCCAACTCCCTACCCTGAGCCCCCTGCTGCACGCTGCATCCTGCACCCCACATCCCAACTCCCTGCCCTGAGCCCCCTGCTGCACCTGCACACCTCCTGCACCTTAACTCCCTGCCCTGAGCCCCTGCCACACCCCACCCTCCTCCTGCACCCCCTGGGGGGGCAGGAAGGGGGTGGAGTTGGGGTGGGGACTTCAGGGAAGGGGTTGGAATGGGGGCAAAGAAGAGGTGGGGCAGAGGCAGGGCCTCATGGAAGGGGTAGAGTAGGGGCAGGGCTGGGGGCAGTGAGGTGGCAGGTGTCAGTAATGTAGCCCTCGGGCCAATGTACTAGTCATCTGTCGCCCTCATGGTCATTTGAGTTTGAGACCCCTGGGATATTTAATAATACTGCTTATTACTTATGAAGCTCTTCATGCCAGGATCTCAAAGCACTTTACAGGGAGGACGATGTAGCATTATCCTCATTTTACAGATAGCAAAACACAGGACACAGAGACTGACACTAGGACAGAAAAGAACCTAGGTCTTCTGACACCTCTCCCAATGTTGGGTCCACCTCACCACCCTGTCTCATTTAAATAATCCAATCAGAAAAGCATGGACCGGAGGGAGAGTTGGGAAAATGAGAGAACGTCTATAATGAGCACAGGCCTGAGCTGGAGAGCACAACACAACATGGATGGCAATAGCTGAGTGAACACAAGAGCAGACAGCTGCTCAGAGTCTCAGATCAACCGTTCACCTTCTTTACAAATCTCCAATATTAATTTCCTTGAAAACTATTTAGTGGAATTTTGGCTGCCAGTGGATCAGTGGTTGTGAACAATAAATGGGAAACCAGTCTTGTTCCCCTTGATAATGTAAACTCTCAGAATTAAACCCATGAACCCTGACAGTTCCTCAGTAGGGTAGGAAATAGAAAAATCCAGGCAATGAATGTTTAAGGGAAGTGCAGAGCCACCTATACTGTGAACAAGCATCACCTGCCAAGACTGCCACACACTTCTTCAGCATTGTGGATGCAATGTTTCCAAATGGTCACTACCAAGAAAATAAGAATTGATTGTTACTCAGTTTGTTACTAGAAATGACCCCTATATCCAGTCAATCTGTGATCTTAATGGATTCAATACCTAAGCACCATGTGGTTTTCAAAGCTGTTGTAAGACGTTGGATATTTTACACGAATGCTTTTGCTAAAGGTTTGTTTAGTGGGGGGCTGAGGAGGAGAAAGGGGTGAACGTGGGAGGAATGTGTTTAAAAAATTATAAACCTTCTGCTGTACAACAAGTTTGGAGAACGGCTTCAAAGGATTCCATTAAAAAATAGATATGGGGCCAGAACAAAAGTAAACAGAAGAAGCTGTTTAGTTATTGCAGAATAACCCAGTAGGAGCAATGCATCTAAGAGAACTTTAGCTTTGAGGCACAACATGGTGTTGATTAGTGCAAATAAATCTCTAAGAGAGGCACCTTTCAGCAATTACAATCAGACATCGCCATTGGGGCTTAAAAAACTTCATTAGCAAATCCTCTCCCAAAGCGAGCTAAAAATCTCAAATACCAACGAAATTCAATTGCTCAAGAATTTTCTGCATACTATTATTTGTGCATGATTATTTTCTTTTAAATTAAAATTTAGGAATATAATTACACATGTTTGTGAAGAATAAAAAATCATAATGGCCCATCCCTGAATCCTGAAAATAAATGAAGCATGTGATAATAAAATAAAAGGGTAAAAAAATCTTTCTGAATGTGTGGAGTTGCACTGATTTTTTACAGACATTTCAAAGGAAACTGTAAAATCTGAAATATGAAGGTTCATTTAGACATTGTTTCTTGGAATACTGGAGAAATATTCAGTAAAGAACATGAGATAATTCCATGTTTTTGTTAGGGCTGTCTGATTATAGCAACTTTCTTTCTTGGGTCCAGATCTTACAACACTTAAGGATGTATGTGCATAACTTTACTTGTGAGTAGGCCAACTGAACTTTATGGGACTATTCATATAAGTAAAAGTGCACACGTACTAAAGCTTGCATCCTGAGCGTTTTATAAGGAATAAGAAACTGTTGTAAATGGCACCAGTATTAGACGTGTTTGAATCCCAAGCAGAAGCACCCAGTAACCACCAAAACCATTTAGGCCAAAAACCTTTCTCCACTCCTACTGCACAGAGGTTGTTCAGCTACTAGAATTTCTAGTTAAAAAGAAGTGCTCACGTATTTCCAGTTTTTCACTATCAATTGTTCATGACAAGCTATCACATTTTTAAAACATTTATTCTCATACCAATTTGTAAAAAAGTTTTTGCTGTTTATTATGGAGCAACAGCCAGTATGACTATCTATTGCATCACAGAAGGGGTCTTTAATTATGTCAGCATATTTCTGGGAAAAGAGTTTGCTAATTTATGCTGCTTCTGTTGGCTGGCTTTGTGTAAACTGTTGGCTACTTTTTTTGATTTAACATCTTATAAACCTAAGAGTTTTAAGAGAAATAGTTGGAAGTTGGGGGACATTCCCCATCAGACTATAGTTATTTTAGAAGAAGTCAAATTTTGAACTTAAATTACTTAACAAGATAAAGGTTGCCAAAGTCGAAATATAAGTGTGTGACATGCCTTTAATCTCAGTGACATACACATCACAAAATGCTGCAACATACACTTGTGATTTTGGAGCTTAATCTTTAATGACAAACAGTGACCAAAACTTGACAGAAGAGCCAGCGCAAGAGTTGCATGAACGTTGATTTCTTTTTTTAAATGTATGGCACATCTAAAAAAATATTGTTTTCCTTCATGACATTGCCGTCACAAAACCATGCTGTAAGAGTGACATGCCTGCCCACAGAACTATTTAGAGCAGTAAGACCACCAGGAGTAGGAGTACAGGTAGGGATAGGGATATGTGTATCTATGTATGTATACATTGCACCTTACATTTTGCACACCAAAGGGGTGTGTATGCCCTTCTCCTCTTCTGAGTAGTTCTGCATTTACATTTTTAAAATAGTTAGAGTCTCTAGTGAGTTGTAATATAGCTGGTTCTAGCAGTTATTCAGGTTAAAATTGCTATTGTTCTCACAGAGCTTTAGGAGTAGGCCAGTGTTTCTCAACGACCGGCCTGTGGACTGATGCTGGTCCCCGAGATCTCCCTGACACATGTTAGGAAGGCAGCAAGCTGGTTCCTGGTATCAAAAAAGTTGAGAAACACTCGGCAAGGTTCCATTTTAGGGATATACATGTCTTGACTTTTCTACTCTACATGGATTAATTATTAGAGTCATGACTCCTACACTGTGGCTCTGCATAGGAAACACATTTTCAGAACTACAGTTGCTTGATAAGTAACCTGATTTTTATAGTAATCCACTTAAGGGGGAAGGAATTTTTCAGATTTGTTATCTTCACTTTCCACTGCAAACATAATGTATTTCTAAGGATAGTGTTTTCAGATGGAGTGGTACAGTTCGCAAATTCAGGATAGAGAACAATTCAGTAGCTTTCTTTTTGGTGACTGGATAAAGATACCTTGAACAAACACCACATTTAAATCAAGCCACAGACATGAGTGTAGCTACTGGCTGAAAAATGACCACACATCTGAGCAGCAAGTAGTTCATACTCCACCATCATTGTTAACTTGCACGAGAGTCATATTGTAAGCAGTAAAGTATCTAGACTGATTTTTGCTGGGGATCTTCAAACAACCAGAAAATCCAGATCTCCTGTAGAAATCAGCCTTAGGAAAAAAATGGTAAATTCTAGGAAGTCAGTAAGACAGACAAAGTCAGGACTGAAGGATCCAATGTAATCAAACATATGGATAATAAAAGTAACTAATTTATGAAACTCACTGTATTTCCTTAATTAACTTGAATACTAGAGATAATTGAAGGAATATTGGACCAGATCCTCAAAAGTATTTAGGCTCCTTACTTGATTTCATTGAAATAAATGAAAATTAGGAACTTAAATATCTGAGCCATTATGTCTTTATATTGGATGGCAAAACTTGATAACCTATAAAACTAGTAACCCAAAGCAAACCAAAGACAGTGGGTGAACTCCTGAGCTCACCAAGTCAATAGGAGTTTGGCCATTGAGTTTACTGTGGTAAGGAATGCTTACTGAACTTAGCTGTTTATATTTCAAAATTGCTTAGATCCTAAAGCAATTCCACTCTAAGAAAACTCAAATTTACTAACCATAAGAAGGGGATGTGTTGGCTACACAGTGGAAACAATGAAAATATAAATACGTCTGTTAAACAAAATTAAAGTTGTAGTGAAAAAATGGAGTTAGGATTGGGTGTTTGTTAAAGAAATCACTTGCTTTCACTAAGAACCTGTCAGTTGCTGCTCAGTGTAATTTGGTTCTTTCTAAAATGATGATATGAACTGCAGGGTGATAAGTATGTGTACGATCAATATATTCTCACCCTGATGTATACAGACAGAATTGTGAAACTCTAGGGCCCTTAGCACAGGGAGAATGTTGGCTCTTGTAGCAAACAATGTAGAATGTAATGACAGCAGAATGTGTGACATTAGAGTGGCAGGTGAAAAAGGAAAGGTTTCTGCTGTGATCTGTTTGGGTTTTGCTGAGGAATGGCAGTCAACTTTCTGAGTGAGCTGGTTCAGAAATACAAGAATTTGTGAGGATTTGAGACTGCATCTGGTGTATTTGAACACCTAAACTATTGTGCCCCACCTGCCTTAAGACCTATGTGGATACAACGGCAGGTGAGGAATTTGTCCTTCAGTTTCTGATTTTATTATGTTCCAGCCAGGTTGTCTGGGAGGAGAAATATTAGCTAAGACAATTAGCACGAACCCCAGCTCTTAAGAAAAGTGCCATGGATTCTTTAATATTCATACAGACAAGACAGGTCTTTGGTTTTTATTCAAAAGATCTATCCAGAGTCAACAGCATGGAATTCAAATGAACTACCTATAAAGAATGAAGGACTTGATAGCATTTGAACTTGTTCTTCAACCTGTAATTTAGATCTCTAAACCAGCCTCTCCATGGCTATTTGGTATACTTACAAAGTTAGTATTAGGCTTACTGCTGTAGTGTGTTTGCAGTTCTCATGTGGAGATGTGCCTTGCTTTAAATGAGTGAGAATTTTTAATTTACTTTAGATTGTATTTATATTGAAATTACGTGTAGCAAACAAATTGAGAGATGAACATTCGTATTTATTTTTATTTTTTAATTTAAAATGGAATTTCTATGCTGGAGTTCAGGTAACTCTCTCAAACATTGTAGTAGAAATAGGAATATAAAAAAAGTGTCTTAGAAAATAAATATTTATCTTTCAGGAGGGGAAGTTATTAATGAGATTGTCCTTCTCGGAGTAGTCTGTATCCAGACCACTCTAATGAGAATATCCTTTGAAGAAAGAAGCATATGGAGAAACATGCTGTGTTTAAAAAAAGAGTTGTGTGAAGCAATTAACTACTGGAACGGCAGTGGTGACTGCAAGTAGTTGTCAATCTGGCAGGCAGAACTGATGTGCAAGAAAGCAAGTAAGGAAAGTTTTGAGGAATTATAGTATCTTATAGTCTATGAAGGATATTCATTTTGAGCCTGCTTTTATAGTTAAAGGAAGCTCCACAAAAGACTACTGAATTGCTCTGTTATTGGAATAATGCCAAATACCATGTGGCACTTCTTCCCATAATCAATGAACAGCATACAGTGAAACAAAGAGCTGAATTATGCCTTCCCTTACACAAACACAGTTCCCAGTGAAGTCTATGAGAGCTATGATGCATATACAAAGACAAAATTTGAACCTAGTTTGGTCAACCAATGGGACTGAAGTGGGGACATACAGGAAAAGGACATCTAGAAGTTACAACTAGAAACACCCTTCCTGCTCCCCCTCCCACCCGCCTGGGATAATTGGTTTTAAGAAAAATAAATCTTTTGGGCTGAATATCTTCCATTTATGGCCTACACCGCATGCAATTGCAAATGTAGACTGTTATCTCTAACAATAACTATTTGACATTGCTGTCATAGAAGCATAGGACTGAAAGGGTCCTTGAGAGGTCTTCTAGCCCAGACCCCTGCATTCAAGATAGGACTAAGTATAATCCTGAGTAGACGCTTCCTGGCAGGTGTTTGCCTAAAATGGTCTTAAAAATCTCCAGTGAGGAGATTCCACAACCTGCCTAGGAAATTTATTCCAGTTCTTAATCACTCTGACAGTTAAGAAGATTTTCCTAATGTCCAATCCAAACTGCCCTTGCTGCAATTTAAATCCATTGCTTCTTGTCCTACCCTCAGAGATTAAATCATATGCTGCTGATTTTTTTCATGTCAATGGGCAAACTCATCCTCAGCATAACGTCATTTACTGCAGTATGGAGTTGAAACTGGGTGACTTCAAAGGACTTACACTACTTGTGAACTGGCTCCATAGCTTCTGACACTTGGGATTTTTGTGTGCTATCTGCATGTGGAACCTTCATTCAAGTCAGTTGGAGTTTTATGTAGAAATCAAAGCAAGATAAGTATGTGTCCTATTCAGCAGGCAAATAGGATGTATGATGAAGTAGGTCAATGGTTATACAGATTTTGAGTCATAAGAAATAGACCTGAGGACTTCACAGGAGTTCATTAGAAAGCACGGGATCAGTAACATTAGAGGCAATGGTGGACTTGTGTCATAAGTGTGAAGTAGCCTAGAATTAGTGTTTACCTGTAAGGGGTTAAGTTAAAGGTAATCTGAGAGGTGGACAACTGACCAATGAGAAATTCCTCAGGAGACAAAGGATTTTAAGTTTCAGTTTCTCTCTGGGTCTCTCTCTGTTCACCTCGGCTATGGGATGAACACAGCTATGTCTTTCACTGTAACTATAGATTCTATCAAGTACTGTAGTCAGTAAGTTTACCTTCTTTTTGTCACTTGGAGGGTTCTCAGTGGTGAGTGTTGGCTGGGTGCTTCTTGAGATTGTAAGATTCAGCAGAGATTTCAACAGTGGGAGAAAGTTGCCTCGGGGGAGAGGTTTGGTTTCTGAATCCTTTTGTTGATTATGGTAGATGCTGTTCTATTGATGGTTATAAGGGATTTATTCCTTTCTTTTTTTCTTTTATTAAAATCTTTCTTTTAAGAAGCTGACTGCTTGTTTTTCATTGTGTAAGATCCTGGTTTTGGATCGGGCACGTCTCGCAGGAGCAGGTGAGGTTGTTTTTTTTTTCTCTCAAGCTTCCCAGGGAAGGAAGAAGTTTGGGGGGTTAGTGGAAAGGGAAAGAAGGGTCCCAAACTACCCTAGACCTAGTTTGGTGGTGGCAGCGTACCAGGTCCAGATACAGAAGAAGTTGTGTTCTGGGGAAAAACATTTTAACCCAAGCTGGTAAAATAAGCTGGAGGGGGTTATTTCTTTTTTCATGTGGGTCCCCACATCTGTACCCTAGAGTTCAGAGTGGGGAGGCAATCCTGACAACTTGCAATACAGGAAAGAAGTGGAAGGAAGCAATTCCCAAAAACTTCAAGACAATGGCGGGAGGTGGGGGTGGGGTGGGGAGGATAGAGATAGGGAATGAAAGAAACAGGTGCCTACGAGGAGAGAGCTATAAAGAAGCAAAGGGGGAAGAAAATAGCTATAATAAGTATAAACAGATTGTTAGGTGCCCCAAGGCAAAATGAAACAATTCAATGTAGAAGCCTGGTCTTACAACACAGGGCCAGATCGTCTTTTTACAGAAAAACCCATGAAAAAGGAAATTTACTGCAAAAATTGTGCAGAGTTCAGAGAGCAGAATAAGCACTTCAGTCCAGATCCACAAAGGTATTTAGGCTCCAAACTTCCACTGATTTCTGTGGAAATTTGGAGCCTAAAATTCCATTGTGGATCTCAGTCTTAGATACTAAGATGATGAGGATGGTAGGTTTATCTAAGCATATCTGCCATGCTTATCACTATAGTATCTAAATGTTTATTAGGCATACCTGCTTTCACGTGAAGTCAATGGGAGCTCTGTAAGGCTTTGACTACACTACATCTTTTAACTGAGTTTATAATCAGTGTAACATGACTGCCTCTAAAGAAGGTTTGTGCCTGCTTGCAATAAGATTAAAACTTGGTTAGTAACTATGGCAGCTAACAATGTTTAATTCATTGCCAGCAGACTAGACTATCATATGGCTGTTTTCATGTAACTGGTTCAGCAAACTTTTTGTTTTGCAATGACAACAGGATCCACTAACTAGTTTGGCTGGTCCACCTCCCTCTCACATCTGTGTGGCAGAACATCACAGAGCAGCTCATGAAGTGATGCACTTAATGTGCTTCACTTCTGGGAACTTTACCCAAGCTCTAAAGATCATTTCACAAGAACATTTTAACTTAAATTGACAATACTAATAATTATTCAAAATATGACAATTGCTTAAAAATATTCATGCAGTTGGTAGAACTAGTAAGATAGTAATGAATATTTCTAATGTATCTAATTTAGCTGATTCCTCGACCAAGAAATTGTTTATCTTAAGGAAAAAATGTTCCTGTATTCTAATCAGCAAAATTAGAGTGAACTGTCAATTGCTATAATAACCAAGGGGCCTAATCGGATTCTGGGGTCATTTAAAATACATTACAGTAGAGAGACTCATGTCAAACCTGCCAGTTTTCCTTCTTGTCTGAGATTTTGCTTATTACTGCAGTCAAGTTGACCCTGATTAAATCATTTGTTCTAATGCACTCTTTGCATAGAATAAATTATGACTCCCTTGCCATCCTCCTTCCCTTTTTATCCAGGTACAAATTTTTCCATTATTCCATCCTGCCTCAATTTGCCCAGAAAATTATGAAGCATGTGAATATTTATGCCATGGTGTCAACTGTAAGCTAACGTAACCATTTTAGCGGGCTCTATAGATGATTGACCTTGGTTGCATGTTATTCTGTAGTTTTATCAAGGACAGTTGAAATAACAAATATACAACTTTACATATAATCAAGGAAAGTGCATAAATATTTGGAGCTTGAAGAAATCCAGTAGAGAAAAAGCCTGGAATGTATTCCTCAAAAAATGACAGCAGAGAAAAAATCAAAATCTTGTTGCCATAATGTCCTGTATTGTATATTCAGGCACATAAAACAGGGCTAATAATATAATTATAAGGGCTTAGACATGTTTCCAATCATTTTGTCAAGGTCTAGAGCTGTCTCACTTCAGTCCATTTCTCATACTAATATTGGATAGAAAAGCATAAATGTCCTCAAAACATTTTATATCTCCTTTATGTAGCTTTTGGTAATTCATTCTCACTATTCCAGTAAAGACCTTGCATTTTAAATCTTCCTGCTTTCCTCCCTTTTCCAGCCATTTTTCTTATCTACTCATTAGTAGCACATACATTCCTATTCTATCTTTAATCAAATATTGCTGGGTAAGGCTCAAAGGACCCTTCTATGTCATCTGTTAGTTTAACAGTGTTCTGTGTTTTGAATGAGGATGAAGACCAAATTAAATATTTGGCTCTTGCCATGAGTTTTGAAGCTAACTGGTGTTGTTAAGAAGGCATATAGTGGCAACTTCATGGTTATAACAGTCATTGTATCCCTAGGATTTTCTGCCTCAAGAAGTACTTTATGACCTCGTTCTTCTATGTAGATGCAAACAGGTCCATCTCTAGTAATCCTATCTTCCTTGCTAACCACCTGAAAACCTTCAGGTTGAAACTACTTTCTCACTATTTTTTGTCTTGCCTAGTCGACTCTTCTATTAGAGACCCTTTGATTTGAGCTGCATGTATTGATTTTATGTTTTGTTCTATCCAACTGAGCAGCTGGGGCTCCTTTATGAGGACTGTGCTCCTGGTTTTCTTAGCTTGTTCACATATAATACTATCATGCTGTTCTTCTTGACTGTAACGGGTAGTGACAGCAGAGTGTGATACATAAGCAACACTGCCTTATAAAGTTTTCAACTAAACACATTAAATATAGGAATACAGGACTGGTGGTTAGACATCTGACTTCTACTCCCACCTCCGAAATTGATTTGCTGTTTGACCTTGGACAATGAACCTTACTGGAATAGCTGCTGCTCTTGATAACCCCACTTTAAATCTTGATTAGCTCTACTGAAGTCTGTGGGTCTGATCCTGATCTTTCTTACATGGTTTTTTTACAATAGCATAATTCCATTAACTACAAGGGAGATAGTCTTGATTTACAACTGGAGGAGATTAGAATCAATCATATTGAAACAACTTATCTGGCCTGCTCCTGCCTCTTTGTTCTGCTGTTGAGGAGTAAAGGGGCCAAAAAAACCCAACTGCTGGATGTTCACAGCTAAGGACTTTTCCACTGTAGGGAAGGCCCCAACCAATGTAGAGTTTGCTTTACATCACCTCACATACAACCCCCAGCACAGATGAAAAATAGGAGAGAAGAGGGGATGTGACTATAGCAAGCAATATTCTGGTAATCCTGAACTAGTGGATATCACTTTGAGAGCAGTCAAGAGCCTCGTGACTGTTATAAACTGTGCTGGTGCAGAGCTAACCTGAAAATCAAAGTGCACAACTCCCTCCCTTGGGTCACCTTGCTCTGAAGTGCCCATCAGAGAATCTGGGCCACTGACTTCAGTAAAATTACACTGGTGTGATCAGAACTACATATTGACACAATCAAGCCTTTTTTGCCTTAGGTCAGTTATCTCATTAGCAGTTGTAAATACATATATTGCTGTAGTGCTCTAGTAGGCCCCCATTGTGCTGGGTGCTGTACAAACACAAAAAAGAGACAGCCCCTGCCTTGAAAGTATTACAGTCTAAAGCCACTGATGGACAAAGTTTAGGGGATGAAACATGGAAGCAAAGGGTGAAGAACTGGTATGGTTGATTATCAGTAATGTGAGTACTTACTTCTCTTGAAGGAGGCAGGTAAGGCTTAAGTCTTTGTGGGATCCTTTGATGAGAAGGGCTTGACACGGCATAATAATATTATTATTAGTTTGATGGATGTTAGCAAACAACACCCGAGTATTTGTGACATCTCCCCCACCCCACAGGTTATGGAGCAGGATTTTGCCATGGACGTTTTGGTGAAGAGGGGATGGCAACCTGACCCCCTCAGCCGGAGAACAGTAAGAGCCCATTCCAAGGAAAACAGGATTTTCCACAAGTGCCGAGACTGATGTGGGGTTACAGCAACCTCTAGGCCAGTTTATAGGGGGCCTTGTGGAGAAGGAGGTGAAGACCCTGCCATTAGGTGGAGGAGGCAGAAACAGGGTGAGTAGCTTGTGGACAGCGAGGTGGGCTGTGCAGGGGGGAGAAGGAGGGAGCGGGGGGGGGGGGAAGAGGACACCAGAGAGGGAACAGCTGAGAGAAGAGAGCCCAGGGAGAGAAGCGGGGAGGGAAAGAGGGGTCCCCTGTGCCAGAGCGGGTATGAGTTGCAGAGGGTTTCACAAGGCAAAGGAGGAGTTGGTAGAGTCACCACCTCTGAGATGCAAAACAACGGGACCCCTGAGAGGGTCCTGAGTGCCTGGGGCGGATGCAGTTTGCCGTCCCGTGGAACAGGGAAGGAGAGAAAGTGGTTGGCGGGGGTGGGGTGGGGGGGCGGTTGGCGGGGGAGGGGTCCCGTGAGGCGGTTGGCGGGGGCGGAGTTCCGTGGGGCGGAGGGGGACGCGGTTGGCGGGGGCGGAGTTCAGTGGGGCGGAGGGGGACGCGGTTGGCGGGGGCGGAGTTCCGTGGGGCGGAGGGGGAGGCGGTTGGCGGGGGCGGAGTTCAGTGGGGCGGAGGGGGAGGCGGTTGGCGGGGTGGAGTTCCGTGGGGCGGAGGACACGTGGGCGCTCCCACCTTCTCGTCTCTCTCCAGCACCGCCCGGCGGACAGCGCCAGACGCTCACTCGCTCCCCACGCGGCCCCTCCCACCCATCGCATGATGACCTCACCGCGCCCAGCGCACGCTGACTATAGATTCCAAGCGCGCGGCCGTCCTTCTCTCACGTGACACAGGTAATTTGTCCTTCCCCGCCCGTCCCGTAGATGGGATCCCTTCACCTTCCCGCACCTCTGAAGCTGAGACGGTCAGGGCCGTTTTTCAGTAGCGGCCCGGCAAGTGGGGGGCTGCGCCGTGCCGCCTCCGGGACCTGCCGGAGTCTCCCCGCCCCTCGCACAGGCCTGTCACCCCCCCCCCCCCCTTCCCCGCTGCCGGAGCGGCCGGGGGCAGACCGTTCCCTGGGCCAAAGGGGCGTCTGTCGTGTCAAGGCTGTGCACCCAGATGGGGCAGGCGGCCTGGAGTAAGGGAGAGGGATCTGGAGTGGGGCGGGGGCTGGCGTGGATCAGCTGGGCATTGCACGAAGAGGCAGGTAACTCCACCTGGCTGGAGGAGGATGTGCACAATATCTTTGTAAAGCAGGCTATTGATTTTAATGGACCAGGTCTGGGCACCTTGGGTATGGGTCACTCTGGGCACAGGTGGAGCCTCTCGGTTTGCCCTTGGGGCGGGAGAAGGCTGATGAAGAATAAAAATCCTTTTCAGAATTCCTTAGCCAGCAAAGGCTCTTTGTGTCTGGGGAGGCATTTTAGGGATACGTGCCTGTTTGTTAATGCTGCTGTGCTAGTATGCCAAGCACAGCAGACTTTCTACAGTAGGCTGCTTTTGGGCCATGGTGGCTAAAATGTGTGTTTATGATGATGGACTTGAGTTGTAGTCTAGCCAGGCACGGAATCTAAATTAATAGGGTCATCTCTCTCCTTTAGACAGTACATATGTTTTGTACTAATGTAATTTGGCTACTACTGTGTATTCATGTAATCCTTGACTACGCAGCATTGCAGTAAGTTATAAGTTACAGCAGCACAAATATGAAAAAGAGTGAGTAAATAAATTGAAAAAGACAATCTAATAGTTTTGATGGAAAATCACTTCAGTTTGCAATGTGATGGAGACTTAAATGATCATTCAAGTTTTTCTCTAAAGTTTAAAAAAAGCAATATTTTTCATTCATGGTTAGAATATTGTATGTAAGTACATAATAGCATCTACTTCTATGGGAGGTAGTATGGCATAGTGGATAGAGTGAAGATTTGGGACTCAGAACATCTGGATTCTATTCTCACTGTGACCTGCTGGCTAACCTTTGGCAAGTGACTTCACCTTCCTGTGCTTGCTTTCTCATCTGCAAAATGGGAATAGTGATGCTTAGCTCCTTTGTAAAGTGCTTTGAGATCTACTGATGAAAAGCTCTATATAAGAACTAGGTATTTATGATCTGTCACTTGGAATGGAAATATGTTTGTAATTGTGTCCTTAGGATTCATTTTGAATCTGTAAAGGAAAGTCTTCAATGTAGTTTCCCCCTTCTCTTATTCATTCAGGAGTTGTACTGAAAAGCAAAAGAGAAAGGATCAGCATTACCAATCTTCATTACTAGCTTTCCAAAGTGAGGGCCTTTAAGTGCGAGGCCTGCAGGGCTGAAACAATTAGAGAAGTCTTTAACCTTCATTATTAAACTAAATTTTGATACATCACTATGAATGTTTTGACAATTTGATTAGCTGTAATTATCCTATCTTGGGCAAGGTGAATAACAGACTGATGACATCATTGTGTGCAGTGGTCATGGTAGGTTGATGCATTTATATTTCATTCAGGAGACTGAGGGCTTGTCTTCACTACTGCGCTACATTGATGTAGCATGTCTGGTAAAGAGAAGTAGAAGTCATGTTGGTGGGAGAGTATCTTCCACTGATCTAGTACAGTGTAGATAGCACTTTAAGTTGATGTAACACATTGCCCAAGGGGGTGGTTTTTTCATATCCCTGAATGACATTGCATCGTTGCTCAAGGGGGTGGTTTTTCCAGACTCCTGAATGACATAAATTACATTAGACAAGCCTTGAAGAACAAAAGTGACTTTCCTTCTCCTTTCTTTCAACTATTTGTCCTAACTACTCCCGGAAACTGGTGATTGTAGTAATTATTGTGATGCTACCAACTTTATTGTCCGCTAAAACATACCAACTTGGCTTTGTGTTTGTAAAAGATAAGGTTGTATTTTCATTTCCTGACTTATTTTTTCACTATATGTTAATTGGGTTTTGCCTGCATGTAGAGAACTTCAAGTATTTATTGCGTGTGAATAAATTGTATGGCTACCCAAAAAATAAAAAAAACAACCAAACAAAAAAAATGCAGCCCCAAACCAGAACTGTTAAGGGGAATGGATATTTCTACATTTAGTACAGTTTCTCTTTGCAGGAAAAAACAATGATTTAGTTTTGTAGTGATGTCTGAACATTTTTCGGAAGCAATCCTCCTTTTCTATCTGCTTCTGTGATCCAAGACTACTTATTCATACTTCTCTTATTCAGTTCAAATATCCATAAGACACTAGCTTCTATGGGTTTTTTCCCTACCTTTATCCATTCTTCTGCACCAGTTATGCTGTTGAGAAAACTCTTGAGAGAGTTGCATGTAATGCATTTTGAAAATTAGCTATACTAAGGGACAGGTGTTTTTCTGAAGCTTGAGCCAGACTGTTAATGTTCTTCATGGAGACTATACCACAGAGATCTAAAAGAACCACTATACATATCTGACGTTCTAGGAGTAGAATGAGCTTAGTACAGTCTCCAAGCTGTACTTAAATCTAGTGAGCAATTAAAAGAATCAGTATATCAGAAGATTACCATTGATACTAGACTTACTGTGCCACAATCTTTCCCTTCCACCTCCACTTCCTCTAAAAGGAAGATGACACGCAGGGCTGTGGTAATTGACAATCTTGTCAATGTCAAAAGCTGGTTTCTTGTACAGGGTTTGAAAACTAGTTTATCTTGAGCTGTATTACAGTACAGATGTGTAGGCTTTCAGACTTAAATCCTCTAATGCTGTCTGTTTTTTCTCCACTATTTTAATGCTGGAGTGGTTTATTTTGTTTAATAAATATCAAGTTTGCTTTTCCTTCCAGTTCAGTATTCCCTTCTCATATTTCAATCCCTGATAGAGATTTAATTGATATTTTCCTTTTGGTTGCTCCTAACTCAGCATGTTCTCTTGCCAATCACTTTTCATTTCAGGGTTCATTTAGGAGGCATTGTAAAATGGAATAATCCTAACTGCTTCTTGATTCTGTCTGTTGCTCTTTGTGCTGGTTTTTGAATGATGGGTTCAGGGCTGAATAGGCCAGAATGCTATGTGATCACACTTGTGGTCTCTGATTTGCTAAGTGTTGCTGCTGACAGCTGATGTCTGTCTGGACAGCAGCAAGCATGAGGGAGGAACCAGGAGGAGGTTAGATTTACTGAGCAAAATTAATCCTTAATGTAAACCTGTTGACTTTGGAGTTACATCAGAGATAGCTTTGTCCACTTCCGTTTCGATTCTGTGTAAAAGGAGGTATCACTTTTTTGTTAGTCAGAGATAATATGTCTGGTAACATTTTGCCTCAGCAATAATCTTTGTACCATCATAGAAGACCACTAATCTGTCTTTGAGTTTGTGCATTATATATTTCATAATTGGCTTATCTATTAAAATGGGACACTGACCTTCTTTGACATTTAAGCAGAACAAGTGGAGGATGACTGGAGTCACTTTTAGACACCTTTCTTCTGTTTTCTGTGCTGGAATATTTGAGGGGTACAATCAACTTGAGATCTAATCCGTGTTTTTAAAAATGAGATAGAAGTAGCTTTTGGTGTTACATCTGCCCTGAATGCCCCTGATCAAGTTATGTGCTTTTACGATCACTTCCTTGTTTTTAAAATGTTTTTCTTTTGCAGTTGGTCTCAACTCTTAGTGACAACAATATTACCAATACTTGTAACATAGGTAGGTGAAACATCTTCCAATCTATAAGTTTGGTTTTTAAGTTGACAGTAACCCTTTAAGGACTAATTCAGTGTTCATGCTTTGTATCCCTGTATTTTTTCATGCCTTTATGCATGCATGCCAATGAGCAAAGTGATGTTGTATAAGCAAGGATTTGTATCCATATGCCTTTTGGCTTTCTTGTTCCTGCTGTGAAGTAATACAGCCTCATTGTGACATCTCAGTTCTTTCCTTGATAACACATTGACGTGAAAATATAGGACTTTCATCTTTGCCTTATATTCTTCCTAGCTGAAACCAGTAGTACAGGTGAGAGTATTTGGCAACCGCATATGTTGTTGTTCATTTCCAGTGTGGCCACAGGGATAGTCTTCTCTGTGCCCAAATCAGGCTGAAACACATACTAGTTTTACCGTGGAGGAATTCTGCGCCACTGTGCACACACACAATTCATTCTCCCCACAGATTTTTTTTTCCTCTGCAGAACATATATTCTGTTGGAGAGGCACTGCGATTATGCCTTTTGTTCACCAGTGGCTGCCTTGGTGCAAGAACACAGGGCAGCCAGCTCACTGGTCGGAGCAGCCAGTAGGGAGGTGGAGAGGCTGTATTCTTCACAGCACACTGCCTGCAGAGCCAGGGGAGGAGGCATGGGATATGGTGAAAACAGTCAGCACAGGGCTGCTGGGATGGGTCATGCAGGCTGGGGTTCAGAAGGGCTAGTGCAGGAGGCAGACTGGGGTGGGTGCTGACTGGGAGTGGGGTACAGGGCCACATTGTGGGGAGGAGGTGTTCCTGACTGAATGGGAGAGGTTAGAGGTCTGCAATGGGGGAAGCTGGCCAATTTTCTAATAATTCCTCTCCTCTCTACCCCCTACCCCGCCCAAAACCCCAATCTGTTCCATCCTTTTCCCACCCATATCCAGCAACCCTTCAGGTCCACGCCGAAGCTCCTTCCCAGCAATTACTTCCCTCTCCCTCAACTCTTCCATTACCCTTGACTCAAGTCTTTGCACTGCTTCTGAGGGGTGTGGGAAATACATTTCTGTATTGTAGTTTAAATGCATTATTACTCAAAGTTCTGTATTAATATGCCTTATAAAAATATATTTTTCAAAAACAATTTCCTGAACTTTTTTTGCTGTTTTGTTACAGACATACTTGCTGACAGATATTTTGAAATAAATTACCAAAATAATTGAAACTAGTATGCTTATATTGTATTTTGACACATAAAATATGCAGAATTTTAAAATATTGTGTGAAGGATTTGTAATTTTTTGGGCACAGAATTCCCCTAGGAGCACTCTTTACCCTCAGGCTTATTATTTAATGACAGTTGTCAGTCCAGAGAGAATATCCCAGTTGGCCGCTGCCCTCCATGTGTGAGATGTAGTATCACAGAACTGTGAGATCTGTAACAATGAAAAGAAAAATGATGGTGTGGAATGCACACCAGACTAAATTGCCCTATGTCTGTCTTTAATATATGTTTACCTCATAAGGGGATTTTGTAGCCTGTGTCTAACAATGATTCAGGGTTTTTCTTTCTTTTGATAGTTGTCAGCAGAGAAATGAGTGGTAACTGGGAACTGTTTAAGGATATTTTATTAAATGCTCAAAAATCTGTAATGGAGCATGTAATCTGATTTAACAAAAAATCAACCTGCTTCAGGATGAAGTGACATCAGTGGAATAAAGGGGAAGTTGATAGTACTGAATATAAATTAGAAACTAGGAATTGTAGTAAACCAAGCAAAAGGACACAAGGAGAAATCAATGGCTAGCACAGTTAAGGCCAATAAGGAGGAGTATAAGTATATTAGGAATAAAGGGAACTCTAACAATGGTATTCATTACTAGCTAGAAATGGAATTTTCAATAATAGGGTAGAAGGCAAAAGTGTTTAATATATATTTCTCTTCTGTATTTGGGGAAAAAAAGGGGGATGTTGTTTTAAATGATTAAAAACTGGCTAATAGCTTTCAAAATGTAAGTGTAGGCAGGGAATCTTCATAATCAAAGCTGGTGTGTTTCTAGTGGTGTGCCTCAGGGGTCAGTTCTTGGCCCTATGCTATTTATCATTTTTATTAATGACCTGAAAGAACTTTCAAAATAATGAGTGATAGCATTTGCAGATGAGACAAAGTAATGAAGAGAACAGGTCATTGATATGGCAGCATCTGAATTGTTTGATAAGCTGGATGCAAGCAAATAATGTGTTTTGAGTATGGTAAAGGGAAAAGTCAGACGTCTAGGAATAAAAAATGCAGGACATATGTACTCGGACCTGGGAAGCAGTGGCTCTGAAAAAGACTTGGGGGTCCTGATGGCTAATCAGCTGAATGTGAGTTTCCAGTGTGATCATGTGTCCAAAGAGGCTAATGTGATGTATAAATAGGGGAGTATTGAGTAGCAATAGGAAGGTTGTATTACCTCTGCATTTGGCACTGGTGCAACTGCGGCTGGAATACTGGGTCACGTTCTCATGCCCCCAGTTCAAGGATGTTGACAAATTGGAGAGGGTTCAGAGAAGAATCATGAGAATGATTAAAGGATTGGAAAAACATTCTTTAGTGATACTCAAGAAGCTCCCTCTGTTTAGTTAATGAAAGAGAAAGTGAAGAGGTGATTTGATCAGTGTTTAAGTACTTAGGTGAAAACAGAAATTTGATAATAGAGGACTCTTCGATGTTGTAGGGAAAAGTTTAACAAGATCCAGTAGCTGGAAGTTGAAACTAAAGAAATTCAGACGGAAAAAAATGTATTTTTAACAGTGAGGGTAATGATCCATTGGAACAGTTTACCGATTGTTGTGGTGAATTCTCCATCGCAAGAAATCAGTAAATCAAGTTTGTTTTTTTAAAGATAGATGCTCTAATTCAAACACATTAATACAGTGAAGTCCTGTGGCCTATGTTATTCAGAACGTCAGACTAAAGGATCACAGTGGTTCCTTGTGATGGGGTAGACTAGGCCCAGAGGCCCCCATCACACCTGGACAGGAGCAATGGAACAAAGTCCTGTGGGTGGCCTAGAAAGACTGTGAGAAGCTGCAAGGGGCTAGCCAATCAGAGGGTTGCAGGCTAGCTTAAAAGGAGCTGCAGTGCAGACCAGAGTCAGTTCTTTGCTAGAGCTTGAGGAGTGCAAATGGTGTTCCTGGCTGGTGAAAGGGAACCGTAGCACCATGGACAGCTCAGTGCTAGGAGGGGATGGGAGAGGGAGGAAGAGGTCTGGTTGGTTGCAGGAGCTGAAAGGCTGGACAGAGCAGCTACTGTCAGGAACCAGGGAAGCAAATTAGGGCCTCCTGGCTGGCTGCAGGAGCTGAAAGTGCTAAGGTAGATAGTTGCTGGCAGGGGGAGGGGCGGGGGGCAAGGAAGGTGTTTCTGGCTGGCTGCTGGGACTCGACAAAGCTAAGGGCTGCTGAGAAGTGGCCTAGGGAAATGTAGATAGTTAGTTAAAGAGATGTGGCACATGGCTGCTACTTAGAGTCCCTGGATTGGGGCTTGGAGCAGTGGGAGGGCCTGCACCACTGGGGAGGTAGTTATGCCCTGAGAGAAGGGCTCAGAGAGGGCAAAACCATTGCTTCCAGGGACGAAGCCCTGGGGGTATGACCAGATAGGGCCAGGACTGCTTAAAGACTTCAGATGCACCTGACCAGAAGGGGTGCTTGTGAGGACTGGATGCCACCCCATTATATTCCTTCAGGCTTTATGATCTTTGAATCTAAGCTGGAGGAAGTTAATGCGTGGCTATCTATCTGTGTGAGTACCCCCAACAGTGGATGGCATATGACTGAGGGAAACAAGTCCATCTGAGCCTGGTGTTTTGTACAGCATAAGAGATTTCACACAGTTATGAGCCTTTGTTTTTTAGTGGTCCTAGAAGTGCTGCTGCCTGAACTTCAGTGAGATTAGTTGGTGTACCTTTTGTTAAACCACCTTGCATACTGGTGATTTCGTCAGGGAATTCTTCCTGCTTACTGTAGAGAGCATTTTCTAATTACACAAAGTTATTTCCTCTGCTTTGCTAGTTAGTGTGTTGTACTGGATGAAGGATTTAGGGGATAAGGCTGGAAGGTTGTTGCTTTCCCATTTGCTCACCTTATCTTCCGTATTCCTATGTTCATAATAATTTTGTTTTACATATTTTGCCAATTTTTTATTTAATAGTTGTCTGTTCTGTGTTTTGCTGTGGAGATTTTAGCATCTTTATATTTTTCTTGAACTATGTTCCTGAATAATTTCCTTTCCCTTCTTCCCTCCCCGCCCCCCACTCCCCCAATCCACACACTTTTTCTAAGAGCTGAACCTTCTGTACTCTTTCTGGTCTGAAGTGAAAGCATTAATTTTGCCCAAAAGTTTTCACACAGTATTACTTGTATTAGCTCTCCACTATTACCAAAATGCAAAAGATTTTTAAAATATTTAATAGCAATTGTGCTAAAAGCATGCATCTCCTAAGAGTAAATTACTTGACCTTCATGATTTAGGATAACATCTTGGGACGGCATGCAGCAGAGGGAGAGACATCTGGAATCAGGAGAAGATCTGATAAAAATTAGGGGAGGATTTTCATGCCTAGCATTTTCATCAGATCTCTTAGTTATGAGGAGATGATCTGTTCTGGAGCATGCTTGGAGCAGGAACCAAGCAGATATTTGTTTGTGTTCTCCAGATGCACATAAGAGTAGTTCTTTCACATTCATTCACATGTCTGTCAACACTTGCCTTCTGAGTGCGCAGGGCTAAATATGTCTACGGTAAGAAGTAGGAGCACATTTCAAATGCCCTTTTCAAATGAGTTTAGTGCTTCCAATTTGGGCTGTGATTGGGTATAAGCTTCTTAAATGAGTCCTAAACAGTGCTGCTGTGTACTTTCTAATACTATGCTTACATAAAAAAGTTGCCTAGGAGAATGTGAGGGGAATTTTTTTTCCAGGTGGCAGTGGTTGTGATATCTTCAGAAATATTTTCATGCCAATTCTCAAACCTACCTTTGTCCAAATGGGTTAGAAATAATTGCCTTTTCATTTCCCCCTTCCAATTTAGGAGTTTTACGGCCACCTCTTCCTAATTTTAAGTGTCTTTCTCTCTCCTGTTGCAGTATGAAGGATTCACACACATAACAGAGAGAACTGATTCTACGGGGATTATTTATGTGCAATTGAACTGAATATGCACAAAGTGTTTTCAAATGCACAGAGTGAAAACTGTTTTTCCTCTAATCTGTGTCTTTTGTAGTCAGCATCAATGTTGCTGATAACTGTAGTAGGTAAAAAATAAAATCAAAACCAGAGAGGTGATTTTTAAGTTGGTGTCCTTTTAGAATCTTTTAAGTGTATTTAAAACTTTAATATGCTTCTTCAGAATCTTTATTTTAGTGATTGTTTAGTTAGTGACCCAAGTAACAAGTAAGGAAATTCACAGCTAAAACTGACAGCATAACTAGATAATCCATACAAAGATGAATCTCAATGGATCAATGTAGCCTATTACTGTACTTTGCTTACTGTGTTTGCAATACCTGTGCATAATGGCACAAGTCAGGGGTGACATATTGGAGTTAACTTTGAATAGTCATGCTTTAAATTATATCCTTTATGTTCTTTTAGTTTTTCAGGTGTTTTAAAGTGGAAACAAATTGCCATTTTCCCCTTACTTTATTGTTGGTCTTCCTGCATTTTGATTTGTCTAATAATGTAGTTGGATTCTTGTATAGGTTTCAAACTGTAGTTTACGTTTAGAACTCTAATTCTGAGGTGAGAGCTGTGTATCCTCAATTGGCATCACTGGAAGTTGCTAATGCTCAGAATTTCTCAGATGAAGAGGAATATCGTGGCATGCGCTTGTGATTTTGTTTGTTCAAATTCTAGGAAATTCACTTGTGCTGTTAAAGCAAGCAAGCAAAGAAATTAAGGGTCATTGGGCATAACCTTGTCCCTTTTTCACTTTTCAGGAGTGCTCATTTACACAAGTTCTAAATTGCTTCAAAAGAATAACCTATGTGGTCATGGACAAGCCACCTCTTACAGTAACCTTGTCTTATTTAAATCTAAAGCCAACATGAACTTTGTCCCTCTTAATGCTCCATGCATTCCCTACTCATAACACATGGAGATAAGAATTTGGGACCAGGAGCTCCACCTTCCCCTCTCAGGCGTAAGATGTGGGAGGAAACCCTCTTGGATATCTCTAAGGGATTTGGGCTTTAAAAATGCCACATAATCCTTCAAGGAGAGAGAGGAGCAACAGCTGCCAATATCACCAAGGGATGTGAGTGAATGAGTGAGTCTCCTCTCTCTTCTTGCATCCAGGACATTGGGGGCACACAGCTCGAGCAGTTCCTGTTTATAGCCATAGAAGCCCTCAGCATCATCAGTTCCAGATTCTGTCAGCTGTTTGGGAGATGGACTGTTGCATGTGGGAAATGGGAATGGGCAACTCCTTAGCAACACCTTCACAGCTGTAGGCAACAGGGATATCAGAGTATAGGCTTCATAACTGATCAGTGGGCTTTCCATTGTCTGAAGATATTTTGTATTTAAGCTTGAACTTTATTAAAAAGGAAATATATGGCATAAAGCTAGATTTCATAGTAAGATATTGTAGTACATTGGGCATTCTTCTGACTGTTTGTGGTTTGTTTTTTTGTTTTTTTTTTAATAGACTTGGATCTTCTACCTAATGAACAAACATGAGTCATTTGAGGTTTCTTGTAGCTATCTTGAAACCTCGTGGCATTCAATTTTTGGTAAAGCAAGATATAGCCAGAAAGGTATTTCTGCAGAGCCAACATTATGTTTCATCAGGAGCCACAGAACCATTCCTGAATGGAAGTAATTCAAATTATGTAGAGGAAATGTACTACACATGGCTTGAAAACCCTAAAAGTGTGCATAAGGTAAGTCTAAATGTTGACTGAAAATTCTACTGTTAAGATAAGAGTGGAATAAATATTTATACTTGTTAACTTGTTGACTATTTCTAAAAGATCTTTTATTAAATGGAAAAATGAAACTAATCTTCTTTATTGATTGTTGCAAGATATGAAATTGCAGCTAAATATAAGGAAGCCCCAATTATGGTGAACTGGTTTGAAGAATATGGAATGTTTTGGGTTATGAAAATATTAAGAGTAGACATCTGATTTTTCAGATTTTTTGTTGAAATATGATTATTTAATTGGGCTGTTGAAGGAAATTAATTATAATTTACAGAAATTTCAAGCTTCTGATATTGGTAATTGGGTCACATGTCCTCTGCTGTACTTGAGTCATATATATCCAGAGTGGTATTTTGCAGCTGCCTAAGGGAATTGAGTGCTCAGTTCCCCATGATGGCTTTTGAAATTCCAGCCTTAAACGTTTTGTAAAACTACCTTCTTTAAGTTTCTGACTATAGTTTGGAAAATATTTCACTCTGTACAGGTCTCTAAACTGCAAACACTGCTAGCTATTTCTTAATTGTTACTGCAATACTTTACGTTTTTGTTAATGAAAAATATTTTTAGGGCTGTCGATTAATCACTTTTTTAAATCACATGATTAATTCAAAAAAATATTTATTTCTGTTTTAATCACACTGTTAAACAATAGAATACCAACTAAAATTTATTAAATATTTTTGCTTGTTTTTCTACATCATCTTCAAATATATTGATTTCAGCTGCAACACAGAATATAAAGTGTACAGTGCTCACTTTATACAATTTTTGTTTACAAAAGTTTGCACTGTAAAAATGACAAAAGAAATAGTATTTTTCAGTTTACCTCATGCAAGTACTGTAGTGCAATCTCTTTATTGTAAAAGTGCAACCTACAAACGTGGTTTTGGGGCAGGGGCTAAGGACGGAGGTTACATAACTGTGTTTATTTTTTAGTGCAATGTAAAACTTTAGGGCCTACAGGTCCACTCAGTCTTACTTCTTGTTCAGCCAATTGCTAGGACAAATAAGTTAGTTTACATTTATGGGAGATAATGCCACTGGCTTCTTATTTACAATGCCACCTGAAAGTGAGAACAGGTCTTTGAATGGCACTTTTGTAACTAGTATTGCAAGATATTTACATGTCAGATATGCTAAACATTAGTATGTCCCTTCATACTTTGATCACCATTCCAGAGCGGACACTTCCATACTAATGACTTGTTTAAAAAATGTGTTTAATTACATTTGTGACCGAACTCCTTGGGAGAGAATTGTATGTCTCCTGCTCTCTTTTACCTGCATTCTTCCATATATTTCATGTTATAGCAGTTTCAGATGATGACCCAGCATATGTTGGTTGTTTTAAGAACACTTTCACTGCAGATTTGACAAAAAGCAAAGAAGCTACCAATGTGAGATTTCTAAAGATAGCTATAGCACTCAACCCATGATTTAAGAATCTGAAGTGCCTTCAAAGTCTGAGAAGGGTGAGGTATGGAGCATGCTTTCAGAGTCTTAAGAACAACACTCTGATGCAAGAACTTCAGAACCTGAACCACCAAAAAAGAAAATCGACCTTCTGCCATTGGCATCTGACTCATGTTAATGGAAATGAACATTCATTGGTCTGTGCTGCTTAGAGTCATTATTGAGCAAACCCATCATCAGCATGGACACGTCCTCTGGAATGTTGATTGAAGCATGGAGGGGCTATGAATCTTTAGCACATCTGCACATAAATATCTTGTGATGACGGCTAAAACAGTGCCATGCAAACCCCTGTTCTCACTTTAAGGTGACATTTGAAATAAGAAGCATGCAGCTTTGTCCTGCAAATGTAAACAAATTTGTTAGTCTGAGCAATTGGTAGAACAAGAAGTAGCACTGAGTGGACTTGTAGGCTCTAAAATTTTACATTGCTTGTTTTATTTTTGAGTGCAGTTATTTTTTGTACACAATTCAATGTTTGTAAATTCAACTTTTGTGATAGAGATTGCACTATAGTACTTGTATTAGGTGAACTGAAAAATTCAATTTTTTTTACAGTGCAAATATTTGTAATCAAAACAAATAAAGTGAGTACTTTACACTTTGTATTCTGTGTTGTATCTGAAATCACTATATTTGAAAATGCCAAAAACATCAAAAATATTTAAATAAATGGTATTCTTTTGTTTAACAGAGCAATTAATTGACTAATTTTTTTAATCATTTGACAGCCCTAATTTTTTTCTTTCTCTAGGACTTGTCTACTTGTCTCCTCTAAGACTATCAAGAGTAGATAGTCTACTACTACTATTTTTGTTTGTATTGGGATGCTAATTCACTTAAAATATTTGATTTTATGCAATATTTTTTTTTTGCATGGATTGGAATCTTAACTTATTTCATTACAGAAAATTACTCTCCTGTCTTTCTCTGTAAGAAGAAACAGTGCAAACAAGTGTTTGCTGTTGTGTTTTGTGCTTAAGGAACATTTTTATAAATGTGTCTCATTTAGAACTTGGTTTTACTCTGATAAATCATATAGAAATGTATAAAATGAGACATACAAATAATTAAAAGGGAGGCCAAAATTAGCAATTATGATTTTTCTTTTGGTTTGTCTGTGTGTGAATTTAGTTCTGGTGAAAGGTGACAGCACTGGTGACTGAAGCCTTCTGTTTCTTCACAGAACAAGTACAGCATAGACTGTGCAAGCTTTCCTGTTTTACTTTACCTCTGAGCTGGAGGGCCCATCTCCAGCGCTGAGAGAGGTAGTTGTTTCCATGCCCTTTCTGACCTCAGTTCCTATGAAGAAACTGCCAGCAAAGTTAACCAACAAGTATTGTATAGGATGAGGGGGTTATGAATTCAGTGGATATAATCCTGAGACTACCTCCTTTTTTCACATATGTAATTCAACACTTCTGAGGTGGTGACAATTTTTGGTTATTAATGACATGGACAGTTTTAAAGATACTTTAAGGATATTCATTTTTTCTCATCTAGATTGCCGGAGCTTATGAGTGCTGTTAGCGTCTCTTTTAAGAAAGAAGTGAAATTGTTTACTCTTTTTATGCCTGACTGTGCTATGTAGTTTACTTATCTTTTCTTCTTGTCTTAATTAGGCTGAAAACAAAACTTAATTTGACAAATTTTCTGTGTGTTGGTGTTCAACTAATCAAAAGGAATCTGTACATCATCATTCAACATAGTAAATTGATGTGCCCTTTCTCTTTTTTTTTTGTTTTTTTTTTTGTTTTGTTTTTGTTTTGTTTTGTTTTGTTTTGGCCAGTAGTAATTTGGAAGCCATTTTTCTGATTATATGTTGGGGAGTGAAGATAGCAATGTAGTGTAGATTTCTTAGAGTAAATTTTGCAATAGTCAGTCTGTCTCTTCTGTCTTAAGATCTGATCCTGTACCCACGTGAAGATGACTTACATAAGAAAAGGGCTAATAACTATTCTCTTAAAGATTTGCAGGATAAGATCTTTAGACTTTAAGATCATCAGGACAGAAAATATGCCTTACTTTGTTTGCAAAATGATGTGGAATCATACGTCTTTATGTAATGATTAATACACTTTTCCAAGTGTTTGACAGCATTTTTAACATTGCATGTCCTATTGACTTCGATGGGATTTGCATGGCTCAAAATCCATGTAATGTCAAAAAACGTGTACATGTACTATTAATATTAACTATGTCCTCAACACAGGTTAAGTTCTGCACAATGATGTTAAAATAAAAAAGGACATAAGATTCACCTGTTACAGTACACTGTTGATTACATTGCTCTACAGCCAAAATGCTTCTGAAATAAATGTAGTCAAACTTTACTAATTCTGGGTCACTGAGAACGAAAATGATGCTTAAAATTGTTGATTGGCTCTAGTTTCCAAGATATGCTATTGGGTCAGTATATACGACCTTTGACATGGAAATGGCGGAGGATAAGTGACTTATAAAGGGAAGGAATCTCAATTTAAACCAGAAATGACTAAAATACATCTTTGACTGGATCTATGAATAAATCTATGACTGGGTTTGAACAGTACTTGCTTTTTAGGCAAAACAATGAATGATGCAATCTGAAGCTGGTATTGTGTCACACATGATATCAATTGCATCATGTTATTCCTAGAAGTCATGGATGATGTAATCATAATGAAGCTTACATCATTCTGCTGAACAAATTGCCCTATATCAGCTCTAGAAATCATACAGTGTCATGCTCTTATTTGTCAGTGTTTGATTTTGCAAAGGGACACATTTCTGTTTAGCCAAAGTGAGCAGAGATGCCTCGTACTTGTGTGAACAGTGCAGATAACTTCTGCTATATTTGTGGTGAAATGACTTTTGCATCACAAAAGCGCAGTATAACCACTATGGTTAAGAAAGCCTATCACCTTTATTTTGGCTGCAAAATTGGAGATCAGGACAAGAGGTGGGCCCCACACATATGCTGCAACACTTGTGCAACAAATCTTTGCCAGTGGTTGAACAGGAAAAGGAAATCTATGCCTTTTGCAGTGCCAATGATTTGGAGAGAGCCAACAGATCATACCAGCAATTGTTACTTCTGCACGGTGCCTCCAGTTGGGAAAGGTGTGTCAAAGAAGAAAAAGTGGACTGTGCATTATCCAAACATTCCATCAGCTATACACCCAATACCCCACGTAGAAGGACTGCCGGTTCCTGATGCACCAGAATCATTTTCACTTGAGTCAGACGAGGAAGAGGATGAAACTTCTGGTCCTGAACCATCAATGTCACAGGACCCACATTTTCTCCCATCCTCCTCCTCTGAACCACACCTCATAACACAAGCTGAACTAAATGACCTTGTCAGGGATTTGGAACTACCCAACAGTAAGGCAGAACTGTTGGGCTCCAGACTACAGCAGTGGAATCTCCTGGCAGGTGATGTTAGGGTTTCCATGTTCTGTGACCGTCAAAAGGATCTTGTCCCATTCTTCTTCATGGAAGGTGATCTTGTAGCCTGCAACAACATCGATGGTGTGATGGCAGCCCTCAACATCGTTCACAATCCAGATGAGTGGAGACTCTTCATTGATTCATGGAAGACGAGTCTTAAAGCTGTTTTGCTGCATAATGGCAATGTTTTGCCATCAATTCCAGTCGGTCATGCAGTCCATATGAAGGAAACCTATGACAACATGAAACAACTTTTGAGGTGCATAAACTATGACCAACATCAGTGGCAGCTTTGTGGCGATTTGAAGGTTGTTGCTCTCTTGCTTGGTCTGCAGACTGGATACACAAAGTACTGCTGTTTTCTCTGCGAATGGGATAGTCGTGCAAGAGATTCCCACTACATCAAGAAAGATTGGCCACTCCGACAGTCATTGGAGCCTGGGAGGAAAAGTGTTCAGCATCCACCACTTGTTGAATCAAGGAAGATTTTGTTACCCCCCTCACACATCAAGCTGAGTCTGATGAAGAACTTTGTCAAGGCCATTGACAAAACACAAGCAGCTTTCAAGTACCTCCCTGGAAAATTTCCAAGGTTACGTGAAGCTAAGATAAAGGACGGTGTCTTTGTTGGTCCTCAGATTCGTGGACTTCTTTGAGATGATGCATTTGACCATGCACTGCGTGGCAAGGAAAAGACGGCATGGAAAGCCTTCCCGTCAGTGGCAATACATTTTCTCGGAAACAACAAGGCAGACAGCTACAGGTTGTTGTTGGAAAACCTCCTCAAGGCATACAAAAGCCTTGGTTGCAACATGTCACAAAAGATACATTTTTTTGCACTCTCATCTAGATTTTTTTTTTTTTTTCCACTGAACTGCGGAGCAGGGAGCGACGAGCACAGCGAGCGATTTCACCAGGACATTGCAACAATGGAGAAACGCTATCAGGGCAAATGGAGCCCATCGATGCTTGCAGACTATTGCTGGACAGTGACAAGAGATGCTCCATTTAATGAATACAAGAGACAAGCCAAGAAGCGCTGAGTAAACACTGAATAGGGCTAAACTATGTACATAATAGTTTTTTGCCTTTTGTTTCATAATACATTTTATTTATATAACCCTTTTGCTGATTTTTAAAGTGTTACATAAACAGGACAGGTGTAATATTATCATGTAAAGCAACCATAAACACATGAAAAGACCTAGGTTTACAATTTATGATTAAAACTCTACTATCTATACAATATACGTAGACCTAAAATGTAAAAACTTAAATATCTTAGAAACAGTAGCCAGTCAGTTGTTTTAATTGTCATATATGAATTCAGCACATCAAAATACATAATAAATATCACATTTTCTCTCTGAAGCAGACTACTTCTAAAAAATTGTAGACCAGTAATTACTGATAATGGCACTCAAGAGGATTTTTAAGGTCAACACGATTTTTAAGGTCAAATCCCATCCATTGTTATCTTCACTCCCCTACATATAACAACAGATAATAGTATACTTTTAACTGATATTATACTTTATATATATATTTTGACTGTTATCTGTTATATTTGCAGATATTGACTGTTTGTTTTTTATTCTGTGTGGCAACACAGTTTAGAAAAATGTAACTTCAGCTAAGCTGCTAGTTTGGGTAGAAGGGAACTACCACGTTATGTGAGAACTTTGGCGTTGGCTTCTTTATTATTGTATTATACTAGCGCTTAGAAGCTCTGAGATTGAGGTGCCATGTACTATGTGCTTTAAAAATGCATGGCACGGGACAACCCCTGTCATGATGGTCTTATTAGGTAAGTGGAAAAGAGACAAAATGGGAGACAAAATAGAGGTACAGAAAAGATGAGGTGACTTTCCTATGTTTGTAGAGCTGGAATTAGAATCCTGTTCTCCTGAGTCTCTGTCCAGTACCCTATCCGTTGGACAGTGAACCATGAGGTCATACTCACAACCACAGTATTTTATTAAGAGAAACAAAATCGATCAACTTTATCTGTCTTTTGAACACTTTTTTTGTGAGGTTTTTAAACAGTAAGTACACTTATTTGAAATAATTAAGCTATTGAGTAAATGAGAAATGTTAAGCAGGATGAGAAACTTATATATTGACCAACATTCGTTGATGGGCATCTTAGCCCTAAACAAATAGTGCCTAGCAGTTAAGGTACAAGCTCTAAGGCAATCAATAGAAACAGATTTGTTATCCTGGTCATAGACAAAACTGCCTGCCTGGAGGTCTGTTGTCTTCACTTTGCTTCTGAAATTAGCTGAGATCTATTCTAGTGGTAGTAATTGACTCTCTTTAAAGGACTGCTTCGCAATTTTAAGAACTTGTGGGTATTTGTGTCTTTTTAGGTTAAAAACATGCTAACAATGCCTCAGATACTGTAATTTGATCTGTATGTGTCATTTGTGAAGTTGAAAGGGACATGATCATATTAAAATCATCATAATTAAAAAAAGAAAACATCCTAAATTACTATAAACAACTTGGATGATTGAAATGAAGAGATATAACCAATCCACTTTTTCCTTTTCTCTGGTTATGCTGTATATTTACTTTTTGCAGTCCCCTTAGTCTGGATAGTGAAAAATGCACTAGTCACTTTTTTGCTTTTGTTTAATGAATTTAATTTTTAGCTTTTGGGGCTGAGGTTCTTGGTGGGGGGAGGGATCAGTGAATGGGAAGCAGGGAGGTTGGATAAGGGGCAGGGAGTCTTTGGGGCAGCCGCGGGTGGGGGTGTGGATAGGGGTTGGGGCAGAAAAGGGACAGGAAGCTGGTAGGTGGTGGGATCCTGGGGGGCAGTTAGAGTGGGGGGGTCTCAAGAGGGGGTGGTCAGTGGACAAAGAGCAGTGGGGATTAGATTGGGAGTGGGGTCCCAGGGAAATAGGTAGGGGCAGAGGGTCTCTGGAGGGAGCAGTAAGGGGATAAGGAGCAGGGGGGATTGGATGGGTCAGTGGTTCTGAGTGGGGCAGTCGGGGGAAGTGACGGGGAGGTCAGATAGCGGCAGGGGCCAGACTGTTTGGGGAGGCACAGCCTTCCCTACCCGGCCCTCCATACAATTTTGCAATTCCGCTGTGGGCCTTGGGCCAAAATGTTTGCCCTCCCCTTGTGACGGTGCTGTTCCTGGTGTGACCCACTGAGAGTGTCAGATCAGGACAAATTGCTTCCAAAAGGGGCAATTAGAGCCCAAAGCTGGGGTTTCTCTACCCTAAAGGCAAACCAAACCAGCTGAACAGAAAAAACTTTGGTTTCGCCCAACTGGCTAGCCGCAAGTCACACAAGCAATTCCCTTAGACACTCCAGCTTCCCAGTATCACCACCAGCAGCCACCTGTCCTGGGGACAAATGGTTATGAAAACCAATACCCCAAATAAAGAAAACGGTTCTCCCCGATTCCAAAGAATCAGGCCCCAGACCCAGGTCAATATACAAATCAGATCTCACCCATAAATCACACTGTCGCCAATCCTTTAGAATCTAAAATCTAAAGGTTTACTATATAAGGAAAAAGATATAGGTGAGGGTTAGAAATGGTTAAAGGAAATCAAATACATGCAGTAATGGCTTGCATCAGTTGTAGAATAACTGCAGGTTCAAATCAGAGTCTCTGGAATACATTCCCAGGAGGAATGGGTCATCAATCCTTTGCTACAAAGGGGCAGTCTGGCCAAAGTCCCATCCAGAAGTAGGAGACAGGCTGGAGACTGGAGATTAAAGACAAAATGGAGATCTTTCTCCCAGGTTTATATAGACTTCCTCTTGTGGGTGGAGACCGCCTCCTCCTTGCTAATCAGAGTCCAGTTGTAAAATGGAGTTTCAGGGCCATGTGGTCCAGTTACATTACTCTTCAAGATTCAGCACCTGAGCAGCCAGGCCACATTCCTGGGGAAGCTCGGGTGTGGACAGGCACCTACAAAGTTCATTGTTAGCTTGATTGGAACTTGATGGGCCATCAGGAAGGCCAGGCGGAGCTAACAGTAACTTTGTCTGGGATTTCACCCAAAAGCAAGCATAAGTTTGGCTGTATAGTGTCTGTATTTCAATCTTCATAACTCTAGCTACAAACAAGATACACACATACAGATAGCATAATCATAATCAGTAGACCATAACCTGGTTGTAGACACCTTATATGACCCCCTTTACCTAAGATTTGGTGCCCCTACAGGACCTTACTTGCACCAATGATCTATATGATTCCAGATAATTTCAGTAACGTGACACCCCAATGCAAAATTGATGCAGGAAGGGATGACAAAACAGCACTGACTGCATCCCAAAAGCTCCCGATCCCTGAGTCTGTCTTACCACCGCTAGTTTATCAAAGTCATGTTCAATAACATGATAGAATCTCTTAACAAATTCAGGGTACCACTTGGGTAGAACAATAGTGGACAGGATCTGCTCTTGCAGCATGATTCCTGTATGTCTCATGTGATCTTGCCAAGAGCTAAAGAAAACAACTGCTTTATCTATACAATCTTTGGCAAATGCTTGGAATCCAATTAACATCAAATCCATGTAGATATTAATGTTGTTCATAGTACAGAAATCTTGGCATTTAACCATGGAAGCAATATAGTAGTGTGCCTCAGTTTCCCTTTCTACACAGCACATCAGGTCTGGAATGTCTTTTCCCCTGTGAAAAGTTTCAACACTGTTTACAGGCATTAACGGTGGAACATTAGTAGAACAAGGCCATTTAACACAAAGTGTGTTCTCATATATTCCTCTTAACATGTTCACGGGATTTTCCAAAAGGTTAGGCACATTGTACATTCTTACAGTCTTTGATGATAACAACACAGTAGTTACACAAATTACCATTAGTAATAACAACAAGTTCATTGCAAGTGTCCATTTACAATCAAGTTTGTCAGGCCCCACTTTTGGCTCAATACCATTGGAGTCTTGGCCTTCTATGGTTACTTTGTGGCTCCCCTTTGCAAAATCAAATTCTCTTTTTCCTCCTTGCCCTGAAGGATCAAACCCTGCTCTCTCTTGCCTAACAGAATTCCCTGGCGGATCTGGAGGGTTCTTCCTGCTAACAGGTACTAGCAAGTCTCTCTCTGTCAGCCAAGTAATCTGCATCACCACAGACAGGAGTTTGTCTTAAAGAGAGACCATCCATTTGGTCATAGGGCTGTCCCAATTCCTTCTCAAAGCTATCCCCACTGAATTTCTCCACAGGAAAAAAAAAAAAAGATCCATTCACTACAGAAGACTTCTGGCTGTTAGGAACTGAGACTTGCTTGATCAATCACTTTCACACTCCTCAACTGCTGCAAACTGCTTGCACAGATTAGGATCTTTCTCCTCAGGAATTTCTTTAGGCAAAAATCTACCCCTCACAGAAATCCTGACCTTATCCTCTTCACCTAGGGCTTGCTCCAAAGGAACACTTTCCTGAGCAACCATAGATTCTTTCTGAGCTTCCCTCACATCCATGATCACACTTGGCCCCTCAGGTGGATTTCTATACAATCCCCTTTCAGGCAAACTCATAGACTCACTGGATAAGAGGTTAGAAGCATTCTCCTTCCCTTTGCCACACACCAGTTCAGGAATTTCTTCCTCCTTGCTACATGTTGTCAATCTGTTGGTAGGTAACACAACCAAATCACCTTTCTGCTCTCCTTGTATCCTGGCCAGGGTATCACTCTGATTAGACAGAGTTGCTACACCCTTTTCCAGCAACACACTAGCAACAGGCAAAATACAAGCACCAGAATCGTTTGGCCTCTGGGATTTTGCTAAGACACTAACTGGATGTGACCTAGTTTTAGAGCCTTTCTCCCCAGCAGACACAAACTTAAGACCATTCCCTTTCTGGGCTTTAGCTGAATCCAAAACCAACTCTGAGACAACTGCACTATTCTCATCCATCATAGGCTGAACAGCACTTTCTGTCTGCTCCACAGACAAAGAAGATTCAGAGACACATTCTCCCTTACCAGCTACACAGCTTAGGATCTCACTTCCCTTGATCCAGCACACAGGTCTGTTCACAGACCACTGCTTGGAGACTGAGGTAGCTTCCTCCATAGGCAAGTCAATACCCCTGACAGACACAGGCCCATTTCCTTCACTGTCACACTTCTCCACACAGGACACAGGTAAGGCATAGGGACACTTCTCTTCCACTATCCTCACCTTCCCAAACTGCTGATTAGATAAAGCCATCAGCTCACAAGGCTGCCTAGGCTCATCCAGACTTTCCTTGCCACTCCCAACAGACAAACTGCTGCTCTTCTCACTACACTGAGATCCTTTCAGCAACTTACACTTACCCTTTTCAGGTTCACTTTTACAAGCTGCACCAGCCAACAATACCTCATTGCTCACCAAAGATTTACCCTTTCCTTTCTCAGTTAGGGCTTTAACCTGGCCATTCACTGAAATCTGTTTCAGAGAAACCCTTTCCTGACTAATAAGTTCTTCCTGTGCTCGATCTAACCCCAGATTCACTTCTGAGACATTAGACAGACATTCAGAGACTTTCTTCACATACAAACTGCTTTCTTGCACAGACAAACGCTTGGAGAAACCCTGCCCAGACAAACAGCTATTTCCCTCCAGGTGAGAATCCCCTCCCCCCGGTCATAGCATAATGGGTTAAACACAGAAAACTGCTCAGAGTAATACAGCATACCAACATCATTATAAACTGGACTTTCAAGTGGACACAATTTTAGCTGTTCTTCTCTTGCTCTTTGGACTTGGAGCTTAAGTCTAGCTGTCTCCTGTTCCATCTTGCGAAGTCTCTCCTGTCTCTCCACATCTATTTCAGCAATCCTTCGCCTTTCCCACAATCGAAGCTCTGCTAATTCCGGTTCATGCTCCATTCGCAGTTTATGTTCTATGTCTTGGTTTCTAACCTTTTCTGCAGTATCAGGTGTGGCCATCATAAAAGCCAGTGAATCTGAGGTTTTTTGGATACTATACCAAGGGATTATTTCCCTTTACTTTGGACTCCCTCTGCTGAGATGTAGGTTGTCTCCTTTTGAATTTGGAAGGTGATAAGATTTTAAGCTGATTCCACTCACTTCTTCCTGGAAACTCCTATAAATCTCCCTGAATCTCTGCTCCCTACATTATTTTTCTCAAAAGGGTGCTCAAAGGTGTAGCTGCTCGTCTGTCTGTCTACACAGTATACATTTTGAAAACCTCTGTTTGCAATGTAATTATGAATCTGAAACTGACACTCATTTTGATCAGTGTTGGCACTTCTAGATCTCACTCTGATATGCAGATTTTTTGGAAGATTGAAGAGAGAATAAGAATAATGTTTCTGGGGAGTGGGAAGGGGAAAGTGGGATGGGATTTCTCTTGGAAACTATTTTACACCCCCATGTCCCTCTCCTTGGTTGATCCTTTTCTGAGTTGCTTTTGTATTCCTCTGTGTTCATCTTCCTCCTCCTGAAAGTAGTATCTCAGAGTATGGTAATAAAATGACATAAGATCTGAACAAGGTGTCATTATTTCTGCCCATAGAGTGGTGTCAGGTACATAGATCATAGGGAGGGGGCTTGTCAAGACTCAGTTATTACTATTATAAGATTAATTACAGAACTGCATGGTTTAATCTTGAGTACATAATGGTTACCATGTTTTCCTGTATGCAGCCAGTCAACCGTGAGCATGTAATTGCTTCCTTATGCAGTATGCTTGGAAATCAGTCTCTCTCTAAAAGAGAGACTGCTGCATGAATGTGATACTAAAAAATCAGTTGAAGAAATTGTGTTCTAAGACTTTATTGTGCTGCCTTTTCTGATAGGACAAAGTACATTTTAGTAGAACATGGAAATAGGCTTTTTAGAATAAGACTACTTTAGGTTTTTCTGGAGTCATGCTGGAATATAAAATAGCAAATAACCTACCTTTACGTTGATATCTACTGCTTTACAGTAAGTAGTAACAACACACCGTCATTGAATCATTTGAATTGTGTTTATATTTGAGAGTAAAAGCACACATTTATTCAATAGATTTGCTGCTTTGGAAAAAATATTGAAAATATGGGGCACCACAAAACTTATTAAAGATTTAATTCCTTTTTATATAGCTGCATTTAATGTCATCATTCCATTGATAGTAATAGGAAGAAGAAACTATAACTTAAATAATCAGATCTGTGGTGATACTTTTATCTTAAAGAATTTTACTCTTTCAATTTGGAAAGGCTGTGGAACTAGGTGGATCTCAATCCATTCAGTTGCATGGTAAGCTTTATTGGTAGAGACTCTGATATACAAGAGCTCCAGAAGACTGCATTCTGATATCTTTCAAGATTGATTCCATACAAGTTTCTGAAGTTCTTGATGGATGTGTGTCTAGGAAAAACTAATTTTCTTTAGCTAAACAGTGCGGTTTTTTCCCCTCCCCTCTGATGAAATGTCAGAACTGCTCATCAAATTGATACAGTCAAAAACATCAATAGCAAAAGCAAAGTGAGCTACACATCCTCCCTCCACTCCCCGCCTTTCCACTCACGTGCCTCATCTGCCTGTATTTTCAGATGTAACCATTCTGAAGCTGTCTCTGAGGTCTTCTGTCATATTGAATTTGCATAGCGGGAACAGGATCTGTGGTGATCAACCTTAAAAAGTTATCTTGTTAATAATTTCTGAATAGACATGCCTACCAACAGCCTCAAAGACCATTTGTCTAGAGCCATATTATTATTCCATTGCTTGTAGGTCTGCTCTGTAATATACTGTTTTTATATCTAAATGTAAACCCTTGTGAGAGACAGGATAATAAAAGTTACATTTGTCCCCTCCAGGACTGGAACTTTTAATTTATGAATATCAAATGTCAGATATGCTGTGAAAATTAGAATCATGAACTAATAAGTTGTTTGAAATGTTTTAATTTAATGACCATTCAGAAAGCACACTAATAAATGCTGTATTAAGATAACTTATTCTCATTACCTGAAACTTAGAGTAACTTTCAGTGTACTCTAATGTATGAATCTTTAACGTTCTTTTCTGTATAACTATATGGAAGTGCTTTTTCAGAAACTTTTCTTAATACAAGTGTGATTATGGAGTACCTTGGGCAGTCCAGTCTAGCAGCTCAACTCAGTCATCTAGAATTTACTAATTATGTACCCTAAAGGTCTCATTTCGTTATCCTGCTGAAACTTGCTTGGATAAAGCGATTGTCATCACAAACTCAAATTGGTTGTCTTGTGTCTGATTTGAAGCAATGAATTATGTGATAATGATTTGCTTATGTTGCTAATTTTGTTTTTTAAAAATCCAAATAACCCAAATACCTGTCTTGATTTTGTTGTTTAAATTGTTTGGGTAGGGTGTATTTAGGAGGAGACTAATCAATGGGATTTAGTGAAGTTAAGCATGGACATAAGCATTTGCAGGATCCGGGCCTAGGTCTTTAAGATTGAAGTGGAATCATTTAGTAGAGAATTTAGATTTCAGATGCTTAGTATCCCATTGAAGTACAGAAATAACCGTCTACTCTGTGTATGTGGTATCGCTCCAGAGACAAGTACTTCGAAAACTCAAGGTGGTAGGCCTTCTCAGATTTCCTACGCTAGAGTCAGAATAACTTTCTTAAGATATATTCGTAAAATGTGTATTCAAGGATTAAATGCAGATGTTCAACCTACCTACTTGTGCCCACGCCTAATTGATGGGGAGGCACAGGACCTCTTCTTCAGTGACTTCAGAATAGTTTTTATGAGAGTTGAAAGGATTTCCATCTCTTGGACTCAAATATTCCCTTATGCAGGAAAAATGGGGGAGGCGGGTTAGAGAGAGGGGAGATGACAAGTAACTGAATTCCCACTAAAATATTTCTCCTCACCACAAAATGAGGTGTGGGAGGCTGTGTTGTAGAGAAGGAGCTTCTATATAACGAGCAGCATCAATGAGCATCTGATGGGAAAATTTCTTAATGGACTAAATGTATGTCCTAAATAAATAGATGGTGACAGTCTGTGTGGCAACATTTTCAAAAGTACAGGTGTTTGACAATGTGCCCCTAAGTACAAGTACCCTGCTGGGCAGAACTCTATAACCAGTGACATCTGGTTGCAAGACCAGCTCATTTCCTCTGGTTTCTCTGAATCCTGTGCATTTCAGAAAGGAAATTTTAATAATGAATTAAAACCCCAAAAATATTGAGTGAGTTGACAAAATATGATTCTGTATTTTCCCTACATAAACGGGATGGCTAAAGTGGGGAGAAGAGTGAAGGCAATTTGCAGCTCATCAATAGTGTGACTGACTGCTCTCAAGAAGAGTTAATATTGAGTCTACAAACTGAATTCTTTGTGAATGAATAAGCTTCTAAAAGTAGTGGTTTATTGCTACTAGCTTAAAATTATCATGAGTACCAAATAACTTAACTTTAAAAATCTTAGTGGGGGCGGAAGGGGAGGAGAGGTATCCATCCTGTTTTTGCTTGGCCAAAGTGATGCATTTAAAACCCATCCGGTGGCTGAAGACAAAAGAAAGCATTCTAAGGAATTAGAGAAGTGTGTTTTTGCTTCATCAAGTTTAAAGGGTGTGGGAGGGAGGGAATAGAGGAGCCAGGTCTGTTGGGTTATCAGGTTGCTCTGATTTATGCCAGTTCAGGGCCTTGTGTATACAGTGCAGAACTTTCAGTCACTCAGGCTCCCTGCAACAATCCAGCGAAACAACTACATGTTTGCAAATAGCTTTAAAATTAATGTAAATAATAATAAAGAACATTAGAGACTCTAGAGCCTTGAGGCTCTTAAAACACCAAATCTAAATCACAAATAACATTTTGTGTTAATTCCAGCCACTGAAGTAGTTCCTGGCCCTAGAATTTCAGTGTTTCAAAAATATTGAATATCACTAAACCCCAGTGAGTTGGGAAGCAGTATTGCCATTTTACAGATGGGAATGCTCAGGCACAGAGGGACTGTATGGGTTACCCAAGTTTGTGTCAGATCCAAGAATGGAACCCTTCTGAGACATGGGCCTGGGTCACTATAAGTAGGGAGGGAGCTTGGTTACTGTTGTTACATTGAAGCTCCCCTTCCTCTCCCAGGCTACCATGAAAACAGAATAGCTGTAACTTGCATTTGGAGCCTCTTGGAGCATTGTGGGCTGAGACTAGCTTGAGATATGCTGATTCTGTGCACTATGGGGGCCCTGACCTGTCCTCTCTCCTGTCAGCATGACCCACTTTAGGGACTGTACTGGCTGGGCACTACTGGGCAGACTTTCTACCTCTGGTTACTGCACCCTTGGTTACAATGGACAATCAAATCCATTAGTTATAAAAGAGTTTAGAAAATATATCTCCAATTTAGTCAATATTGTTCTGGTTTTCTGTAGCCCATGTGTTTAGACTACGGTTCCACTAGGGAAAAATGAAATCTTTCTAACTTTGAAGGTTTTTCTTTAAATAAAGATTAACAGTTGGCCTAGTGAGACTACATTGCAATTAAATTTCATATCATGGCATTTACCTTCTACTGTATCTGAAAATACCATGTGTTGGAAAACAATCACAATTGTCCTTCTTGTTTTCCAGTAATGTTGTTACATCATCTTCCTATTTCAACAGTAAGGACAAGTTGTGTGGTAGTTCTGTATCTGACAAAGGGTTTAAAATGTGATGGTTGATGTGATATTTTGCTGTAAGGGTTAATTGCAGAAGGGTTTTTTCGATGGTGGTTTTTATTTTTTTAATCAGTCAGGTTCTAATATCCAGGACATGAGATTAGGCATTCGTGAAATCTTGCCATAGAATCTCCCCAGTTTGGCTAGCTCAGGGGGGAAAGAGTGGAAGTATTAACAATTTTTTTCCAATCCAGTGATTGAAATCAGAGGTGGAACAGACTTACTAGGCAGCCTCTGATGATGCAGGATTGTTCTTGTTTTGTTTTTATTTTTATTTTTTTTCTGTTGTTCTGCCGTCCACTTCTGTCATCAAAACATTTAATGATGTGTGGCAACATACGTGTTTAGTTTGGAAGAGCAACATTCTCCTCTGAAATGAGACTTTAGGAACCCGGTGGTGATGGAAAAAGAAGGGGGATTGTCGTCTTGGTTTTTTTCTTTCTTCTTATATTACATTTAAGCCAGCATTTATTTTGTACCTCAAGGAGTTTGTATGTCTTGCCTGAAAAATACATGTAGCAGCCAAGAATGGATTAGTTCCGGGCTTGTTAATTGTAGAGGGAACTGGCTATTATGACTTAAATGCAAATAGTTATGATTTCAGCTGGAGACATTTGAATAGGACTAACTGTTGCAAATAGGTGGATCTTTTGTTTATGACACTTTGATATTTGAAATGAGTATCTTTTGTAAATTATGTTTCACAGATGCTTACATAACCCTGAAATCACAGCCCTGAAGTCTGGCTGACTGTGGTATCTTTAAATGCTGAAGAAAAGAGCCTAATCCTGAACTTCTTCAGACAAAACTCTAAATGTAGTTGATAAGACCTCTGCTTGAGTGAACAGCTCAAGGATTGGGCCTGAGGAGAAGACTACTGGAGTATCCAAGAATCCTTTATAATATAATTAAAGAAACCTACCTGTTCTATTAATCACGGCATTCAGATTTAGAACTTATAGATGCAATAATAAAACTCTCCTGGTTATAGATCTGTTAATGTTTGCCTGCATTAACATCCTACGTAAATGGACTGAATGGATAATGTTCTGCTTTTAGCAATGTGACACTTGAGATTTCTCTAAAATTGACATTCAACCCATCTTCCCCTGCAAACAAAACCTATTCTTGACTTTTGGAAATGCCTGTCTGACGGGTCATCTTTACCTATGGCCATTCTTATGTTGCCACATTTACTGTCCCGTCTAAAGTTACTGCTTTGAATCATGGGTTTTATTTGATCTAATAAAGCACTTTTCTTCCTTCCTTCCCTTTTATCTGTATGGGTAACAAGCTGGCATTTCTATTTCATTCTTCAGTGACAAAATGGAAAGCTCTATAGCATGGCAGCAGTCAAAACCCTATAAATCAAACAGCAATAATAGTTTACATTTAGTTGGTACCATGGAGTTGCCACAGAACATGAGGGATAGTGATGTATAGAGTGTATATGTAATCTTGAATGAAATTGTGGCACAAAATGCATGTGATGGCCAGAGATGTGTCAAAGGGATCTCTCAAAACTGGGTGATTGGAGCAGCAAAATGGCAGATGAAATTCAGTGTTCAATAAATGCAAAATAATGCATATTGCAAAACATAATCCCAACTCTACCTACAAAATTATGGGGACTAAATTAGCGGTCACCACTCAAGAAAGGAGATTTTAGAGTCATTGTGGATAGTTATCTGAAAAATATGTGCTCAATGTGTAGCAGCAGTCAAAACTAATAATGTTAGGAACTATTAGGGAAGGGATAGATAATAACACTATAAATACCATAATGCTTCTGTATAAATCCCTGGAACACCCACATGAATTCTGTGTGTGGTTCTTGTCACCTCATTTAAAAAAAGCTATTTTAGAAATGGGAAAAGTACAGAGGACAATAAAAAATGAGTATGGAACAGCTTCCATATGAGGAGAGATTAAGAAGACTGACTTTTAAGTTAGGAAAAGAGACAATGAAGAGAGAGAGAGGTGTATAAAATCATGAATGGTGTGGAGAAAGTGAATAAGGAAGTGGTGGTGTTTACTCCTTCACATAACACAAGAGCCTCAGAGGTCACCCAATGAAATTAATAGAAGATTTAAAACAAACGTCTTTACACAATGCACAGACAACCTGTAGAACTCATTGCCTCGTGATGTTATGAAGGCCGAAAGTATAATTGGGTTAAAAAAAGAATTAGACCTATTCTCCATGAACTTTTCTATCAGTGGCTATTAGCCAAGATGGTCAGGCATGCAACCTCATGCTCTTGGTGTTTGTAAACCTCTGATTGCCGGATGCTAGGACTGGACAACAGGGTATTGATCACTTCATAGTTGCCCTGTTCTGTTTATTCCCTCTGAAGCATCTGGCACTGGCCACTATCCAAAACCAAGAAACTGGGCTAGATGAACCATTGGTCTGAGGTACTATGGCCATTCTTATGTTGCCACATTTACTGTTCTGTATAAAGTTACTGCTTTGAATCATGGGTTTTATTTGATCTAATAAAGCACTTTTCTTCCTTCCTTCCCTTTTTCTGTTCATCCCTCTTCTCTGCAACCTTGTCCAGTCTTGGGATTTATTTTTCCGAAACGCTAATGCTGGGGCTCCTCCTGATCAAGCTTACCAGACACACTTACCAGACTTTTCAAAAAGCAGAGCATTGTTTCAGAGCCATGGATTGGCAAAGACACCAGGTAAAGCTGAAAAACTAGTTGAGGACCACCTGGCTGTGCAGTCATTGATCAGAGCATATCAAGTAAGTGTACTGTTGCTACTTACCATTGTATGGGAGAGGGAGTTTCCTTTTTAAAAACATTTTGCAAATATTAACTGATTTACTTTCTTGTTTCCTTTGTTTCCATCTGTTTTATTCTTAGATTGTAAACTCTGGTGCTGGCACTCTCTCTTTGTACTGTTTGTACAGTGCATAGCTCAGTGAGGTTCAGATCTATAATGGGGTCCCTAAGTGAAATTGAAATACATATTGATGGGTCCTCATCACATTTTTAAGAGACCGATAAAGTTTATCCCAGTTGTCCAGATCGGGGGGAGACAGAGGTTAAGTGACAGTACCGCAAAGGGTGCCCGTATCAGAGCAGGGACAGTTTAATTCATCTTGGTTCTTTTATTTCACACATCACTGTGAAACTGGAGCACCTCTAGAGTTTTGCCTCTTCACCAAAACAGCTGATCCTCAGCACCACCTGCCTAATCTGACTCCATCCAGATGGAGAACTGAGTCAGAATAAAGAAACATTCTGAAATCCAGCTTTTTCACTTGAGCAGATTTTTATTGGGCACTAAGTGATAATACAATACATTGCAAAACAGTTGCGTATTGTGCAGTAGCTTAAACCGTAGCTGAATTAATGTCTTATTTTTTTCTTTAAGGTGCGTGAAATGAAACTCTTTGTTGTCCTCCACAGTGTGCTTTGCTTTATCTGAATCTGTTTTCAGACAAGGGAAAGCCACTGTGATCTATATCCATTTTACTTTCTATAAGCTCTGAGCTCTTTCCCTAGAAAAAGGGAAACAGTATACTTTGAATGAGTGAGCATATTCAGCAAAATGTGAATCCTAATCACTGTGAATACAAAAATTTGAGAAACGAGTTTTGTGACTTTAGGTTATTTCCCTTTTAGCTCATTCTGTGGTGTCATTTGGTTGAGAAGTCGCATCCTTGTTCCTGTGCTAAACATGTTCCACTCTAAGCCCTAGTCTGCGCTGAGGGAGAGGGGCAAGAATCAATCTAAGATATGCAATTTCAGCTATGAGAATAGCTTAGCTGAAATCGACGTACTTAGATTGACTTACCATGGCATCTTCATGGTAGTGAGTTGACTGCTGCTTCTCCCTGGTCAGCACCCCCCGCACCTCTCGCAGTAGTGGAGTATAGGAGTCGATGGGAGAATGCTCGAGGATTTATCTATTGCGTCTAGTCTAGACGCGATAGCTTAGTTTACAGCATCGATCCCCGCCATAGTGTAGACCTGCCCCAAGTGTTAAATACAGTATGGCAAATGGGTACAAAGGCCTAAGTGACTTCCATGACGTGACTACCTACATAAATAAAAGTAGTCCATGCAGAAAATATGATCAGTTTCACACCAGCCTGTTCTTTCACTTGTGTGAAATACATAGCAAAAGTTTGAAGTAGCAGCAAGAATTACAGAACGTTTGGTTGCTCTGATACTAAAAAAAGCAGTTGGTAATAAAATACCCAGAGAACACAACTTTCCTTTATTTGGGACTATATATTCCTTGACTTAATTGATGGAATAGAGGCATCTTTGTGTGTCGTAGGCATCTCCATGACAAAATAATGAGAGGATTATTTAAAAGTATTTTGGTGATTTATAGATGTATCTAATCCTCTTTTATAAATTGTGTTGAAGAGATGCTGTCAGTTGTGTATGCTCCTTTGTTAGATAATTAAATATAATGGAGAAAGATCTAAACCTTGATTTCTCGGCTTGCTAGTTTTGTGCTTTTGTAGTAGACTGCTTTGTGGCCCTTCTGTTGGGAAATTCAGTAAATGTGCTGCTGTTTTTTAATAGTGGATTCTAGATTCTGTGAAGGAGGACTTAAATTACTATCTGCTTTTGTATTATGTTAATAATCCTTTGCTGCCCCTCCCCTCCCTGCAAAAAAACCACTAAAATATTTCCAAGTAAATTTCCTGATTTCTTTCGTAATATAGAGGATCAACTATAAGATTCCTTGCCTTTCCATAAGGCATAATAAATCTAAAGCACATGCTTCTGATAATCTGTGCTTAAATTTATGCCAAAATTGTGTATGAATATTGATGCTAATTTCCAGTCTGTTACCATACATAGATGTTGACAGGGATGATATCTGTATTGATATATTTTTGTTATTTTGCTGCTGCCACACTCTGAAACCAGTGTGGGAAGAAGGAGGAAGTCTTGAATCTTTGTTGTGATCGCCTCGTATTTCATTCACCTTTTTCAGAGTCCTATACCCTTCTCCTTCTTGAGTGGGGATCATATTTAAGTTTTGAATCCAAATCAGAGCTAGTGTTCCGTAATTACACCCTAATCTTATTATTTCCCTGAAATTTGGCGCACAAATAGTGGAATTCTCTCAAGAACACTTCAGGAGGAAATTTTTACCACCTTTGGTTGAAATCTTGCAAGAAAAATTATTTCAAGAATTTCAGCCATATGTGAACTGAAAAATAGGACTTCAAATTTTGGATCCAGTGCAAAATTATTTGGTCCCAAGTTTTGAATAGGAGCATTCCTGCCCCAGGCAATTTGAAGGAGCTCATATGAGGTTTTTGCCCTTCTGTATTAGTGTTCAGTATTAGTTCTCTATGGGTGACAAACAATTCTATTAAAATGATTGATTAAAATGCCTAACATTGTGATTAATTATAGAACCTTACTTAATATTTACTAAATTACAATGCTATCTTAACCATTAATTTTAATGTAGTTCATGGAAGTGCCTCATTACCTTTTCTTTCTTTCCCTATAACTATAAATGGGTCTCTAAAATATGTTTTTGTACAGACTGTTCCTAGCATGATTTCTGGGAAACAGTGTATAGTAAGACCGACCTAATTCAGCTCCTATTTGAATAGATAGTAAAATAGGGCATTTTAAAACTGGCATATGATGCATTCTGTTTCTTTAAATGTGTGGTTGAATTTTAGCAAAGTTTAAAACCTAGTAGTTAAAAAATGGATAAATCAGTTTTGAAAAATATGGAACTTGTTAGACAGAACTTTGAAAGGTTTGATTTAATCTATGTTGAAATGTAAGTTGTACTTTGAAAAGAATTTCCTTCTGTGCATTCACCCTTGCACTAGTATGTAAGGTATTAACTCATTTCACACCACACTGTAAATTTGTATGCATTGTTCTTCACACAGCATTCTCACCATTTTTTCCCCTATTTCAATAATTTAGCTTATTTTTAATATTAATCTTACAAATCAGGAACACTGTCAGACTTGTGATTTACATGCATCTCTAAAAATAACATGTTTTGAAACTGTTTTGTCAAGAGTGGGAAATATTTTATTCAAATGATAAATCTAAGTGTGGTGCAGAAGTACTTCTTTTGACATTTACTGTCACTGAATGTAATAATTAATTAATTTTTAGCCAGATGGCTTTTTATGAGGCTTTTACTGTTATACCTCACGTGATTGATGTTATGTTGTTTTGGAATAGTTATCTGTTACAGAGATTAATTAACAGAAGATAATTGAAAATGTTAATATCTGTAGAAAAAATGTTATTTCCCTTTGCTTTTTGTTACTTTCCTCTTTCCAGAGTTTGTGCAGTTGATCAGGATAAAACCCGTAAATGGCATAAACTGAAAATTTCAGTTTGTGTCCAAACACTTTCTCATGAAAACTGGACACAAAAGGGCACATTGTTCTTTTCTGCACCATTTTAGCTGATTACAAGAGGATTTCTCTTAATATACTTTTTACTTAATTTTGAGTTGTGTTCCTGTTTAGAGAGGGTACAATGGACTTTTACCTTCTTGTTCAATTTTCTACAAAGCTTTTAAAAGTGGCAGTCCTGCTGCACTTAATGCATTCCTTGCTTTGAAAGCCTTCTTTCACCTTTGAACTTAATCTAAAGTACTACCAGAATAATAAGCAATTCAGTGTAACATGGCATCCCCTCTGTCATCAGTAGAGATTGAACCTGGGACCTTTGTTCATAAAAGCATGAACTTCTGCTGCCTCAACTAAAAGACCTAGCTTTTTGTTAGCTCAAAGTAGGGTGACCAGATGTCCTGATTTTTATAGGGACAATCTTGATTTTTGGGTCTTTTACTTGTATAGACTCCTATTACCCCCCCAGCCCCATCCCAATTTTTCATACTTGCTTTCTGGTTATCCTAGCTCAAATACAGTAACAGAAGCAAGAACTTCCCATGTGGTCCAATGACTGGAGGGGGACTGTATAAGCATAATTTACATTTAACTTTTAATACATTTGACTCCTGCATCACTGGCTTAGTGAAAGCGACAGAGTCCTGTGGCACCTTTATAGACCAGGGGTAGGCAACCTATGGCACGGGTGCCAAAGGCGGCACATGAGTTGATTTTCAGTGGCACTCACACTGCTTGGGTCCTGGCCACCAGCCTGGGGGCTCTGCATTGTAATTTAATTTTAAATGAAATTCTTAAACATTTTTAAAACCTTATTTACTTTATATACAACAATAGTTTATATATTAAAGACTTATAGAAAGAGACCTTCTAAAAGCGTTACAATGTATTACTGGCACGCGAAACCTTAAATTAGAGTGAATAAATGAAGACACGGCACTCCACTGCTGAAAGGTTGCCGACCCCTGTTATAGACTAACAGATGTATTAGCGCATAAGCTTTCGTGAGTGAATACCCACTTCATCGGGTTGCATCCGACAAAGTGGGTTTTCACCCACAAAAGCTTATGCTCTAATACATCTGTTAGTCTATAAGATGCCACAGGACTCTTTGTCGCTTCTGCAGATCTAGACTAACATGGCTACCCCTCTAATACTGTCCTAGTGACAACTTTTGAGCCCCATTGCCATTTGTCCAAAGTCTGGGAGTGGGTTAGTCAATAGCCAGTTGTTAATGGCTCTTGTTTCAGACTGTCTCAGCTGAATTTCTGTACCATTCTTTTGGGCCATTCCCCCCCCCCCCCGCCCCGAAACTCTATTGCATGCAATTGCCATAAGTTTATACGCATAGGGTAGAGTTTAGGAACCTTAATATCCAACTTACTTTGTAGTGAGGGCATTTATATACGTTAAAGATAGATATAAATAGTAATGTAGATGTTGGCATAGGGGAACTCTGTGCTATTCTGTGGAACTAGCTCTGGAGAGTGGGGCTTTCATTGCAGGACAAGGGGAACATGTAGTCTCTAAACTTGATTCCAAGATGAGGGTTTAATCAGCTCTACAATACGCCTAATTTCTGCTGAACCCATGAGCAAGAATCCCAGGTTTGTGTGCAAATTGTGGAACTTTCACATGGCAGTTTCCAGACTTTTATGACTTGTCATATTTAATTTTTAAAATTAAACACAACCTTGAAACTCTCAGCCCCGATTGGTTCAACTGCTCATACGGGGATCAATTGGTCTTCTTTTTGGCCTCATTTATCATGGGGAATAATTAGTATTCTGGAATCAGAACTTATTTTTTCTATTATTTGGCTCTTGGGAAAGATGCATGAATGGGGAAGGAGACTTTTTTAAAAAAATATTTTTTCCCATACTGTTGCAACATTGAACCTGATTTCTTCACCACCCCTCCTCGTCCACACTATTTGTAGCTTGTAAACTAAATCAGTGCGAAGTAGCAATTGGAAAAAAGAAAACATATATGCTATATATCTAGCATTTTATATTGTAATAGACAATGTTACTGTTTTATGCTTTCAATTATCTATGTAATCATCGAATAGACTTATGAATACTGGCACTTTGTATATGCATGTATAGCTGCTACAAAAATGAAATGCTGAATTTTTCTTTCTGGAGTGTGGAGTTACCTCCACACTTCACATTTTTGAAAGTATGGCTTTATGCAAAAAGATAAAATTATACCATTTTAATTGACAGATCTTCTTTTTCCCCCATAATTAAAGCTGTTACTACTAGTGCCCCAAATGAGTTACTTTTACTACTTCTGTTAATGCTGCAGAACAAGCACAGTTGAACACTGAGGGAGCTGAAGATTCTGTTCCATCTTGAGCATCATCAACAGAATTATTTGCTCAGTTCTAATCAGATACACTTGTGTAACCATTGTAAACAATGAGGTTGCACAGATGTTAACTAAGGCATAATTTGACCTATGGAATTTTTAATACTGGTGATGATGCACAATAACCCTCACTTGATCAATACTAAGTTTACAAGACTGTCAATTGTAGAATGGTGTTTTGTTTAGTTGCTTTTCTTTGTAAACAGAGCACATGTCACATCGGGAAAATAGATGCAAACACCAAACTCCACAATAGTATTTTCACAGAGTCACTTTTAAGAGTACAACTGCATTTTAAGAAACGTTCAGTTTGCTACCTCTTGTACTGAAATTCTAGTTCAGCCATTGGCATTATAGTTTATTTTCACTGAAGATTAGGACATATTATATTGAATGAAATTGTAGTCAAGTGACCCATAATTTATCCATTAATTTAAAAAATAGTGGTGTCTGGAAGTTTTATATTAGTACCTGAAAGGGGAAATAGTAATTTGACATTCTTTTCATTATAAGATATATACATGTTTCCTTAAATTTGCCCAAAGCTTTACAGAACATAAATAAATTATAATCTCAGAAATTGCTGCTTATGTACAACTCAGAAATTAAACTGAAAGGTAAGCAAGGTAGAGAACATAATTGTTTATGTCCCCAGTGTTGAGGTCAGTGTTGATAATAGGGATCATTGGGGTATATATCCAGTGACTCCTTATTTTTAGTTCTTTTCAGTTATTTTCATAGGGTACTATATTGTGACGTTTAACATTAGCGGGGTGTGTTTCTCCAACTAAATATATATCCAAAATAAAAACCACAAAACAGAGGACCAAAAAATGCTACCCTACTGGATAATGGAGGAAAATTGGTGGTTAAAGGCATATTTTGAAAATTGATTGTCTGGTCCTACTGAGAGCAATGAAAAGGAGTATAAACTCTGGCAAGTGTGAAAGTACAATAAGGCAGGCTAAAAAAAATCGGAAGTGACTAGCTAAGAATGCAAAAAATAACAGCAAACGTTTTTTTATATCAGAAGCAGAAAGCCTGACAGTCAGTGAGTCCACTGGACAATTGAGGTGCTGAAGGAGCACACAAGGAAGACAAGCCCATTGCAGAGAAGCTAAATGAATTCTTTCACTGCTGAGGAGCTGGGGGAGATTCCCACACCCGAGCCATTCTTTTTAGGCGACCAGTATGAGGAACTGCCCTAGATTGAGATAGCAGTAGAGGAGATTTTGATAAAAATAAACAGTAAGTCACCAGGACTAGACAGTATTCACCCAAGAGTTCTGAAGGAACTCAAATATGAAATAGATTATATACAACAGTTAGTAGTTCTGCTATCGCTTAAATCAGGCTGTGTACCAGATGCCTGTGCTTTTAAAAACAGCTCTAGAGGCGATCCTGGCAATTACAGGCCAGTAGGCCTAACATCAGTACTAGGCAGACTGATGCATTTGTTCTTTGCTGTAGTTTCAACCAGACACGTAGGTAAACACGATACAGTCGGGAAGAATCAACATGGCAGTGGTAAATGGAAATTATGCCTTACCAATCTATTAGAATTTTTTGAAGGTGTCAACGAGCATGTGGACAAAGATAATCCAGTTGATATAGTGCATTTAGACTTTTAGAAAGCTTTTGACAAGTCCCTTGCTAAAGACTCTTAAGCAAATTAAGCAGACCTGCAATAAGAGGAAAGATCCTCTCGTGGATCAGTTGCCATCTAGCTCTGTCCACTGACAACAGGAAACAGAGGAATGGGAAAGGAGAAAAGAATGGACTGCAGCCTGACTCAACAATTCGAATCTGCCCTTCCATTGGGAAATGCCTGCCCCAGCTGTGACAAGAGCTGTGGGTCAGGGATTGGTTTAATTAGGCACCTTCGGATCTACCTGTGATAACCAGCTATCATTTTGTGGACGATAATCATTCTTGAACTCTGACAGATTGTTGGCTACTACTGAGCTAGATGAACCATTGGTTCCTATGGTTTTTGTGTGCGTATGTTTGATGATTCTATAAGTTACCTGTGTGTTGGGGGCACAAATATTGTCAATTTCTCCCTTTTTACTGACTTCATTTATTATGATATTTTTTTTCTTGGTGTTCCTTTCCTCTTCCTACCTAATTGCACTCATTCAGATCCGTGGACATCATGTGGCTCAGCTGGATCCCCTAGGAATCTTGGATGCAGACTTGGATTCATTTGTTCCATCTGATTTAATCACTACTATTGATAAACTGGGTGAGAAATTCAAACTACTTTTATATAAATCAATATGTTTGGCCAGAGGCATGTCTCATGATATAATGTATTCTCCAGAGAGAGTCACTAGGCAAGATAATTACAACTGAGTGTTCTGTTTTTCTTAGGTAGGACAACTATGAATTAATGAAATATTACTCTAACCTTGTGTATTACATTATGAAAAATCAATATGACTTTACTTTGATTGTGATACATTTTTTGTATCAAAAATTTTTTGCAATTATTTGCTGCAATAATTACCATGCCTCAGAGCGGCAGAAGCTCAGGACCCACCAGTGCCAGCTACACCGCTGCAGCATTGCCCAGGAGCAGTGGGCAAGAGTGCTGGCGGTGATCTGAAGCTGCGGGGGAGAAAGGACAGCGGGGGCAGCCTCCAAGGCTGGGAGCTCAGGGGCCGGACTGGACGGTCCCATGGGCCAGATGTGGCCTGCGAGCTGTAGTTTGCCCACCTCTGTTCTAGTGACCACACAAGATACTTGAATGTTAAGGCCAGCGATACATATTTCCTGTATGTAGTGTCCCATGCATCAGTTCCCTTTAGGAGTTACATTTACAATACAGCTAGTTCAAGAACACATTTTGAAAAAATACAAATGACTGAAAAATACCTTCAGTGAAGCTTAAGCTCAAAGGTCACTTTAAACCTGAAATGACACTGTAGTAAATATGTAGTGCTGAGGTAAAAGACACAGCTGTTCTATTTGTACCCACGTCATTTCTATTACGTTCCATTGTTTTGCATGACAGCACATAAAAATCCTGAAAAGTCTGAGAGTGAGTCAGTAAGGAAACAAACAAAAGTAAAATTGGTGGTGCTAAAGTAATTGTTTACAGTATGTGTTCAGTTTGTGATGGAGAACCTTCACTGTGTATTTTGAGCAATGCTGTGGTGCTTGTTAGTCTTATTCATACCTCATTTCTTGGAACTGAAAAAGATAGGTTAAAGATTGGCAGAAACTGATTTCTCGGCCTTAGCAGGTTCAGAGGTCCCTAAATCAAGGGTGGAGATGATGTAATTTTTTCTCCACAGTATTTGGCCTTGAGAGAAACTCTGATTTACAAACCATCTGGTTCAAATCTGAAGTTATTGATAGGACTTCTGTTACTAATAGCAAAGACAGGGTCAATTGCACCTCCTAACATTAAAATGAGACCCTGAGATTTTTTTCCCCTGTGCATTTCCAAGTCAGATGTAACATACATAAAATGTTTGTTTGATGGCATGTGTAATAATCCCAGTGAATATCCCCATCTTGCAGTCTAGCTGGCAATCTCAAAAGCAAAGAACTGAAAGTGTGTGCAATGCAATTATAGCTCAGCTTCTGTTGCATCTCTGATAAACACATATATTATTCCTTCAATCTGGATTTTCTTCTGTCTGTATAATTACTTCAGATTTTGGCTGCTGCTCTCTTTAGACAATGGGGACAGTAATTTGTTTTTATACCACCACTGGGCAATACAATATTCTACTGGTGAAAAGGCTGCTAATTATTTTACTTGTCATGATCTTATTTATAGACTTTCTAATTTTTACACTTTTTGATTGTAGGAAGAGTTTCAGGAAATACAACTTTATGGACCTGTCTTTGTTTTCAAAAGAATATAAATAGAAATTTTGAGAGGAGAGTTGCCAGAAGTACCTGGAATTAATTCAAATATATTTTATGTATTTTTGTGTTCCCAAAAATGCATTGGGCACAAAAAAAGTAATAGGAAGGGGAATCATCCAGTCCTTCCCTGAAAAGCTTCCAGTTTAAATTTAGAAATTCATCAGTGAGGATCAGAAAGTAAAAATTTGGGAAGGTAGGACAAGGGTTATGATGCAGTGGGTTAATCTATGTATGTATCTTTAATCTATTAAACTGTTTTTTTCTTGTATTGCTCCATTTCACAGCAGAAGTGAGTTGAGATTAAATTAAAAAAAAAACATTAAGGTAATACGAACTTGGAACATAGTGAAGATGCCATGTTATTCCCCATGTTGAAGGTTTTCTGTCACATGCAGCCTTCCGCTGGAATATTTGTACCACTTGCTTGCATAGCAGATACCGATCTAATGAGATTTGCTCCTTCATTTGATCAACATCTTGAAACCTCTCTGCTAATGTACTTGTTAAATATGGATTTCTCCAAGTGTGTGGTGTGCATTACAATCTGGCAATTCAAAATATTTTCCCTTTTCCCCAAGGGTAAGGTATGTTACAACCTGCTTAAACTTTCACTGTGTATTGTCTTGACCAGGACGTGCTGCCTCTTTAGCTTGTGCTTTTTGTCTCCCCACCCCCTCTGATCAATTGACACACTGTAGGGCTTTATGGTTTGCATGAATCTGACTTGGACAAGGTTTTTCGATTGCCTACGATCACCTTCATAGGAGGAGATGAGACTGCTCTTTCTTTACGAGAGATCATCAAGCGGCTGGAGGTCAGTGTGGCGATTTATCTTGTGTAACTGCTTTCATCCAGGTGGAAGTGAGCTGTTGTCAGTCTGTATATTATAAAAATGGTCCATTTCATTTCAGTAGATAATAGGATACACAAGGGAATGGCATTCAAGGTGACCCTAAAGGAGTGGTTCTCAACCTGCGGCCCAATCGGCACAGAGCTGCAGCCCTTGTGACATCCTCAGGGCCATACAGGTAGTATTGGATGCAGCCCACATACAACATTGTTGGCCACAAATACAGCCCACAATGGTAAATAGGTTGAGAACCACTGCCCTAGAGTTTCTAGAAAAGGTAGAAGCTGTTGGGTCATCTTTCAAATGCCCCAAATAATCAGTGTAATGGAGGAGGTGGTGTTCAGCCATGCAGCACAATACTAACACAGGCCCTATTCCTGCAAAGGGATCATGCTAGCTGATCGCTTTGCAGGATAAGGGTCCCTAAAACATTTCTGTGTGTTTTCTTTGGGTCTGTCACAAACAAATTCCTTGTAGGCCACTAGTTTCCATTCCATGCATTTCCTCAGGATGCATTGTGAGCTCAGTCCTGCGGCCTTGGCATCTGAGGGACTCTTTCCAGTGTAATGACTTTGGGATTGGGCCCTAAACTCATGACCACACCAATACAGATTGGAAACCACTTGTATGATAGAGGCTCCCCCCTTCATAGTTACATTTTTCTCCTCCACCCCCTCACCTCACCCCCCCCCCCACTCCGAATATGCTGTATGAATTGAGTGGAATGGGAACAGTTTAACAGAATAATGTGGGAAGAACCCAAAATGAGACAGCAGATAACATTAGAAATTAATCAGTACAGTGCCTGATCTTGCTGGATTCTCCTTTGACGTACTGAATGCTGTCACCAATGGCTCTTTGGCATTTTGTAGGATCGGACTCATAGCACACACACTGTAGGGGATCCAGGGTCATCTTCTGCATTGCAGACTTAGAATGACACTTAAGATTGTTTTGTGCCTGACAGACTTATCTCCATGCTATTTGTGTGTCAATTTTAAAAGTGCCAGGCTTTTTTAATCTATTTGCACATCATATACTCATAAAATTAAACTTGCTATAAAGGGGAGGGGAAAACGTAGAATTGCAGAAGTTTGGATTGGCTTTGTCGACATTGTCACAATCCGACTCTTTTATATATTTGGATTTGGTGCTTTTTTTTTTCCTGCAAGGATCTCTGTATTTGGTGCCCCTATTAACTTCCTCTTTTATGTACAATATATTTTTCCAATGAGCATTTCTTCTAAAATGAATAGAAAACTTTTAAATACTACAATGACAAACTAATTACTTCCAAAATATGTTGATTTTTGCCATTATCAAAGACAGTTAGGTTACTTCCCCTTCCCTCTCAATTTAGTTGGAAATCGGACATTGATTCCTAGCCTTTTAAGAATTGACAGCTGTCGAACATAAATATCTTTTCACTATCTTTATAACTTGATTTCATGTGATTTTTTTTTAAAAGAAACCCTTTGTATAAATTTTGATAACCAATTTAAATTTTTTCCTGTAGCATCCAAAGCAATGACTATGATCTGTCTACAGGGTTGGGGTTTTTTTTTTGTTTGGTTTTTTTTTTTTGGGTCAGTTAGATTAACTTCATCAGTTAGTTCAGGGCATATATATTGACTTACTTTTAAATGGTTATTTCCAGATTCCAAGTATCTGAAATATTAGTTTCTGTGAGGAAAGTTTGTGAGGCTTGGGAATCCTAATTCAGGATTTAGTAAAAGAACTGAATTGCTTATAGTCCCTAGAAAGAATAATACAAAAGGGAGGGAAATCGCATTTTAATACAGGGATGTGGTGGGAATGATAATGGAAATAAACTATTTGCTTGAATTTTAGAATATCTGTCCTCCTTCTCCCAATCCATGAACTCTCAAAGTTGTAAGCTTTTGGACTTCATGTTTTACCTCCTAGAATACATACTGTCAGCACATTGGACTGGAATTCATGTTCATCAATGATGTGGAGCAATGCCAGTGGATCCGGCAGAAGTTTGAAACGCCTGGTGTCATGAAGTTTACAAATGAGGAAAAACGGACGTTGTTGGCTAGGCTGGTGCGTTCCATGAGGTATGTTGGGGTTTGTCCAGCAATGTTTTGTTTTCTGTTTCTTTTGAGGGGAGGAAGGGATAGATCACATTCTTGGGTATTTCTCTGGCTTTTGTGACTGTTAGCAGTAGATTCTCCAGGTGGTGTGTAGAGTAGATGTGCTCATCCTGTATTGGGCATAGGTGGCATGGCCAGGTTATCTCTGCAACCAACTGATCCTCTACTGCCAGAATGGCCCCTTTGGGTCAGGACAACAAGACATAACTTAGTGCACTTCCCAGGCTTCAGAAAGCTGTGCCAGGAGAGAACGGGATTTGGAAGCATAAAGGTGACTTAAGGCATGTCTGTTTTCCCCCTTCTGACCTATGCCAAATGAAGCACTGACATGGCCCTCTTTCTGACCCACAGGCTTTTTTTCATTTTCTGTCTGTTTAGTGACTTCAATTTTAAACAAGTTGAAGATGGTGGTGTCTAGTTCCCAGTGAACTGAAATCCATATCTCAATTATCACCCCCACTGGCACCCATGGTTGACTGTCTCTGTGGCCAGGTGTAGTGATGCGATGTGATGTGTGACTCACCCACACAGAGCCTCCTGCTGCTCATCCGGGAATTAGCTCTTTCCAGCTGTGGAGTGCCCTTTGCAGGCCGATGTCTCACCATCACTGGTCCCTATGTCCCTCCTGGACCCCAGTGCCTTTTACCTGGGGTGCTGCCTCCTGGCAATACCCTTACCCTCTCTCTGGGTCTCCCCTCCCCAGGGAATCCCCAATTCTCTATCCCCACCTTGCCCAAATCTAGGGCTACTGCCTGTCACCATCTTGCTCCCGATTACTGGGCAAAGTGATACAAGCTATGAAAGTGAGATCTTGAAAGAGTGTTGCCACTTTCATAATGTAATAAAAATACTGTAATGATAAATAATAATTAATGTGTAATAAGCATGTCATAAAACAAATTTTATATTTCCAAATCACTGCTCATATAATTTGTACTCAAAGGAGAAAATCCCTGGAAATATTCATTTTTAGAGGTTCGTGAGACTTGACATTTTAGTGAAAGGGGTTCACAGGTTGTTAAAGTTCGGGAACCACTGCACTAGAAGGTACTGATGTTTTCACTGTTCTGGTGTTCGGCAATATTTTCTGTTGGTGAGACAGCAGTGCATCATTCTTGTCCAATTTTAATGAAACAGAAAGGAATTTTAGTCAGACACTTAATAGTCAGGTGAACATGGCATTTGAGTGGCAGGTTGTTAAACAACTTGTCTGTGTGATGTTTCCTCATTTATCTTCCTGATGCAGAAATTTGCATTACTTCTGCCTATGTAAGCTGTGAAGGGACCTGATTTTGACCAACAGGAAGGAGCCAAGCGCCTTACCAATTTTTTTTTTTGTCTACATAAAATACAGAAAAGTATTTAGAATTACTGTCCCAGCCTGCTGTGGACACAATTTCTACTGAAAGAGGTTGAAAGTGCTAAATCTATTGTGCAAAATCTGTTCATACTCTGAGTTTGCAGCTTCATAGCTAATATCACCTTACATTTTAAAATTTAGTTTTAATAATCTAACTTCTCATTCATGCTATTTGTTTACTGGTAGATTTAGAAATAGCACCTAACTCAGTTTTTCATTTTGGAAAATATGTCCATTGCATATCTCTGAAGACTTACACAGATGATAAACACAAGCAATGTTAGGCCCGGATTGTCCAGTCTGTTTCATGTGGCCAGACTCTAATGGCTACACACCAGCTGGTGGGATCAAGGCCTTTCTAGGCATGTCTTTGTCTCTCCCTCCGTGCTTCTCATGTACAAGTCCCCATGGCAGGGCCGGCCCCCAGTATTTTAACACGTGAGGTGAGGAACTGAAATGATGCCCCCATGCTCCCTCGCTTAGGCCAAAACTTTGAAAGGTCTCTTGTGCCCTCCTTCCTCCAGCACAGCACTCCACCATCTCTCTGCATCTAAAACAGAGAATACATATGCACCAGCAGCAGACACAATTTTCTACACTCTGGATCTGGATCTGTCCATTGTTCTTAAAGTTCTACACTGCCTTGGATTTAAACTGAAGGGTGAGCTTAGGAGTTTTGTGGCAACATTCCACTTCATTACTGTTATGGCTTTTAACTTTTAGATCTGAAGGGAGGTAATCTTCAGCATTATACTTGGAACAGAGTATTAATGGACATTGTGACATTATCAGACCTTGCATTACACTGATGATGTAACCACTAACGTTATTTCATGAAGATTTATTTTTCTTTATGTTCAATATCTTTAGGCTTTATAAATGACCCTTTCAGCATTTGCTAAAAGCCACTTTAACTGTGTGCGGTGCCTCTGGCCCTAACCCATTAAAAGATGGAACAACACAGAACTGTCAGTAAAGGACAGATTTTATGTCTGTAGTTAGATTCCTGAGGCACAGATTCCAGTGTAGTGGCTCCTGGCAAATTGCCAACTATTACATCACTTAGTCTGAGGCATTCTGCCACTGCAAAGGGTTTCCAAGATTTCCCCTGGAATTACATGTTTTCTGCTGCAAGTTATATACACTGCCATTTCCCTTAATTGTTCACTCATTGTTACTTCCAGAAGATATGGGACTCTTTTGTCTCCTCTTGGATCTGCAGAGTGGTTTACTCTTCTGACTTTCTGCCTGCATGTGAGGCTTTCTCCATTGTAGTCAGTAGGAACTTCACGCATGTAAGGAGAGCAAACTACAAAAGTCAAAATCTGACCTGAGATTTTTGCCATAATTTCAATGCTTTGATTTTGTTCATCATAATATTTTCCAAGTGTCAGGATCAATTCACAAAGTGCTGGTGAGAACTTTTAAAGATGGGCAGTACGGCAGAAGAGAGAAATCCTTCCTCTTTTATAGACTTATTTCGTCCAATAAAATCTATGCTCTGAGAAATATGAGTATGTACTGAGAAGCCTTCTCTAAAATTTCAGTGGGAATCTTGTGTTATTTTTCCAAATGCCCTTCAGTTGATTTAAAAAAAAATCACCATCTGATAATTTCCTTAAATTAATGCTTTTCTCTCCCTCTTTTGGTAAGATTTGAAGACTTCCTTGCCCGCAAGTGGTCCTCAGAGAAGCGCTTTGGTTTAGAAGGGTGTGAAGTAATGATTCCTGCTCTTAAAACCATCATTGACAAATCCAGCGAAATGGGGGTTGAATATTTAATAATGGGGATGCCTCACAGGTAACTGTTCATTTAAAATAAAAAAGGCAAATAATAATAGACTCATTTGCACAGTGTGGTATACACTGCTTTAGGTTTCTGGCCCCTTTTAGAGACTGGGAGTGTGATGTTATGAGAGGTTGGTAAAACAGGTTAGTTATCGCAACTAAAAGATATATTGAGTATCAATATCAGAGTCCTAAGGGAGCTATCCCTCAGTGAGTGGCTAAAGCTTTCATCATGGGAGACTAGCCAAGTCTGCTTTGAAACAGGAAGTGAGTCTGGCGGGCATTATACTTCATTCTCCACGGTGGAGAGCTTAGAATTGAGAGGATGTACCAATTTCCTACATCTTATCTATACTCTGGAAGGCAGTGCCAGGAATGGGGACACTATTGATGAATAAGATCTTAAACAGGAAGGGGCAGAGTCATTTAAAAAGGGGAGATATCCTTTTATTTAAAAAGTGAGATGCACATTTGCTTGTGGGATTTCTCTTTGGTTCCCAGGTTTCAATCTGCTACCCGTGGCAACAGAATGAAGTTTGAAAACACTTTTTAGTATTTGGAACATGGCCGCTCAGCCACTGATTCTTGTTGAAAGGGTAGTCGGTTTTCTCATAGGTGGGAAAAGGGGGCCTTCTAATTCAAGAAACCTTAAGAGAGGGAACCTTAAAGAGAAAAAAATAGCAAATTAATATATTATATTAAATATAATATATATAAAACTAGCAAATTAATATATTATATTCATCATAGTAGGAGAAAAGATTCATAACTATTCCATGCTATTTTCTTATAACTTTGTACTAGGAGCTACTTTTCATACTCACAGAATGTTATATTAACTTCACAAAACTGGATTTTTTTAAGCTTACGTACAAAAATCAAGAAATGTAAAATGAAGAAGCTGTACTGTGATAGCAATAAGACACTCCAGGGGTCATTAGTTGGCTACTGGTGCATTTTTTGGCTTTCTGCCCAATTAATGCACAAACCATTGTAGCATACTGCTATAATCATTCATTAAAAAATGTTTTCAAAGGGTGATATCCTGCCTGCATGTGGGTGTGCATGAGAGTAGCTGTGAATGTGTATCCAAAGGCAAAATACGGTGCCCCCCCAACCAACCAAAATAAGTAAAACTCCCCCAGTCTCATCTATGATAATTAACTGCTCTAGATAATAGCACTGTACTGATGGCTTGCTAAGGTTGTGATAGAAACCCACAAAAGAGAAATCTCTAGCTTATGGTTAAATACTTAGGCACTGTGGAGTGCCGGTGGAGATGCAGTAGGGACACTCTGGGAGTGTGTGAGAGAGAGGGGGTTGGGGAGTGGTTGAAGGATTAAGGAATGGTATTTTAGATGTTTAATTTTTTTTTTAATTTCCAAAATTGTTTAGTAAGATTTCATTAAAGAACCTTCTACTGTTGTTTAGAGGTAGGTTGAATGTCCTGGCCAATGTCATCCGAAAGGAATTGGAGCAGATCTTCTGTCAGTTTGATCCAAAACTTGAAGCAGCTGATGAGGTAACATGCAACTTCAGTACTTATTCTCTATCAGTAATAAATTGTTCTGGATGTTCTTGTCCACGTAAATACACAGTATTAGGAACTATTAAAGTGCATAATTTTTGTTAAGTGATCAGAATCAATGGGGTTCATTGGTAACTTTATTCTTTACAAAACACTATAACACATCTTTCAAATGCGGAAAGATTCGTAATCATTAACTCTAAACCTGTGACCTGAATTCACTGTTATTTCTCTAACATAGTTTGTTTTATCTCCAACCATCTTCCTCTCTTTTGTACAGAGACAAGCATGTTGTTGGTGCTTAGTTAATATTAAATGTTGTGGTGTTCTGACACTGAGGTATTAAAACAAACAAATGTTTAAAATTTGAAATTTATTTTCAATATATAGTGTGACATGTAACAACTGGCCAGATTCATTTTTCAGTAAGAAGTGGAGATTTTAAATGTTGAACTGGAAGTAGTTTTTATGGCTTGGCATTGACTGTCTCTTGTGCATTAGGGTTCTGGGGATGTAAAATATCATTTGGGAATGTACCATGAGAGGATCAACCGAGCAACAAATAAGAAAATCACTCTGTCGCTTGTGGCTAACCCATCTCATTTGGAAGCCGTAAACCCTGTTGTTCAGGGGAAGACTAAAGCTGAGCAGTTTTACAGAGGGGATACTGAGGGGAAAAAGGTAAAATTACAAGCATGCGAGGATAACTTTTGCTGGTATGTGTATGTTTTTCTAATAGTCCAATTTACAAAAGTTCTGCAGGTCAAAAGTGGGAGGTACTTCAAGATACTGAAACTTTTCTTTGTGTAATTGGATATGTTGGCCTTTGAACTAAACTAGTAATTTTAAATTAGCACAGAGTAAAGCTTCCTAATTCTCTGACTGATTACCAGGTTGATTAACTTGAAACTTCAGATAGGTTGTAACTTTCAGTTAATTGGGAATCAAACAAAGCAGTCTGAATGCAGACAAGCATGCATGTTATGATTTCTTTTAATTTTTTTATTATTTGAATTGTGGTCCTTCCTAGGAATCCCAGTCATAGACCAGGACCTATGGGGCTGGGCACTGTAAAAATACATATCAAAAAGTTCATGCCCCAGTGAAACTGACAGTTACACTTCTTTTATCTAATGCTTTTTTTTTTCCGTTCCTGCCTTATCTTAGGTCATGTCCATACTACTACATGGAGATGCTGCCTTTGCTGGACAGGGAGTGGTTTATGAAACCTTTCATCTCAGTGATCTCCCATCATACACCACAAATGGCACTATTCACGTTGTGGTCAATAACCAGGTGAAAAACAGAATTTCTTGAGCAATTTGGGTCTAATGACTTCCCATATATTCCTTTGTTTTATTCGTGTCATGAAAGATTGTATATACCAGCCCTCTTTCATTGATTAGAATGATTATACCCTGAAAATGGTCAGCGCACCTGGCTGTGCTCTGTTTCATGGATTTTTGTGAGACCCAAATAAGTAGATAAAAATGATGCATGATGTTAGATGAATTAAAGTGAAAGTGAGAAGCCATGTAAATAACTGTGAACGTAACAACATAAGAACGGCCGTACTGTGTCAGACCAAAGGTCCATCTAGCCCAGTATTTTGTCTACCGACAGTGGCCAATGCCAGGTGCCCCGGAGTGAGTGAACCTAACAGGTAAAGATCAAGTGATCTCTCTCCTGCCATCCATCGCCCACCTCTGACAAACATAGGCTAGCGACACCATTCCTAACCCATCCTGGCTAATAGCCCTTAATAGACTTAGCCTCCATGAATTTATCCAGTTCACTTTGAAACCCGCTTATAGTCCTAGCCTTCACAGCCTCCTTAGGCAAGGAGTTCCATAGGTTGACTGTGCACTGTGTGAAGAAGAACTTCCTTTTATTTGTTTGTTTTAAACCTGCTGCCCACTAATTTCAATGGGTGGCCCCTAGTTCTTCTATTATGGGAACAAGTAAATAACTTTTCCTTATTCACTTTCTCCACGCCACTCATAATTTTATATACCTCTATCATATTCCCCCCTTAGTCTCTTTTTTTCCAAGCTAAAAAGTCCTAGCCTCTTTAATCTCTCCTCATATGGGACCCGTTCCAAACCCCTAATCCTTTTAGTTGCCCTTCTCTGAACCTTTTTTTAATGCCAATATATCCTTTTTGAGATGAGGAGACCACATTTATACACAATATTCAAGATGTGGGCGCACAATGGATTTGTATAAGGGCAATAAGAGATTCTCCGTCTTATTATCTATCCCTTTGTTAATGATTCCTAACATCCTGTTTGCTTTTTTGACTGCCGCTGCACACTGCATGGATGTCTTCAGAGAACTATCCACAATGACTCCAAGATCTCTTTCCTGAATAGTTGTAGCTAAATTAGCCCCCATCATATTGTACATATAGTTGGGGTTATTTTTTCCAAAGTGCATTACTTTACATTTATCCACATTAAATCTCATTTGCCATTTTGTTGCCCAATCACTTAGTTTTGTGAGATCTTTTTGAAGTTCTTCACAGTCTGCTTGGGTCTTAACTATTTTGAGCAGTTTAGTATCATCTGCAAACTTTGCCACCTCACTGTTTACCCCTTCCTCCAAATCATTGATGAATAAGTTGAATAGGATTGGTCCTAGGACTGACCCTTGGGGAACACCACTAGTTACCCCTCTCCATTCTGAAAATTTGCCATTTATTCCTACCCTTCGTTCCCTGTCTTTTAACCAGTTCTCAATCCATGAAAGGATCTTCCCTCTTATCCCATGGCAACTTAATTTACATAAGAGCCTTTGGTGAGGAACCTTGTCAAAGGCTTTCTGGAAATCTAAGTACACTACGTCCACTGGATTCCCCTTGTCCACATGTTTGTTTGACCCCTTCAAAGAACTCTACTAGATTAGTAAGACATGATTTCCCTTTACAGAAACCATGCAGACTTTTGCCCAACAATTTATGTTCTTCTATGTGCCTGACAATTTTATTCTTTACTGTTGTTTCAACTAATTTGCCCGGTACGGACATTACTTACCGGTCTGTAGTTACCGGGATCACCTCTAGAGCCCTTTTGAAATATTGGCATTACATTAGCTATCTTCCAGTCATTGGTACAGAAGCAGATTTAAAGGACAGGTTACAAACCTTAGTTAATAGTTCCGCAATTTCACATTTGAGTTCTTTCAGAACTCTTGGGTGAATGCCATCTGGTCCCAGTGACTTGTTACAGTTAAGTTTATCAATTAGTTCCAAGACCTCCTCTAGTGACACTTCAGTCTGTGACGACAACTCAGATTTGTCACCTACAAAAGACAGCTCAGGTTTGGGAATCTCCCTAACGTCCTCAGCCATGAAGACCGAAGCAAAGAATTCATTTAGTTTCTCTGCAATGACTTTATCATCTTTAAGTGCTCCTTTAGCATCTTTATCATCCAGGGGCCCCACTGGTTGTTTAGCAGGCTTCCTGCTTCTGACGTATTTAAAAAACATTTTATTATTACCTTTTGAGTTTCTGGCTAGCTGTTCTTCAAATTCCATTTTTGCTTTTCTTATTACATTTTTACACTTAATTTGGCAGTGTTTATGCTCCTCTCTAGTTACCTCATTAGAATTTGACTTCCACTTTTTAAAAGATGCCTTTTTATCTCTCACTGCTTCTTTTACATGGTTTTTAAGCCACGGTGGCTCTTTTTTAGTTCTTTGACTTTGTTTTTTAATTTGGAGTATACATTTCAGTTGGGCCTCTATTATGGTGTCTTTGAAAAGTGTCCATGCAGCTTGCAGGGATTTCACTGTAGTCACTCTACCTATTCATTTCCGTTTAATTAACCCCCTCATTTTTGCATAGTTCCCCTTCTTGAAATTAAATGCCACAGTGTTGGGCTGCTGCGGTTTTGTTCCCAGCACGGGAATGTTAAATGTTTTTATATTATGATCACTATTCCCAAGCGGTGTGTATTAAGCTAAGACTTCACATTCAAAACAAATGCAGCTCTCCCTCCCCTCTTTCTCCCACATATTAACAGAAGTTTGTTTTTTCTTAGATTGGCTTCACCACAGATCCCCGAATGGCCCGCTCATCTCCATACCCTACAGATGTTGCCCGTGTGGTCAACGCACCCATATTCCATGTGAATGCTGATGATCCTGAAGCAGTGATGTATGTGTGCAATGTAGCTGCAGAATGGAGAAACACATTCAATAAAGATGTGGTTGTAGATTTAGTAAGTACTGGGTCAATCTTAACTTGTCACTTTGCATATTTTATGCTAGTCTTTTAAAATGTCAGTAATGTCAAATATGTTACTAAGTGTTCAGAAACATTGCTGTGCTCACTGCATTTATTGGCTTGAATGTTACTGTTAAGCACTTTTCCCTACCTTACATCCTTACTTGTATTATAGTATTGCCTTTTTCTTTCTGAACCCCACCCCCAACATGCTATAAAAACTCCATGGCCCATAACAACTGTTTTTTCTGCATATAAAAGCCAGGCCCAATGTTAAAGAGTAGCAAGCAGGGAAATTGCCTGTGGTCCCGTGCCACCGGGGCTCCTGTGAAGCTCAGTTGCTCACGCTTTCGTCCCAGGCGGTGCAACTCAGAGCTCCAGGCAGTGAGGATCCGGGGCTTCACCCTGCTCGGCGGACCTCCTGAAACCTGTTCGTGGTCCTCCAGTTGAGAACCACTGGCCTAGAGGACCCAACCAGAGCTAGGGCCCCATTGTGCTAGATGCTGTACCCAAAATAAGAGTTAGCCCTTACCCCAAAGAGACTTACGTTGTTTTTCATGTCTCTTTGAGCAAGAAAGCTAATGCCTTAAGCCCATAAATCTCTAGATAGCAGGAAATGTTAAGAGATTAGTTTCATGTGTCTCGTTATTGACAGATATGAATCTTCCCTGTGTAGGTTTGTTACCGAAGGAGAGGTCACAATGAAATGGATGAACCCTTGTTCACACAGCCCCTGATGTACAAGCAGATTCACAAGCAGGTGCCAGTGCTGAAGAAATATGCTGACAAGCTGATTGCAGATGGGACTGTAACATTACAGGAGTTTGAGGTACAGTATGTCAGCAGAGCTAGAAGGCCATTTGTGATGCTGTTTGCAGAAGGAAGTGACCGCATGCTGTTTCCTTAACTACTTCTTGCTTCACTACTTTTTTGCCTTCCTTCTGTGCCTTTTTCTAACTGCCTTGTTTTGTTTTACATAAAATTAGAAAATAGTACTACTGGAGAAATGTCTGGCAGGAGATGAGCTTAATTTTCATTGCTTACCTGACATAAGGTTTAAAGATGGAGAAAAATGGAGAATTGTCTCTAACTGGTAAAGCTGAGACACTTTGTGTTGATCTGCTATGTACATAGCTAATGTCAACCTAGGAGGACTGGAAATGCTGTGTACTAATTAAAATAATATATGGTACCCAGAAAAACAGGTTCTCCTCAATTCTTAGACTGATACAGAGATAAGATAGTGCTGTTAAGGTTGTTAATATCGGCTATGTCAGTGCTTCAGCAGCCTTTGAAAATCACAAATTAGTGTGATTTAAATAGCCTAAGTGGAGGGGAATCAGAATTTACCTCCCTGTCTTGGATCTGTGGAAACACCAATTCAGAGGTGTGTGAATATTCGTGATTATATCTGCAGCATCTCTAATCATGGGAGCTTCTTGTTGAAGCATCTTATGTAATTGGCAATTGTAGGTACTATGCCGATGTTTACTCAATAGGATGACAAACTCAGTTGTGTGCCTTAACTGTATTGAATCTGTTGTGCTCAGAGTTTAGAGAGAGAAGTCTGAACTAACACAAAAATTAAATCTGCAGATTTTACTATATTAGTTATTCATATTAAACTGGTTAACTCCTTTATATTGTACTTTTTATACTTGTGGAAGTGGATGTAGTAGTAGCAGCAGCAGCACTGTAAAACAAGGCATTGCATGGGGAGACTGTGTTCCAACTTTTTAGAAACGTAGGATTCTAGATTGAACCAAAGATCACTGAGTCTGGTATCCTGCCTCAGGCAAGAACTGTGCCTAATAGTTAATGAGATGGCCCAGATCCACAAAGGTGTTTAGGCCCTTAACTTTCACTGAAATTAATGGAGGTTAGGAGCCTAAATACCTTCATGGCTCCGAGTCAGTCTGCCTACAGTACCCAAATAATACACCTAAACATTTATACACCTAAGCTACATAGCTAAGTGTGGGGAATTCCTTCCTGATCCCTGTAGTGACACTAGATGCCAGTTGAATAACCTGTATCTTCATATATATGACAACAAATTACGTGTGCTGTTCTGCTGCTGACGTGGAATACCACCTGCTATTCTAGTATTGGATCTTTCATCTGATCCAAAGAACCAAATAGCAAGGTGGTTTTGTTTTAAGAAATGGACAAATATGTTTTAAGAGTTTTTGAGCCGAGTGAAACTCCAATAACTCCATTGAAATCTGTGGAGTTACTCTGGGTTTACACTGTGTAACTGAGATCAAAAACTGGATTTTTTTTGTGCTGTAATGTAGATGTTTCATCATTTTTGACTGGTATGCACTTTCTGTAAGCAGTGTGTCACTTCTGTATTTTTTTTCTCTAACTCCTTTTATGTGGAAATTCGTTCTATAGGAAGAAATTGCAAAGTATGATAAAATCTGTGAAGAAGCTTACAGTAGGTCTAAAGATAAGAAAATTCTACACATTAAGCATTGGCTTGATTCACCTTGGCCTGGTAAGTATCCTTCAAATACCCTAAAGCCAGTGAGACTGGTTAGTGACACTTGTGCTTTCCTTTTGAACCAAAATCCTGCCACCTTTGAGTCCTTCATCAGGCGCCACATCCTTTTTGAAGTAAAAGATTTGGTCCTTGGTTTGCATAAGGATTTGATCCTTGGTTTGCAAAACAGTTTAACAGAGTTGCAGTTGTCAGTACATCTTTAGAAATCAATGTGGCAAAAACAACACTTGGAAAAGAGCTTTTTTTCAGTCTACTATTAACGGAAGTGATTTATCTGTAATGTTACCTGCCTTTTTCCTTCAGAGGGAAATTCCTCCTCTATTTTCAGGCCTTAAGCTGGTCTGAAATGGTGCATGTACCTTGTGCTGGCTAGTTCGCTGCACATGGGTTGAATTTCACTATCAAAGAGTGAAAATAAAACAGCAAATGAGCCATATTGTGTGTGTGTGTGAGAGAGAGAGAGAGAGAGAGAGAGAGAGAGATCAAGAATTGTTCTGTATAGGGCCTGGAAATAATCCATTCCCTAATTTAAAAGGTGTGGAAATGGCTCTTGACTGTTGAAAACATTAGGACATTTTAAGAGTGTTTCTTTTAACAGTAAAATTATGTTTTTATTGCAGATAGCATAGCGATTCTCTTAATAATTAGAAGCCTCTATTCATCCAGAATGCCTTATAAAATTTCTCCTTCCAGGGTTCTTTAATTTGGATGGAGAACCAAAGAGCATGACTTGTCCTCCAACAGGCATCCCAGAAGACATGCTCAACCACATTGGCAATGGAGCTAACTCTGTGCCCCTCGAGGGTTTCAAAATACATGGAGGTTAGCTGAATTCTCTGCTATTTCTGAAATATCAGACGTTGTTTTCTTTGTCCTTGCTTTGTTTGTTTCTGCACATCAGTCAAAGGGTAGTTGCTCTTCTGAAGTACATTTGTAAATGGGAGCAAGGAAGGAGCTGGTGACCTGTCTTCACAATTCACATATGCCACCTTACTAACAGACGGGAAGGTGGCAGTGAACATCTTACTGAACTATTCTCCATCAAGAATTTAATATTCTTTTGTTATCATAGCTCTTCTCTCCTAACTTCATTAAAGTAAATTCCTTTTCTCAGTGGTCTTATAATGCGGAGGGAAGTGAAAACATCTTTGTAACACGCAGCTCGCTAAATCTTTCTCAGCAAAGAAGGTAAGACTATAGCTACCCAGACTAATCAAGCATCTGTTCTTTTCTGGATGTGCAGTGCATGTATGTCTTGCGCAGATGGACATGTGTTTGTATTTAATGCATAGTCTGAAAAGATGTCTGTACTACAAATGCAAATGCTTCCTCAAATGGAAGTTCTAGATCTGAGCATGTTTTTAAAATATTAAAGGCACAGGTATGATTGTGGAGACCACTCATGATGCTTTCGTTGTGGGTAAATTTTCTCTTCATACAAGAACGCGAATTAGTCCAGTCAGACAATACTGCTTGTTTCAAGGAATCATTTCTAGTACAACCACATGGCATATTGTACTGTGCTTGGTGTGAGGAAGTTTGGTCAAACTTTCCTTCAGCTTGTGGGCAGACATGACACATGTAGTCCAGTGACTACGTTAAGTCCTGCTACTGAGAGTCAAGTACAAAAAAAAATCTTAACCCTTAGCATCGAGGGGCTTAATTATGAACTAGTAACTCTAATGATTAAACGTTAAACATATGACTCGCTCAGTGGGTAATGGTCTTTCTCCCTGGACTGGTGGAATCTGTCTAGAGAGGCAGTATGCTTAGTCTGCAGGGGGAAGAATTGAACCACCTGACACAATAACCCCCACTCACCTTGTCCATATCAGGTGAAGGAAGTTCATCTGGATGTGAGGGCTGTTCTTCAGCATAGGATCCTCTCTAGAGAATCCTTTCGCCTCTATAACCATTCTTCAAAAAAATAAAATGTCAATATACATCTGGAAACCTCTCAACATCAGCAGCTGCAGTAGGACCTTCTATGTGTATGTTTTCCTTCAGGAGTGTTAAATGTAACAAGCAGTGGTAAGGGGATCCCGAATTATGTTAGCATATTTATCGAAACAATTACTGTATTAACTTGGTGTGCATTTGTGCAAGAGGCACTGGATTGCTGTGACACTTTGATTAGTTGTAAATTAATATTACTGGAAGAATAATTTTAGGTGTGGATTGTACACATTCTAATTAAACATAGCTTTCTATTTCTCTGTAGAGTGACATTCTTCTAAGACCATCTGTATACTACGAGTGTGATTCCCCTGCTCGTAGACACACAGCGTTTAGTCTGAATGTAGCCTTAGACAGCAGTGTTCGAACTGTGGACCGCAGAACTTTTTCAGGTGGTTCAAAAGGCCACCAGAATAGATGGAGAAGGAAAGGGATTGGGGAGTTGAATGGTAGGCACTCCATGAAGATGTCTCAGGGCTTTTTGTCCAGAGCAAAAGCCATTGCTGAGATTATCTGGCAGTTTCTGTAGTAAGTGGCCAGTGTGTGGTTCTGCCTTGCACAGATTGATAGAACTTTACTGTGCAAATGTTTGACTGGGGATCCAGGTTAAGGAATGAACCTCCCCAAGTGCCCCATTATAATGCACTAATCATAAACCACTGATGAGCTCTTTAAGTACAGTACATCAGTACAATTTGCTCACTTGGTGAGAAGGCATGTTATGTTCATTTGTACAGCATCAATATTGTGCTTTACAGAGAGGTCTGAAGACAAGAACCCTCTGCAAAGAGATGACTGTATGAAAAACCGGTCAGTGTATTAATTAGAGACATGGGTTGGAAAGTTAGAAAAAGATATGTATTTGAGTGGTGAAATAGAGCATCTGATTATCTGGAGAAGGGAACATTGTTAGGGAGGATATTGGCATTTTGGAAAAGATATGATTTGAAGGAAGAGAGCGTTGCAAACTGGTTGACTGAGTGCATAAAGGGGGTTTCAGGTGTATGTGGCTTCCCGGAGGCCAATTTGGAGACAAGGACATGGTGAAGGGAGTAGTTAGTTAGGTAACCTGGGCAGAGACCAGGGTCGGATGAAGAGAGACTAGAGCAGAGTAGAAGCAGAAGCTAACTGTACAGAATTTAGAAGATGCGGATGAGTGTTGGGAAAGTAGTGAAGGAATGCGAAGTGGAGCTGGAAAAGGTTGGGTAAATGAAAAGTGCAGATGAATATTTTGGACAGATTCAAAGCAGGCTAAAGAGGAAAGAATCAAGGGACTGGAGATTGAAATGAGATATATCAAGGGCAAGGGTTTTTATGATAGGAATGGGGAGAAACAGAGAGAAGGATTTTGGAGGTGTTGCAAAGATGTTGGAGGTGGCAGGATTTAGTAACAGTATCAATGTGGAAGCAGAAATAAAGAACAGAGTAAAATATGATGCTCAGCTTGCGAGGCTTGTATTCTCAGAATTTGATTTACATTGACATAAGGAGTTTTCAGTTACTTTCTCTGTAAAAGTCAGTGAGGGTGCTTGTGAGTTTTTTTTTTTTAAAATAATTTAAAATTTCCAGGCAATTGTAGAGAATGAAGAAATTACAAGGTCTTCCCTGTGGAAAACAGCTGGTGCATACACCATATGCTAACTGAAAATCCATATCCACTTCAAATTAAACAAAAGTCCATATTGAGACAAGTCTAGTAGTGTAAAATACAAAAACTGAACCAACCCCAGTCTCCTAATTTCATTCTTCTACAAAATAGAACCAAATCTATTTAAAAAATCCTTTTGTATTGCTGCACAATGATCTTCCTGGCAAACTCTGTCTCACCTTATTTCTTATCACTAAACCATGATATAAATAACTGTTGTAGTTTAATATTATCAAGTGTTGGTTCTGTCAGATATTGTGTAGGAAGCTAGGTATTTCTAGCCCCCTCTTCTTGATCTGTATTGTAAGCATGGTTGTGTGTTCTTGGATATATTAGGATCTGTGAGGGTTTTTTTAACTTGTGCTGCTGCTGGTTTGGATTTGCCTTGTACAGTGGGTCAGCATCTAACTGTGGGAGTAACCATTCAAACTTAACGCGTTTTCCCGGCTCAGCCTCTGCATTCTGAGAGATGTGGATATAATATGCATGTGAAACATTTGTGAACTAGCCTCATTAATTCCCAACTGTTACCCCCATATAGGGCTTTCTCGAATCTTGAAAGGCCGATTGGAAATGACCAAGAATAGAGTAGTTGACTGGGCCTTGGGAGAATACATGGCTTTTGGATCTTTGCTGAAAGAAGGGATCCATGTCCGACTGAGTGGGCAGGATGTGGAAAGGGGCACTTTTAGGTGAGTACCAGGTTGGCTGCTGCCAAATATTAGTGGATGAAAAACTGCCCTGAAATACAACTTGGGATTCTCTTCTGTATTATGATACTCTGGAGGGAATTATAGCCTTACAGTAAATGATTACATATGTTTTTGCATGCTGTGTGTATGTGTTAATCAGGTGTTTGTATGTTTTATGTTTATATACTTAAAGATAACTTCCATAGGGTGGAAGGATATAAAATTAGCAGCAGATGAATTTGTTTTTATTAATATTTAATAATAGTAATTTTTTAACATTTGTATTGCAGTAGTGCCCAGATATTGCAGTACTATTATAGTAGTGCCCATTGTGCTAGGTGCTGTTAAACTTGTATGAGGACACAGTACTTTTCCTGAAGAGCTTAAGTCAGACAAGTTACATACCAAGACAGAGAGGAGGGGAATGGGTACAACCCAGTGTATATACAACTTTTATATAAATTTTTGTTTTTTAACTAAAGACATAGCAGCTATCCTTGCATGTCCCCATCTCCAAATTAACCATCAGGAACTGGCTAATTTCTTATAACTGTTACAGCAGAGGTTAGTAGTAAAGTGGGGTTTGACTCTGAAGAAGGTGGTGGCTGTGGTGAGGGGAGGGTGTTCATGCATTTAGGACATTGTTGAAGAAGGCATTGATAATTATGGGGAAAACTGACAAACAGGAGGCTGCGCAATAAGAAACAAGCAGGGAGGGGCAGAGTTATTAATGGCCTTTTGCCTGAGGACGAGTAACTTGAGCGTTGTGTAGTTAGAGCAGTGGGTGAGGAGAGTGATTTTTATCAGCTAAATTTTGAATGGATTGGAGAGAGCAACTGGAGAGACTGGAAAGAGAGTGGTTTCAGTAATTAAGATGAAGTAAGCGGGATTTGAGTTTTGTGTATCTGGTTAGAAAGAATAGGATGCATCTTTGAAATGTTATGAAGGAAGAAGTGGTAAATTTTGGACACCACCTGGATGGTGTGGGGTTAGAGTTGTGGTCTTCAAAGTGGGGTGTGTGCATCCCAGGGGGTGTGTGAGACCACCCACAGGGGGCTGTGATGGCCCAGTGCTGCCGTGGGATTGGGTCCAGGGCACCGCCGAAATCGGAAGGATTCTGTTTGTGTCCCACTGAAAGCGGAAGCTTTGTATTCAGTGGCATTTTGGTGGACACACCCCTGGGCCGCGAGAGGACTCGGGAAAGGGGCAACAGATGGAATACTTTGAGAGACCCTGGGTTAGAGAACTGAGTGGAGTTCAAATTGACGTCGAGACATCTTGGTGGGATTGTTGGAGAGCCAGGCTGAGATTTGGGATTTGGTGGAAGAGGAAAGGCCAGAAGAATGGAAATGTAGATTGGGGAGTCCTTGAGATGATTGTAGTTGCTCTCCCCAAGGACATAAAAGGCAGAGCAGACTCAGCCATCCTTCAATTCCTTCTTACTGCCTATGGCTGCATGACAGAACCCATGTGGTGTCCACTCTTTCTCTGCATACTATGCTAGTGTTAGTCAGAACTATAGTTGTGTAGTTAAGTACATGGTTTACATAGTTAGTCACCCATTAGTAAAAAATATATATAAAGTAGACTGCCAAGTGATTAAAAAAATTAATCACGATTAATCACACTGTTAAACAATAATAGAATACCATTTATTTAAATATTTTAGGATTTTTTTAAATTTTCAAAAATATATACTTCAATTACAATACAGAGTACAGTGCTCACTTTATATTTAATTTTGATTACGTATATTTGCTATAAAAACAAAATAAACAGTAGTTTACAGTTCACCTCATACAAATACTGTAATACAATCTCTTTATCATGAAAGTTTAATTTACAAATGCAGAATTATGTACAAAAAAAAAACCTGCATTCAAAAATAAAACAATGTAGAACTGTAGAGCCTACAAGTCTCTTCAGTCAATCACTCATACAAACAAGTTAGTTTACATTTACAGGAGATAATGCTGCCCATTTCTTGTTTACAATGTCACCTGGCCTCCCAAGCTCATCTTTTCCTGGACCCTGCTGTACACTGGATACGTGGCTCTTGGGGAGAGCCAGCACTGTGTAGTCCTCACACTTTCCACAGTCTGTGTTCATTATGGAAGATATCTCGCTGCTGCGGGTGAGCAGGGAATCAAAGGAGGGTCTTCTCCAAGCCTGCAGCTTCGCTCTGGCCCAGTGCAGCTCACCTGTGTGCTGCAATGTTGTCCCCTTTCCCACCTCCACCCCCTGTGATGGCACAGTGGTGTAGGAAAGTTCAACTTCAGGATGGTGACTTTTGACTCCGAAATCCCCTCTTTGGGTCTTTAGGGCTGTTTTGCTGCTTTCATCATGCAAGGTGCCTATTTCCATATATCAACCCATCTGGCCCATAGCAAAAACCTCAGATTCCTGGTAGGCACATCTATCTACCAGTACAGGTCCTACTCTTTTGGTCTTTTCTACAGCACCAAGAGTATTCAGCAGTCATGGCAGCTCATCTAAAGAGACAAGGAATCCAAGACTACCATTAAGTCAAGAGAGAGAAATCCACATTGACTCAGAGCATAGCTCATAGGAGCGGTGTTAGACTCAGCACAACAAGGTCTACTTCTCACAGCAGAGATATCATACCATAGTAGGTCTCATCAACTAGCTTCAAGCCCACCCAAGAACATCAGTGAAACATGGCTTATATTTCTGTGACCTCATGCACTTGTTACACAGCATGCCAGGCTTCACCTGTGCTCTGTGCAAGAGTGGTTGAAATCTGTATCTACCTAAGAAACACCACATGCACTTGGTGGTCATGGTCCTTCAAGAAATCCTTTCCTCATTTAATTTGGTGGAAGGATCTCCTCAGATGCACAGTACTGTACTCTTCTAAGCATTTCTACCTGCCAAGACTCTGGTAACAGATGTTTCCACGCAGAGTGGAGTGGGTTACCTAGATCAGCTTCAAATTCAGGCTTGTGGTCCTCTGAGGAAACTCTCTCCTTCATACAAATGTTTTAATGCTCAGAGCCAGCTACCTGACATGCAAAGCATTCCTGCCTCCTCTTCAGGGATCCACAATACAAATGCAGGCAGACAACACTGTAGCTCTGCACTATGTCATTAGACAAGATGGAGCAATATTATCCCCAGGCTTCAAGCGGTCTCCCTTCCTGGCCTGCTGGGAGTTGGTGTGGGGCTCCTAATTACTGCATGTTTTCAGTTCCACTCTTCTCCCCACTGACCAGCCAAACAGGCAGGAAGCAGAGTCTGGGTTGGCCCTGAGACAGACAGATGGTAGCATGTAGTGATACCCTCCACTTCCCATCCCCTGCACAAGCAGTCAAATTAGCTCAATACTATGAATCCTCCCCCCTCCCCTCCCCCCAAACAATGTGGAAGCAGAATCATGGTTTACACAGGGCCTTAGACATGAATGAATACAGAACTTGATCGCTTTACAGAATGTAAGTGGTGCTCCTGTCCCGATCTGACTCTCAATGGAGTAAAATCTTAATGATATATTTAATTGAATCCTTTGATGCGAAGCCCATTGCTGGTAGAGGGTGAGCTAGCAGCTGCCCTATGCTTGATTGCGATTGCCTACAGTAGCTCATGATGAACCAGTTTGGTCTGTTAGCCTGTTTCCTTCTGATATGCTGCTCCACATGTTCCTGCTTAACTTCATTTAGTATCAAACCTTTGAGGCTTTCTTCTCCCCTTGATCTTTTACTGCCATTTTGACAGAATCATTGGGACAAGCATTTTTTAAAAAGAGATTAAATCCATTGAAAGTATTTTCCTAGCTTCAGCGTTAGGATCCGTTTTCGTAAGGTGCTCAGCACATCTAAGGAGATACTCAGCACCCCTAGCTCTCTTTAAATTCAGGTAGGAGTGAAGGTGTTCAGTTCTCTGTAGAATCAGGGCATTAGTCAGGTCTCTTAAAGTGATAATTGATTAATACAGTGGCATTTCTCCATAGACCTGCAACACCTGATTCTGTAATATAGCTTGTGGGCAAACTTTCCTTTTAGAACAGCCTGATTTCAGGGTAAGTGTAAGGAAGTAAATAACTTAGTGTCTGGGTAGCCATATAGGGTATATCTAAACTTCAGTTGTCGTATGTGGTTCCCAGTGCAGGTAGACAGATTCAGGTAGTACCCTAAAATTAGTAGTTTTGACATTGTGGCACAATTGTGAAATCAATATATTTGAAAACGTAGAAAATTATCCAACAAATTTAATAAATTTTCAATTGGTATTCTATTTAACAATTAAAAACTGTGATTAATTGCAATTAATATTTTAATTACAATTTTTTTGAGTTAATCGTGTGAATTATCTACTTGACAACTTTAGTAAAAATGAAATAACATAAATGCTTGTGGAGTTGAACACTGTCGTCTTCCATGATCATAACTGTTTGATTTATGGTAGACTGCTCTTGCTTTACTGTTAAACTCATGTTTGGCTGCAGCAGTGGGAAGGATTTGCCGTGTGCTTTTGCTAGAGGGGAATGACCATATATCTTAATTGCAATTGGTTAGGAACAGCTGGACAATAGGGAATGAAATTAGAAAGTACTCTCAAAAATCAGGCTAGGTCATAGTATATCAAATGATGGTATTTAAAAAGAATGCGGGGGGAGAAATCCCTGTAGAAATTTATAAGACTTAACATGTAATATTCAGACTGATTTCAGCAGGGAAATGAGGCAGAAACATTTCCTCAGCATGGGGGCACAACTAAGAGACTGTCTAGCTTTAAATACATTTTGTCTGCTGTTCACTGATTATGTGAGCTGATGTGTTCTAATAAGTGTGTCACTCCCAGAATCATTAACAGGAGGTTCTCAGAATTCCCCTGCATTGATATTAGAACAAGCCCCTCTATAAGAGACTGAGGAATGAGCATTATATCCAGACATGCCAAACCCATGAAAAAAACACAGAAATTGGGCTTGTTTTGGAGTTAAGTGGTTTGTGAGTGGCTTGTAGCTTGTTGCTTCTTTTTTTTTTTTTGATTGGCTCCCAGCAAGCAGGGGGGTAAGCAGAGGCAAGGAGGGGAGAAAGTCAGGGTGCACAGCAGGCCCACCACAGTCTCTGTCTGCACGCTGGGGGATCCAGTAACATAGAGTGTTGGGATTCTTAGGGATTGACTTGTTTTGGCCTTGTTTTGAAATGGGATTAGCTTGATTTTTGACTTACTGTGAAAACTGAGGTGCGTATTTACCATGTGAAAGTTGGCAACTGTGATTATATCCACTGTACTCTTGCTTCAGCCTATGATTACTGTAAAAATCAAATGAAGTAAAATTTGAGAGATAAGCAATTAGTATTTTAGAAGTGCTAAAAGTCCTGTACTGCTATAATGAGAATATCAGGGCAGTTGTTCATTATTGATTTTGCTATCTTGTAGCTTTCAAAGGTGTTAGCAATAGTGTAGTCAGCAGTACTTTCCAGGACTGTTTGATTCACACCAGGACTCAGCCATATATTTGTGGTGACACTTAGCAACAGAGGCTAGTCAGGGATCTGGAACAAGATATAGGGGGCTGTCCCATATCCAGCAGCCTCCATGCAGGATCCCCATTATGTTAATTTTAAAAGTCTTGTTTATTCTCATAGGGGACACTACCCCATTAGCTCTCACTAGCAAACATGCAGATCAGCTAAAAGAGTAAAATTTATGATGAGCTTTTTACTTCCCACCTCAGCACAGCATATTGTTTATAATTAACAATCGAAAGGGAGCGGGATACTGCTGCAGGTAAAAGTACAGTCCCTTTCTCTTCCAGCACCTAGGAATGAGAGAGGACAGTGGGAGTGAAGGGAGGAAGACTGCCAAGGGTCAGTGCAACATCAAGGTGTGATTTTTGTGTCTCTGTATCGTTCTGAAGTGGCTCTCCAGCTATGCTTACTCGTCACCATCTACTAGGGAACTTAATTGTCTTCTCAAAAAGCATGCCATATATTTGTTTTGTTTTTCCCTTTGTGGGTTTGAGGGATAGGGGAAAGGAGGTGGTATCAAGAAAGTATTCCTGCCTGAGAGCTACCCTTTATTTCCTGTTTTTAGTGTTGCTTTTCAATAATCCCACCTGTCCCTGATCTTATGCTATTAATTAATTTCTATATGGATTTGAGAGCTGTTTTGCTAAGATGCATTAGAACAGAGGGGACTACAGAGAAAGTCTCTAATTTGTTCAGCATCGGCAGCTACACAGCACATAATAGCTATTACCAGTGTAATAGCCCTCCTTACCTTAGTGGTTGCAGAGCTGAACATATTGGTGTGATTCACTCAGTTAGTCTTGCTCAGGGAGTTAATGGATTACAGTAATTACTTCAGTCATCTCTGTTTTGATAATGTTCCTTGGTGCACCATTCTAATGCTGATTAATGAAGTTCTTGAAAGCTGTAAAAGGTGGGAATGGCAATGCAAAGGGAAGAAGAGGATGCAACTGTTCTAAGTCTTACTCCTTAAAAATACTCAGTAGGTGAGATTTTGCTGTAAAAAGACAAACCACAGTCATTTTAGGAAGAGGATTAATAAAATTTCACAGTTCATTGTAATTTGTGAAATGGCTACCTTTTGTGCAACGGTCTCTATCTTTCATGTTGTGTGGAGTGCAGAAATATGCCAATCTAACTTCCGTACCTATTACTTAGCAACAAAACTATGGTATTCTATCTGGTGGAGAAGGCATAATGCTGTTTTAATAACTGAGTATTAACTGTAAAAGATCTTCTAAATTTTTATTATTTTTGCAAATATTTTTGGGAAAAACTGGTGTGATGCCGATGCATTTTCACAACTCTTTAATCCCTACGGTGTCAAATAGCCAGTGAAAGAACATTCATTTTCATGTGAATGCTCTATCCTTATATACGGTGGCACTTAAGTGATTCAGAGAGAAGCTATAATGTTGTATAGAAGGAGTAGTTCTATTGAAGTCACAGTTGCCAGGACATAGTTTCTAAGATTTAAGGTAAATTAATCTTTGGGAACATATGAAAAAATATAGCCAAATAATCATTTGTATCTACATCTGTTTGTAGCCATCGCCACCATGTACTCCATGATCAAGACGTTGACAAGAGGACATGTGTTCCCATGAATCACCTCTGGGAACAGCAAGCCCCCTACACTGTGTGCAATAGTTCCCTTTCAGAGTATGGAGTTTTAGGTAAGTCTCATAAAATGCCTGGGAAGTTTCCTTATGCTCTAAGATGTCTCATACAAATATAAGAACGGCCATCCTGGGTCCATCAGGCCCAGTATCCTGTCCTCTGACAGTGGCCAATGGCAAGTACCCCAAAGGGAATGAACAGACAGGTTATCATCAAGTTATCCATGCCCAGTCACCAATTCCATCTTCTGTCAAACAGAGGCTAAGGACACCATTACTGCCCATCCTGGCTAATAGCCATTGATGGACCTATCTTCCATGAATCTATCTAGCTCCCTTTTGAACCCTGTTAAAGTATTGGCCTTCACAACACCCTCTGCAAGGTGTTCCAGAAGTTGACTGTGTGTTGCTTGAAAAAATACTTTTTTGTTTGTTTTTTAAACCTGCTACCTATTAATTTCATTTGGTGGCCCCTTGCTCTTGTAATATGAGAAGGAGTAAATAACACTTCCATATTTACTTCCCCTGTACCACTCATGATTTTATAGACCTCTATCATATCCTCCTTTTGTCACCTCTCTTCCAAGCTGAAAAATCCTAGCTGTCTTAATCTCTCCTCATATGGAAGCCGTTCTATACCCCTAATCATTTTTGTTGCCCTTTTCTGAACCTTTTCCAATTCCAATATATCTTTTTTGAGATGGGATGACCACATCTGCAGATGTGCAAGGTGTGGCCATATCATGGATTTATAGAGAGGTAATATGATATTTTCTGATTTATTATCTATCCCTTTCTTGGTGATTCCCAACATTGTTAGCTTTTTTGACTGCTGCTGCACATTAAGTGGATGATTTCAGAGAACTATCCACAATGACTCACCACTCAAGAAAGATTTTGAACAGCTAATTTAGACCCCATCATTGTATATGTATAGTTAGGATTATGTTTTCCAGTGTCCATTACTTTGCATTTATCAACCATCAAATTTCATCTGCCATTTTGTTGCCCAGTCACCCAGTTTTGAGAGATCCTTTTGTAGCTCTTCGCAGTCTGCCTGGAACTTAACTATCTTGAGTAGTTTTGTATCATCAGCAAATTTTTCCACCTCACTGTTTAGCCCTTTTTCCACATCATTTATGAATATATTAAATAGGAGTGGGCCCAGTATAGATCCCTGGGGATACCACTATTTACCTCTCTCCATTCTGAAAACTGACCATTTATTCCTGCCTTTGTTTCCTGTCTCTTAATCAGTTACCAGTCCATGAGAGAACCTTCCCTCTTATCCCATGACTGCTTATTTTGCTTAAGAGTCTTTGGTGAGCGACCTTGCCAGAGGCTTTCTGAAAATCTAAATACATTATGTCCACTGGATCTCCTTTGTCCGCATGCTTGTTGACCTCCTCAAAGAATTTTAGTAGATTGATGAGGCAGGATTTCCTTTTATAAAAAACATGTTGACTATGTCCCAACAAATTATGTTCATCTATATGTATGACAATTTTGTTCTTTATTATAGTTTCAACCAGTTTACCCAGCACTGAAGTGAGGCTTACTGGCTGTAGTTACCAGGGTCACCTCTGGAGCCCTTTTTAAAAATTGGTGTCACATTAGCTATCCTACAGTTATTGGGTACAGAAGCTGATGTAAAGGACAGGTTACAAACCATAGTTAATACTTCTGCAATTTTACATTTGAGTTCCTTCAGAACTCTTGGGTCAGTACCATTAGGTCCTGGAGACTTATTACTGTTTAGTTGATCTAATGACACCTCAATTTGGAACAGTTCCTCAGATCTGTCACCTAAAAAGAATGGCTCAGGTTTGGGAATCTCCCTCACATCCTCAACTATGAAGACTGATGCAAAGAATTCATTTAGTTTCTGCACAATGGCCTTATTGTCTTTGAGTGCTCCTTTAGCATCTCTATTGTCCAGTTGTCCCACTGGGTATTTAGCAGTCTTTCTGCTTCTGGCGCATTTAAAAAAGAAAAGTGCTATTACTTTCGGAGTCTGTCTAGCCGTTCTTCACATTCTTTTTTGGTCTTTCTAATTATATTTTTACACTTCATTTGCCAGAGTTTATGCTCTTTTCTATTTTCCTCATTAGAATTTAGCTTCTACTTTTTAAAGGTTGCCTTTTTGCCTCTAACAGCTTCTTTTACTTTGTTTAACCACGGTGGCTCTTTTTTGATTCTCTTACTGGTTTTTAAATTGGGGGTATATATTTAAGTTGAGCCTCTATTATGATGTCTTTTAATAAGTTTTCATGCAGCTTGCATGGATTTTACTTTTGGTACTGTACCTTTTAATTTCTGTTTCAAATGAGATCTGGGAATTGATTGCTAATTAGGAGCAATTTTGTAAATTAAAGATTGCTGATCCTGCACATATTGAAAGGTTCTGTTTCGCTAAGACTTCAGACATTCAGATTCTTATCTGAGCCTCTTAGCTCTTCCCTTAGATTTCTGGTACTTCCTGCATCTGGTAAGGCTGGAAGTACAACCAAAAGCTGTTGTTGTTGCATCTTAGTGCTTCTGTCCTAGTAGGAGCATGCAGGGCAAGGGCATGAAAACGAAATGATGACTACTAATCAGTTTTTTCTTGAACTACCTGAAAAATTATTTCTCAAATTTACTCTAGTAATTTTATTTGTCATTTGCCCTTCCTTGATTAAGGTGGGGTTTTAAAAAATTATTATTACAACTAGTAGCTGAGAGCTCTTGCTACTGCAAGTGGTGTAGGAATCCGCCATCTGTGCTTTCTCTCTCACAACCAAATCAATCGTTGCATGCTAATTAGCTGCAGAATAAGGGTGGTGATTGATTGACTTACCTTTGACATCACTTGGGTCTAGGTCTCTTGGTATGGCATAGAATAGATACATTCGCTGCTGTGGCTGTACACCTCATGGATGTAATTGGTAACATCAGACTGGCTGAGAATTTATAAACTGGATGGTAACAGACTCTGAAATCCAGTGATTTATTGAACTGGGTGATATTCTAAATGAAAATAGCTACAAGCATAGTTGAGAGCTCTTTTTATCACCAACAGACATTCTAGTCTTCAGGGAGATGCAGATAGTGACAATGCTGGACTCTTTTTATAGACCCAGAGTAGATAAACTACAGTCCGAGGACCGCATCCGGTCCCCCAGATGTTTTAATCTGGCCCTTATGCTTCCATGCTCCGCATGGCTTCTGGAAGCAGCAGCATGTCCCCACTCCAGCCCCTGCAGGTAGGGGCAGCCAGGGTACTCCGCATGCTGCCCAAGCATGGGCCTTGCAGCTCCCATTAGCTGGGAACTGTGGCCAATGGAAGCTGTAGGGATGGTGTCTGTGGATGGGACAGCGCGCAAAGCTGTACGGCTATGCCTCTGCATAGGAGTCGGAAAAGGGACATGCTGCTGCTGGGAGCTGCTTGAGGTGAGTGCTGGCTAGATCCTGCATCCCTGACCCCCTCTCACACCACAGCGCCCTGCCCCAGCCCTGATTCCCCCTCCCACCCTCCAAACCCTTCAGTCCCGTCCTGGAGCACTCTCCTGTGCTCCCAATCCCTCGTTCCCAGCCCCACCCCAGAGCCCACACCCTTAGCCCAGAGCCCTAACCCCAACCCCCAATTTTGTGAGCATTCATGGCCATCATACAATTTCCATACCCAGATGTGGCCCTTGGGCCAAAAAGTTTGCCCACCCCGACATAGACCCTAATCCAAATTCTGCTGTTCTGTGACGGACCACAATTTGGTCCATTGTGTCTTTAAAAAAAAGACACTAAATATGTAAAATGGAGTGGAAATGTGTGGTGTGGTTTTTTTTTTTTTTTTTAATGTTGAGACTGATGACTATGCCTACAATATCATGCTTGCAGGTCGGCTCAAACTGTAGCATCATTACACACCTGCTATAAAAATGCTTCCTCCCTGCTTCCTCTCTGCCACTGTTCCTGTCAGCTGCTTAAGACCTAATTGTACATGTTGTGAGGGAAGGAACAAAGGGTGTGCAGATTCAGAAATCCTACCAGAGAACAGCTGACACTAATCACTAAGGGAGCATATTGCTGAAACACACCAGGCATCTATCTTACACAATTTTCTGTTAAATACTAATGGTAATGGTGAAGTCATTATATTTTAAATCTATTTTAGGAGAAGGATGTTAAGCAACATATGCAGAAATTTATCAGCAGAGATTATGGGGGAAAGAATTGTGAAGCAGTCAGAGTCCAAACTGAAATTAAAATGGTTCAGAATGTTCCATCTTCCCATGTATTGGCATTTTAAAAATACACTATCTCTACATCATAGAGCAGTGAGGCTCTTTTGAGGGTATGCACTTGCTAAAGAGGGATTTTAGCTATATAATGTGGCTTTTGCAAATTTATGAACAACTTGATGAGAGGCGGTGCTATGAGTAAAATCAAGGATGCTTGGGAGTATAGATATGAAAACCTGTTCCAGCCTTGTGTGTGTAGAGTGCTGTTCCAAGTTTACTACAGAAACTGAGATCACAAAGCTATGTTAGAAATTGCATTAATCATAGTGAATCAAATTATACTTTGGCACTGGCCAGACATTTCACCTTCAGCTGGGGATGAATGGATGACCTCACTCAGACAAGCTGTAGGTGGCAAGAGGATGATATGTGAAGCACAAAGTAAAACTGATACATCTAATAATATATCAAGAAGTTTTAATGACTCTGGATAAATAATAAAGAAGTATTACATATCAATTTCACAACTCAAATGAAAGCAAAAGGAAAAAAATTAAGAGTTAATAGATAACTGTCTGTAACAGATAAGTGTCTATATAATAAGATTAGTGTCTGTTATGTGGATATTTGACTGTATAAACATCTTATGGATTGGTGTCAGAGTAGCAGTCGTGTTAATCTATATCCATACAAAGAACAGGAGTACTTGTGGCACCTTAGAGACTAACAAATTGGTTTCAGCATAAGCTTTCGTAGGCTATAGCCCACTTCATCGGATACATAGAATGGAACACACAGTAGGTAAGATATATAGATATATAATACACACACAGAAAATATGTAAAGGTGGAAGTTGCCATACCAGTTAATTTAGATGGGCTATTATCTGCAGGAGAGAAAAAACCTTTTGTAGTGATGATCAAGATGGTCCATATCAGATAGTTGACAAGAAGGTGTGAGGATACTTAATTTACAGACTAAGACTGTTATTTTAAGGATTGTATTTTAATGTCATTTAGGTCTACATTCTACAATGTTAAAATTCAGATAGAGCAAGGCAGTGTGGTTAGAGCACAGGCCTTGGAGCTGGAGGTTCCTGGGCTCTTCTATATTCTTCACCTGACTTGGTGTGTGAGCAGTGATGAGACACTTCAGTGTTCTGTGTCTGTCCCTCTGTAAAACAGGTATATTGATACTTACTTGAGGTGGACAAGAGGGCAGAATTTCATATTGGACTAGATTTTTTGCAACCCTCTTCTATATTTTTGCTCTATTTTTTTTAATCTTGTGTGTTTTTTAAATGGGTGTGCTAATTCAAGTTCTGCAACTAGGTAAGTGGTTTTTGTTGTTTTAAATAAATTCACAAATACTTAGCCAAATGTCTGCTTTTAAAAAAATTGAACACTGAAGTAATATTTTTTTAAATTAGCATGGTTTCTTCTCTCATCTAGGCTGATACACTCTGGCAGATCAGAGTACAGTCTTGTCTAATGTGGCCTGTCAAATCTGATGTTTCCAGGGTGTGAAAGCAGCAAATTAATATTACTAATATGTTGTGAGGGAAGGAAAAAAGGGGATGCAAATTCAGAAATCCTACTGGAGAATAGCACACATTAGTAATATTAATGTTGATATTTTAAAATCATAGCTATGGCATTGTCCAACAATGAAGGAAACAAAATGGACAGAGCAATTTACAGTGGATCAGTGTGACAAGCCAGATTTTTTAATTAGAAATTTATTATTAGAAATAACATCTTGTATGTGAATGCGTTAAAATTTTAATATAATTAAGTCCTTTCCCTCTTTCTTTAGCTGTAATGACTTTAATTAATTTTGTTAACATTTACTGTATATCATGGCACTTGGAAATGTTTACCTTTGCAAATTTGTATTTATACAGAGAAATAGTTTTCAGATGAGAGAGCTCCAAATGGATGTTTACCTCTTTTATTAAGAACTTTGATCAAACATAACTTATTTATCATTCTAATCCATTTTGCCACTAGCATTTTTAAGGAAAGGGGTGTTTTTTTGTTTGGTTTTTTGAATGGATAGATTATGAATGCAATGTCACAGCTTCTGAGTGGTCAGAAATCAACACCTTGTTCCAGTTCATCTCTACATAGTTGTATAGGGCTAGAAATAGGAACTGTTTAGTGTTATCTTCTATGTTTTTAAAATGTTAAAGATCTGTTTTAAAGGTTAATATTCAAACAAAACTATTTTGTACAAGAGGGTAACAAAATCACTCCTGTGAAAACAGAAACAAAAAGTATTAATAGCCTAAGACAATATATGGTACAGAAACCCAACAACGATCGCACAGACACAGGATTAATTATTCAAGTCCATATACAATACCTAGACTTATTTAGTCACTTCACAAGTTTCAGTAGGACTGCCGATATTAAAGCAGATACAATATATCTTGCTCATCATCAGGATATTTGTGCCCCTAAATCAAGACCTTGTCTACATGAGAGAGTTGCCTCAATTTAACTTAAATTTGTGTGTTAAACTGATACAAATCCCTATGTGGAAACTCTTTTATTTTTGTTTAACTTGTGCAGGATGATGTTTGGGTGTCCGTTGTTTCTGCAGTGTTTGATTATTAGAGAGTGGTGGGAAAGAGGGCTTTCTATGCAGAATAGTGAGTGACTTCTCCTTTCTGGACTGTCCTCTTTTGAATACAAAGGGGTGGCGGATGCAAACTTTCCCAGTCTGAGGATTTGCTCCTTCAAGAGTTTTTGTTCTAGGGTGACCATATTTCCCGAAGGGAAAATGGGACGCTGTGTGGGGATAGCCTGAGGCCCCTCCTTCTCGCCAAGCAGGGGACTTACCCAAGTCGCTCACCTGAGTCCCATCCATCCCTGGCTCCCCTTTGTGAGGTGGGGGGCATGGCTTTTCTGAGCTGCCCCTCCCTTCCTCCAATTTCCCCGCCACTTCCCCCACCCCCGAGACTGGGAGTTGCTTCTTGCCTGAGCCCTGCCTGCCCCTGCCCTCCCCACTCCTCCCCCGCCCATCCCACTCACACCCATGTTTTTCCATAACCCATTTTTTTGACGCGAGTGGGCCCTTGTCCCATTTGCTCACTTTTGCCAAAAAAGTCAGGACGACCAGGACAGGGCTTAAAAAAGAGACCCGTCCCAGCCAAAACAGGATGTGTGATCACCCTGTTTTGTTCTCCCATTACTGCTACTGCACACACAACCACTATTCAACAAGAAGCTTTGGAGTGGTTGTCCTGGAAGTCTCTAATATTGCAGTGTGGCTATGAAGGAAAAAAGAGTTAAGATTGTGGATTTAATTTTTGTCTGTGTAAACATGCAAGAATTCAGAATGGTTTGGGGAATTCCCTTAGTTTCTGTGGATTAGAGCTCATTAAGTAAGAATGGATTGAATAGCCCTGCATGACAATATCACAAATTGTTTCCCTGGTAGGAGAAGAAGCAGAGAGCTGGCACCTGTTCAGAGCTGTGAGCTCCACACCACGTTATTGCTTTTCCTGTTAGGAGCACCTGGGGTATAATAGCTCCACTAAAATGATATTCTGACAAGACTGATTTGTCTCAGTGATAAAACCAGAACAGGCTCATTACTTTGCATTTAAAAAAACTATTTGTTTTCAGATGCACAGTGAGAGGGATGTGTATGTTTAAGGGTTGTATTTGGAGCACTTCTGTTACTGTTTTAGATTTTGTTTGTTATAATACAGCCTAGTGGATAGAGCATTAGACTATGATTTGGCAGGTTGGGGTTCAATTCCTGGCTCTCACTAGTCTGCTGCTTGAGCTTAAGCAAATAACTTCCCTCCCTGTGCCTCGTGTCCCCATCTGTAAAACTGAGATAATAATACTAACCTTTTTAAAGTATGTTGAGATCTAAAGATGAAAAAGACATTTGGGGCTTTGGAGTGGGCGAGGGCTCTGGTTAGGGGTTTGGGCTCTGGGGTGGGGGACTGGGGATTGGAATGTGAGAGGGTTGCAGGATGCAGGCTCCAGGACGGAGTTTGGTTGGTGCAGGAGGGCTCTGGGCTTAGGCTGGGGCAGGAGGTTGGGATGTGAGGGGAGTTGCGAGGTGTAGGCTCCAGGAGGGACTCTTAGCTGGGTTTGGAGTGCAGGCTCCTGGAGCACTTACCATGGCTCCCAGGAACTGGCCACCAGGTCCCTGCAGCTCCTAGGCACATCAGTGAGGCTCTGTGTGCTGTGACTGCCCTTGCCCCAGCAGAAAACCTGCCTTAGCTTTACCAGCCCATTTTCAACCGGGCATTCTGATTGAAACAGGGCACATAGTAACCTTGTATTGAGCAGAAGGCCAGAATATAGTTTCACCAGTTTATTTGGACATCTTAATAGAGAAAGAGAGCAGACATAATCTACAGGCCCTTTATACACACTCAGCCTACTAATACATATTCATTTGTTACTTTAAATGTGATGGGGTTTGTATACTCCCATCTTTCTTCATTCTCTTGAACCTCCAACAGGCTTCTTATTGGTGATATTCTCCTTATGAGAGTATGGTTCTCTGAGCTCTGACTGGATACTGGCTTCATGAGTTCTAAGACTTTCCCAAGGTTTCAGGTTCCTCAGAGTAATAGAATCATAGAAATATAGAGCTGGAAGAGACCTTCAGGGATCATGTAGTCCTGCCCCCTCCATTGAGGCAGGAAAGCATACTTAGACCATCCCTGACAGGTGTTTGTCTAACCTGTTTTTTAAAACCTCCAATGATGAGGATTCTACAACCTCCCTTCCACTGCTTATTCATCCTTATAGTTTGAAAGTTTTTCCTAATATCTAACCTAAATCTCCCTTGCTTCAGATTAGGCCATTTTCTACTTGTCCTACTTTCAGTGGACATGGAGAGCACTCATTGTCCCTTAGAACAACCCTTAATATATTTGAAGATTTATCGTATTCCTTCTCATTCTTCTTTTCTGAAGACTAAGCATGCCCAGTCTTTAACTTTCCTCATAGGTTAGGCTTTCTAAACCTTTTTGTTACTCTCCGCTGGACTCATTCCGATTTGTCCACATCTTTCCTAAAGTGTGGTGCCCAGAATTGGACACACTACTCTTGTTGAGGCTTTACCAGTGCTGAGTAGATTGTATTGCCTCATTCTGCGAAAAGAGGAAACTCCCGGAGACGTGAGATTTGAAGACAACAGATGGACCACCAGAGACTCCTGGACCTTCTAAGGCCTGGCGATGGAATTGAGTATGGTTTTATGGTTGACCGGGAAAGGTGAGGAAGAAAGGAATATTAATCTATTGATTTTAAACTTTTTTTGGAAATCTTAAAGGTTTGAATTCATCTCCTCATTTGGAATGAGGCTGGTGCTTAGGCTTTCTGAACCATTTTGTTCTTAGTGAACAATTAAAAATATCCTTTTCAGCAATAGTATTCTAGAAGTCCACAGTACCTTTTATTATGAATGATCCCTATGTTTATGTAGGTATAATCATCTCACCACTGATATGCACCTATCTCCTGTGTTGGAATATGACAGTGGTGTTACTAGGGCAGCATTATACCATTTTTTTAATAGGTGAAGAAATAGTAAATATTATCCAACTAAAACTGCAGCAGGAAATTAGGTAGACAATGAAAAAACTGAGGGCCAGGTTCTTACAGGGCCACATAGTGGGACTGTTGGAGGGCATAAGGGGGCCTCCCCTACCTCTTGAGCATCAGCATTTCCATGGCTCAGAAACCAAATCAATGTTAATGATTTCACTGGCTCTCCTGGGCTGTATTCAAGTTAATGATTTAAAAGAGAACTTGTGTATCCCAATACCAGTCCCCAGTATATTTCTTTAAATATAGCAACAAGTCTTTCCTTATGGTTTTCCTCTTACTGACATCAGACTAAGTCGTCATGTGTGGCCATCTCAAAAATGCTTGCTAGATTATTTTAATTTTCATGCTTTAGGACACTTGAAAATCATATGAATTAAGATGCAGTCTTACTTTTGTTACTTGAAAGATGCAGGTTCTTGTGACAGTCATGCAAACTGCTGTAGGGGAAACACAGAATGGGTTGTGCAAATTGACACTTGCTTAACACCATCCTATCCTTGCTATACTGACAAAAGAATGACCAAGAGAACTAATAACTTGCACCTCTACCTTGCCTTTCATCTAAGGATCTCAACGCACTTTGAAAACACTGAAATGAATAAGCCTCACCCAATGCCCTTGTGAGCCTGGTAAAGGATACATGTGTGTTGGGGTCACTTGATCCTCCCGTTAAACAAAGCCTCTTCTGGGGTACAGTATGAAAGTGTTTAGTGTTGCACAGCTACATTAAATAACAGTTTAGGACAGGAAGTAAGGAAGGGTACCGTATTCATTTGAAATTTCAAGATAATATTGGTATGCAGAACTTAATTAACTGAGTCAAAATTTTGGTCAGGAGACTGAGTTAAGCTCCCTATGCTTATTACAGCTTGATGACCACAAGTGGTCAGGACTTTAGTTTTATGTCTCATCTGAAAGTTAGACTACCCCATCCTAGTAGAGCACAGCATATGTGCAAATAAGCCTTGAACAAATTAGCCATATTGTGTATGTTCTCAACCATGTCACCCAATCAGCGGAAATAGACTCTTAATGTTTGTTTAAAATTAGAATGGGATTCAAACCTATCTGGGGAAATCTATTTTGTAAATACCTTTGGGAACTTGCAGTGAAGACGTTATATAGGCTTTACGCTCTTTGATTGTTCCTAAAGACCACATGAAAAAGGAAGGCTGAGGTTTAAAATGTCTTTTGGATGATAGCATTGTCAGGGGTGAGGGTGGTCAGCTAGGACCATCCAAGGACATTTTGTTGAAGGGAAAAAGGCCAGTCCTTCTGAGCTTTTAGCCTTCTTTTGGCAAGAAGAGAACAAGGAGCATCTGTTGGAGTCATGGATGGGCCATTCACAGAGTTCAGCACCACAGGGACTGAGTGGTTCATCAACTTTCTTTCCTCAAGATGGGTCCAAACATCTGGAATAGAATTTCCACAGGCACTGTGAATAAAAAGTCACTTTCCAAAAGTGGATACAAACAATATACATGTATTGAAGTATTTGTTTTTAGGATCTCGTTCTTCCCCCTCCCCCAGTTGACGCATTGAAGTTGCTCTACACATTCATCAGCCTTCCCGGGGAGTGTATATACTGGTCCTCCCAAGCAGAAGGGCAGACTTTCAGACTGCAGCAGTGGCCATTAAAGTTTAGACATAAATATCTTTTGGTTTGTGTGTTTCTAACTGTAACTTTCAAAAAATCAAGGGAAATATGGCAAGAGGATGTTCTTGTGATTACAGCACTGCGCTGGGACTCGGGTAATCTAGGTTCAAAACCCAACTCAGCATAAACGTCCTATGTGACCTTGGGCAAATCTCATCATTTTTTACCCGTATAATCTCAGTTTTCAATCTGTAAAGTGGAGCTTCCCCCAATTCCATCCTTTGTCTGTTTTGTCAATTTAGATTGTAAACTCTTTCCTGAAGGAATTGTCTCTTAGTACATGTATGTAGAGCGCCTAGCACAATGGGACCTCAAACTTGGTTTGGGCCTGTAGGTGCTTCTGTAATATCATTAATGTATTCTTGCACTCCCTTGGTTTCTCTAGAATTTTATGATCTAAAAAGCGATAAGTACTCTGCGTCAATTTCCCAATGTACATGGTAAAATTAAAAAAAAAAAGTTACACATGACGGGGTTTGTTTCAGTGGAGGCTAATCCTGTATTGGGCTTACAAGGCCAAGTTCATAGCCATGAGCTGATGACTTTAAAAATTAAATAGTCTTATATTGTAAGTGCAACATGCTGCTCTCATTTGGCTCTTAATTATAGTGTTTTCAGATTCCTTTTATTTTAAATCTTACTCTTCTGTGTTAAAAACTAGATTATCAGAGACTCAACATTTCAGTGCTGCTAAGGCCCCTTTTCCTCCCCCAGTGGTATAGATATGCTTTCCCTGATTTCTATATCTCAGCCCTCTGTGAAGCAATCTGCATATCCAATAAATTCCCATAGGAGAGATGCTTCTGGAGGGCTTCCAGTCACCCTGGTGTAAATCACAAATGACAAGTACATGAAGCCTGTCACTGAGCACTTGCTGATGGGTTTGAAGCAGTAGTCTACTGTGTGCAGAGAATATCAAGATGACAAGTTGGTCTCCGTCAGCCAGCACAAGTTAGAGTTCCTAAAACTTTTCCAATTTAAAGGTATACAAAGTTTCATCATAGCCAGAAATTGCGATTGCAAAGGTTTCTTTGTATGTTTATTTCATGTCTTCCCTATAGGGCTAATATTGCTTGTTAAAGAAAAATTGCTCCTGGATTTTACCTCCATGAAGTATTTTTAGGGGAATACTTTTCAGAAGTCAAAGGGCAGTTAGGCGCCAGTGCCCATTGACTGTCAACAGGAGTTAGGCACCTAACTGCCTTTTGTGCCTTTGAAAATCTAACTCATAAATTTTAAGTTTCACCAGTTCAATCACTCTTGTCCAGTATTTTAGATCAACTATAAGTATAGAGGGGCCCAAACTAACACACCGGATTTAGAGACGCACACAGCCTCCAAATGTGAGTTGGTTTGGCTCTGCATCTTTTTTTTTTTTTTTTTTTTTTTTTTTTTCTCTCCCCTAAATGAGATTGTGCACTAATAACTACTGGGAAAGATCTAGATTTGGGAATTGTAGGTTCCCTCGCACTCCCACTCGGAGGGAGACCTCTCAGGCCGGTCCAAACTGGCCGGGTTCAGGCTCCGTTTGGCCACTTGGAAGTGGCACCGTCACTCAAAGGGGGCCTGCGGTAGCCTGGACAGGGCTTAGGCAGCCAACAATCAATCAGTCTCGCAGGCTGGGGCCTGGGCTTCAGGGCACAGGCAGCCAGCAACAAACAGTCTATGGAGGCTGGCTATAGCCTGGGTGTGGCACAGGCAGCCAGCAAACAACACAGTCTTACAGGCTGGGGCCTGGGCTTCAGGGCACAGGCAGGCAGCAGCACCATCTTGGAGGGCTGGCTGTAGCCTGGGTGTGGCACAGGCAACCAGCAAAACAAAGAGTCTTTTACAAGCTGGGGCCTGGGGCTTCAGGGCCTCAGGCAGCCAGCAACAAACACAGTCTTTAAGGGCTGAGGCCTGGGCTTCAGGGCACAGGCAGCAAGCAAAACAGTCTTTGAGAGGCTGGCTCTAGCCTGGGCGTGGCATAGGCAGCCAGCAAAGCAAACAGTCTTTCAGGGCTGAGGCCTGAGCTTCAGGGCGTAGGCAGACAGCAGCACATAGTCTTTAGAGGGCTGGCTCTAGCCTGGGCGTGGCGCAGGCAGACAGCAAACACAAACAGTCTTTAAGGCTGGGGCCTGGGCTTCAGGCTCAGGCAGCCAGCAAACAAACAAACAGTCTGGGAGGGGTGGCTATAGCCTGGGCGTGGCACAGGCAGCCAGCAGGCAGTCTTTACGGTTCCCCTGTTCAGGGTAGGGGTGGCTGACTCAGGGAGTGGGTACCTCTGCCGTCCAGTCAGAGTCCAGTTCCTCCGGGTACACGGCAGCGGGTACTCCAGGTCAGTCGTCCTCAGCGCTGGGGGTTAGAGCACTGCTCAGGCGGGAGTCCCCTCTGGGTGGCGGCAGGGCATCCTTCTCCTCCTCTCCTTCTCTCCCTTCTGGGCTGCAGGGCTGGCCTTTTATAGTTCTGGTCCCGCCCCTGTACTTCCAGTGAGGGGGGCGGGGCGGCCTTGGCTCTACCCTCCAAGGGGGCATCTCTGTCTCTCTCGCACTCCCAATCAGAGAGAGACCACTTGGGCTCACTACAGGAATGAATTTAGGTTTTCTGTAACTTGAGTGGGTGTGCTTGCTTTCTGCTGGGCGCTTGCAGGCTACATTGTAGAATAATCTTTGTGTTGGTCTCTGTGTAACATGCAGTGAACTTTGGAAAAGACAAAAGGGAACAAAATGAGGCAAAAACAATTGGTTGAGCGGGGATTTTTTTTATTGATAAAACAACAAGAAAGCGGGGATCAATATAGACCTCACAAGAAAAAGAGACACTCTCACTTTTCAAATCTCACTATATAAATAGGTATGCAGTGGAATTGTGTGCCATGTTTGTCCCAGGATATTAGAGAGACAAGATGGGTGAGGTAATCTCTTTTTAGTGAACTAATTTCAGTTGGTGAAAGAGACAAGCTTTTGAGCTACACAAATTTTTTCCTTAGGGCAATGATCTGAACTCTGAGGGGCTCAAAAGCTTCTCTCTCTCTCCAAGAGAAGTTGGTCCAATAAAAGAGATTACCTCACTGACCTTGGCTCTCTGAGGGTAATTAGGTTGCAGAGAGAAAGTATGTCTATACAAGGAACAGAATTCACACCAAGTGGTCATGTTTTCAGTTGGTTTCTTCTTGGGTCTTTTTTTCTGAGCAATGTCCAAAGAATTTTCTAATAAAATTTTTGGACAGCAGAGACTAACAATCTGCTGCTGTATTTGGTATGTGTTGGATGGGATGGCACTCTCATATATTACACTACCATTATTTGAAGATAAATGTTTAGTCTCTGTTTTAAATGCATGACTTCAGCATAAGCAAACAATTCTTACAGATGTCCTCTCTAAAGATAGTGAACCATAGTCGGTCAGTCGTAGCCCTGTAAATCTGCAGTAGCCCTACTGGAGTGGCCCAGCTTTGCAGTAGTGAAACAGAGGGCAAAATTTAACTTCTTGGTTTTCATTATTTAACACTGTAGGTATTCTGTATTTTAAGATGCAGTTCCTTTTCATGGTTGGCTGCCAGTGGACAAGTGCTACACGAGTACAGTTAAATGTGAAATTGTTGAAAATAACTTGGAGTCAAGTTGTACCTGGCCTGCCTGCAGGTGTGAATGGGAACAGATGATGCACAGAGCCTTGAACCCCTGCACAGGACCCAGACATTTAATCTAGTGCTCGTGCTCCTAAGGCTAGCACTGCCTGTGACACTAGTCTGCCTAAAGATAACAGGGATACAGAGTTGCCATTGACTTTATACATGGGATAGAGCTGGATCAACCCAGGCTAGAGGACATACTGCTCCCGTCAAAGGATGCAGCAAGAGAGTCTTGAGCCCACGCTTTCTGGGGCCTCTGAAGAAGGTATGGTACAGTGCCTCCAGTAGCTCCCTCTGGGGCATTGCAGCTTCACACCCTCCATACTGTGGAACTGTGCTTTAAATGTGCAATTTTACCCTTTGACTAAGCAGTGTGGTCTGTCTGTCATAACCACGGTCTTCACCTTGTATTGCAATTTAGACCCTTGTGACGTCATGCTGTAGGAATATTTGTGCTCTCACTAGTCTTGTGACCCATGTAAGAGGGAGCACTGGGATGGGAGGCAGGGTGGATTTTCACAAATAAGCCATTAACTGTGGGACATAAGTAGGGGAAAATATCTCGAAGTTGAGAGGTCATTAAAAGGAGATGATTATTACATGCCTTGTATTTAACTGTATTTTCATGAACTCTGACTCTGCTTGAAATCTTGCATTTTAAAGCTGCACAACAAAGCCCTGTAGCAGGTGTAAATACTCTAGCAGTTTGCAATTAATGTGTCGTAGCACAGCTGCTGAGCGTGAATTACAGTAGCTGGTTCATATTCTAATAATGTTTTGTGTGTTTTTTGTCTTTGCCAGTCATTATCACCCCAGTCCCTGCAGTAGAACTGGGGCTTTACAGCCCTGTCACAGATCTCCTCCAACAAGAGTAGGCATTTGTTCTGCATCTAAGGGTATGTCTATACTACCCACCAGATCGGCGGGTAGTGTTCGATGTATTGGGGATCGATTTATCGCGTCTCATCTAGACACAATAAATCAATTTCCCCTGAAAGCGCTCCCCATTGACTCTGGAACTCCAGCTCCACAAGAGGAGTAAGCGGAGTCGACAGGGGAGCCGCCGCGGTTGACTCTCCACCGTGAGGATGGCCAGGTAAATCGAGCTAAGATACTTCAACTTCAGCTACACGAATAGCATAGCTGAAGTAGCGTATCTTAGTTCGAACTCCCCTGCCCCAGTGTAGCCCAGGCCTAAGTGATGGCCACATAGTCTGTTGTGAGGATACTGATGGGTTTGGAACATGACAAGTTTTAGGAAAAGGCAACAAGCATTCTAACCTGTTGCATTTGACGGTGTGTAAAATGTAATTTATACTGAAAATCAGACTGCTGTCAATTTGTGTTTCCCACTGCGCTTAATCATGATCTTTCTGAATACCTGGGTAAAACTCAGCCCTTGGGTCTGTATTCAGAATCTCTGTTTACATTTGTTTGAGTATAACGAGGCAGCGTTGTCTAGTGGGTATAGCATGAAACTAGGGAAACCTTGGCTCTAATCCCAGCCCTGTTACTGACTTGCTGACCTGATGGCAAAGTCATGTGGCCTTTGTGCAACTCAGTGTTCCCTGCCTACCTTGGACTTTAGTACAGCAGAGGGAACAGTGACTGGAAGTGCCGCAGATGAGGTGCATCTGAGCTGAGATGTTGAAAAAGAAGGAAAGCAGAGACTTCGCAGTATGCTCCCTCCCTTTCGTATCCCAGACCCAAGGACTCTCTGGAGTTCTGGCTCTTCTGGTTGAGAGGAGCTAGATCTCTCATGCTTATCTCCTAGAAACCTGCAGCAATTCTCCTGTTTGCATTACCATAAGCAGAGAGACCCTCTCGGCAGTAGAAGTGCTCCCCTCACCGCAGTATTGGAACAGACGTCAGTGAGGAATGCAGAGGGGCATGACTCCTGAGGGAGGTTTTAGCCCCTTATTTCTGAGGAGAGCACTTAGCTGCATTGCCTCCAGTAATTTTTATTTTCGTTGCTCAGTTTTGCACACCGAAGGAATGATCCACGCACAGATATGCAGATCCCATTGACTTTGTAGTAATAATCACATCTTTAGAATCTCTTGAAATGCTCTGAAAATGTAGGCATTAGCTTAAAGTTATACAGGACAAGAACACAGGATTCTGTAACTAAGGAAAGGAAACGGGGAATAACTGATTCAATTTATTGAATAACCATTTCCAAAGTGCCGTTCACCACATTTTCCAGTTACCATTTGGTAAATAAAACGTATATTAAAAGATCCTAGAAAGATCCAGTTTACAGATGTAAAAGTCCAGCCACCGCAAGTGATTCCAACCAGCAGCTGTATAAATATACAGGCACATTCATAGCATCGTGCAGGCTTGTGTAATACAGAAGGTGGACAAATAAGTTGTTGAACTGAACCCTAAATATTAACTATAAATATATTTGTAGTTACTTCTATTAAAAGGGTGGCACCTATCTAGATTTGTGTATAAAAATATTTACTACTAGGAGAAAAAAAGTGTTAAGGTATTAACTTTTTCATGGAAACGGAAGATTTCACATGATGTCATTGACTGGGACTACTAACATAAGGAGGAGTTTGCAGGATTGGATCTTATATGTATAGACAAATGTCTGCTAATCCTTCTAGCAAAAGTGGTACTATTAAAAATACTATTGCGCTTCATGCGTAAACATTCTTGATGCATGTTCTGTTCTCTTTTGTTTAATTAGTTGCAATAGAAAGGTGGTGTCTTAGATTATGGAAAACACAATATAATTCTAATCAGGATTTTTTCCTTTTTCTTTCTACCTGTTTGTTTTTAGGTTTTGAACTTGGCTTTGCCATGGCAAGTCCCAATGCTCTGGTGTGCTGGGAAGCGCAGTTTGGCGACTTCCACAACACCGCGCAGTGCATAATAGACCAGTTTATCAGCTCAGGACAGGCTAAGTGGGTTCGACACAATGGGATTGTGCTGCTTTTGCCACATGGCATGGAAGGAATGGTAAGATTGGAACAATAAACATGCTATGGCATAAAATAGTAGAATAGAAGCTACAGAACCTTTTATTGTTCCTTTTTTACAGCATGCAAATACAGTTTCAGGATCTTATGATCTCTTTTATGAAAAGAGAAAAGTATATTGCTGACATACATGTTACTGTCCCTGTATCTCAAAAATAAATTTGCTTGCAGTGATCAGTCTTAGCAATTAGCCAGGAACGAGACCAAAAGGAAAATAGCATTGATATATTTCTGAACATTCAGTCTTCCATCTCCTTGTGCCCTCCTCTGAATGGGTTATTTTGAAGTGGTGTCTGCCATTGTTCCCCTACTATTTGAAAGACTTCCTTGGTCAATACAATGTATGTCCAATGCAAAAAATGTATTTTTCTTCATTAGAGCTTTGTGGTTATGAAAAATTATAACTTTAAAATGCAAAGTTCCTAGAAAGAGCAAAGTATAAAGGAGGCAGCTTGGGATTCTCAGATACAGTTAAAATTTCAATAGGTTTTTACAACACTTGTTTCACTTCATGTTGAAAGGTTAAATGCAGTTATATTTTTAGGATGAGATACCTTATGGTTTTTTCTGGTACGAAAGCCCTTCTTAATCAGAAATATTTGTCACTCTTATAAACAATGACACCTAGCATCAGCAATAAATAAAACCACACACCATATTCTTTTGCTGATTTGTAATTAACTTTAACCTTATTAATTAGGGAGAAGAGTGGGAGTTGGAGACAGTGGATTCTGTTCCATTCCCTACCACTGACTGACTCTGTGACTTGTGTTCCTTTTCCCCATTGTAATATGGGGGCCAATTTTGCTTATCCACTTCAGTAAACTGCCTGAAGATTTAGTGAAAAGCACTGTCTGAGTGATAGATATTTTAACTATAGCATAACACAAAATTCCTATAAAGAAGTTTTATGGAGTAATTCGCTTGGCTATGCCAGTTGAATATTACTCAACCTAACGTGGGTTACCACTGATTCTGCAGGGAATTGGCCAACGTACATATTCCCATCTAGAGCATTCTGTGCTAGTGGGAGAAGAGACAAGTTCCCTTCTCCTCTACACAGACACACATGCTGCTTAAGGTAGGACTATAACCTAGTGCTCAAGACTTAAATCATTGGAGGATCCAGCTTCTGGCTTAGCAGGTGATCCATGGTTTCAAGCATGCGAGACCTACTGTCTTGTGAATGTGTGCTGCTCATTTTTAAAGGATCATAGATTTGTACCATGCCACCTAACCTCATCTTGCACCATCTGTCCTGGATTGGCAGGCACTCGGTCTCTTGTACCACCTTGCACAACCACATTGACTATTTAACCTTTAATTAGTGGTAGTGACATTGGAGTTCTATGTAACCCATCTCCATCTGATCTGAGACTAACCTATATAAGATACGCAAGATCACAACTCCTTTATTCAGGGGCACCACCATTTTACCCTCTCCAAAGCTCTCCTTCTCTGGTTGTCATTGTTACCGCATTTCTCCTCTGGCTGGGAGGGTGGGATGGGCAGCCTGTATCGATGCTGCTCCATGATGATTAGGCTGACAGGAAGCACTTGTGCAGTGAGTGATCTAGAAAGACATCTAAACTGTTGTTGGTTTTGTTTTAAATGATGTGATTACCAGGGCCCAGAGCACTCTTCAGCCAGGCCGGAGAGGTTTCTGCAGATGAGCAATGATGATTCCGATGCTTATCCAGTAAGTAGATTTGTCAACAGCAATGTCCTTTTTCCTGCCTCTGGCTTTTCAGAGACTTATTTTAAACAGGTTTTGTTGCGTTTATTATTTTAGAAATCAATTTATTGCCACCAAACAGCACTTGTCTTCTCCCAACAGCTTGAATACTTTCCTGCAGGGTTGGAAGTCACCTTTTAAGACTGCTAGTTGGTGTATTTTAATGTTTAACTCAAATGTTTGCTGTAACTTTCAACTCATTTCCACAAAAATAATAAAGGCGACTAGTCTGGTCTGCATTTCATTTGAAAGCTGAGGTCAGATGTAATTTGTCTCTGGTAGTAGTATCTCTTTATGGGTGTTCCAAGGAGACAGTAACTCTTCCAGTTTATATAGCTGGATGTACCACAAGACGGTGTCTGTAACACATTTCTAAGGAAGATCAGATGGCACTAAAACCCAGTGTTCTTGTAACAGAACAAACCATCCAGCTGGGAAGTTCAGAATGCAGATGCAGTGTTAAAATATCTGCACCAAGTGTGTGTGATGTTATGTTTAGGTGACCAGTTCAGTGTTTTTTAATCCTATAAATTTATTTTATTATTATATTTGAATAGTCTAAGTGCTTTAAAGGTTGATCAAGATATTTTTTCAGCTAAATTGTAATTCTAAAGATTAACTAGATATTCCCCTTCTCTAAGGTGAACTATTAAATATAGACTTAAAATTCAGCCAGTTTTTTTTTTAAAAAAAAGGCTAAAGTAGTCTTGGGTTGGTAAGATAAAGTTACCCTGCAGCGTATTCCAGTTTTTATGGTTTTAGAGTCTCATTGTCTTTATTTTTTTAATGATTATTGTCTCTGCTTTTGTGTGTAAAAGACCCACCCAAACAGGGGAAATTGACTGATTATATATTCAGCACTGCTAAATGTAAGTAGTAAGCAAACTGAAAATTACTATTATACCTAATACGCAGGAGCTACAGTTATAGACCAGGATGCGCTCGGTTCTAAATGACCAGCTCCTGCCCCAAAGTGCTTATTGCCTAAATCAAAGCATAATAGGTGGATGCTGAGAGAGATAAGAGGGGGATGGGACAAGAAGTCTGCTGAGAGCTGGATTCTGGGGAGTGGAGGAGAAGACACTCAGACTGATTGGTGGTAAAAAACTGGGAGCTAGAACAGGAGAGGTGGCTAGGATTAACTGAGCAAGGAGATTGGGACTGGCTAGGGAGGATGCTGGGACTGAGAACTAGAACAGATGGGAAGCAAGGGCCTGCTGAGTCAGGAGATAGGACCTGGGAGCCCAGTGGAGAGGTTGCAATGGTTTAGGAAAGGCAACTAACTGGGAACGGGTGAGGGAAAAAAAAGGGGAAAGTTGGGATGACCCTGACTTTTGAGATGAAGTAAAGCTTGGGAGAAAGTTTTACTTGAGAAAGAGAAGAGAATGAGTTGCTGGGGCACTTGTCTATATACAACAAAACATTAACCAAAGAGATGTACTGATGAGATTCAGCAAAGGGGACTATGGGGAGTAGGAAATGGGGGCATGCTGGTTTTGTTGCCTTTAGAGCTGTGTGTACATCGTGATTATGATCCAAAGCATGCTGAGCTTTTGATCAGGTAAGTGTGGGAGACAAATCTTGAAGTTCAAGTATGGAGAGACTGCAGTTTTACTCACTGGTAGTGGTAAGTGCATCCAAGGTTACTGTAGTTCCTTTCTTGTGCACCAAAATGTGTGATGGATTGGAGCCTACAAAAAGTGAACAGGAGGCAGAGTAGGAGGAAGAGAAAGGAGGCAGGGAGGCAGCTTTTCTGATGCCTTTAATGTCTTTATTAGGAGTTCAGTGCAGACTTTGAAGTTTCCCAGCTCTATGAATGCAATTGGATTGTGGTGAATTGTTCAACTCCAGCCAATTACTTTCATGTCCTCAGAAGACAGATCTTGCTGCCATTCAGAAAACCAGTAAGTAGCTTAACTGATGTCTAATTATAATACTAACCCACTTGTATGGAGGGTTTTGTTCATATACAACATCCAACCGAATGGAAGATGTGTGCATTTTAGCATTTCTCAATGAAACTAAATGTGAAGACTGAGGACCTGATTGAAGAAATCTCAGCTTTGCTTTCTAGAATTGTAAGGCCTGGTTTTCAGCTTAGCTTCCTTTTGTCCATGCAGATGCCCACCTACATGCTCTTTTTAGCACTAATGCCTGGGTGTTGTTCAAATGGGTTTTGTAAATTCTGTCACCTGCAGACATGGGTATTAGTGCATGTGTGTGTTTGTGGACAAAAGGAGGACACCTGCAAAACAAGCTCTTATTAGCCTTATCTGCAATGATTTTTGTCACTCTTGCAGACACTTAGAGCAAACATGCTGCTCTGATGTAAATCATGATGTGCTCTGGTGCAGGTTAGTCCACATTTCAACTGGGGTAAATGGTATACTATATCACAATCCATATCTTTGCATTGCATCCGCATTAGGGATTTGCTTTTGTATAGCTATACTGGTCACTAAAACTGCAGTGTAGGTAAGGCATTAAATATGAAGTTGAACCTAGTCTCTGTATAATTAAGTTGTGGTGCCTTATGGTCCAGTTGACAAAGAGCTTGTCTTTCAGCATTCATTCAGTTTGAGATTCTCATCCTCTCTAGTTCAGGTTTAAGGCCAAATTAGCACACCTCTGATTACTTCTCCACTCTGGGAAGATTTGTGCTAACGAGACCCTTTCCAAGGGCAATTGCCTTGAGTTGCACTAGCTCCTAGTGTGACTTAAGCTTTGTTCAATGCCATCCCATTAGCACTGAATAGCACAAGTGTTTCTGAGGAACCTCAGTTCAAGTTCTTGAAGCAATTTGGATTCTATACAACTCTAAAATACTCTAGTTAGATGATGATCATTAAACAAAAGTGCAAGAGTTTTTCTGATGCTCTACCTTAGTCCACCTCAAAAATGTATAATTCATACTAATTTTTGTGTTCTTAAAGGGCAATAGTTATGTAGGCTGGGACATTCAATGGACCCTAAGGAGTTAGGTAAATTCAGTAGGAGTTGGGTGTCTAGTTGCTCTGGGGTTTTTTGAAACTCCCAGCCTTAGAGATTCCTAGTGTCTAATACATTTCAAAGAATATAGGTTTTTTTTTTTATTTCACTGTTTAGTTTATTCCCAAACCCAGTCCATTAAGAATCTGTGATAGAGTACCACATGCAATATCTATTTGGGTGTCAAGAATAATATTGTGTAGGTACAGCAGGCAGTGGATTGTACAGCAGGCAGTAGATCAAGCAGCAGCTTCTGAGAGTTGTAACAATCTGTTTTTTACAGCTTATTATCTTTACACCCAAGTCGCTGCTGAGACATCCTGAAGCTAAATCCAGTTTTGACGAAATGGTAACTGGTAGGTCAAGTTACAAATGTTGTGAACTCACAAGCATCTGTATGCAGTCAGCGTGCTAAACTATGTGTTCAGAATGCTGAGTATCCAGTCCAGAGAGAGAGCTAATTTCACCTTGAAGAGCTCGCATGCACCTCTCATTGACTAGGAATTGCTGTGTGCAAGGGTGGGAGAGATCTGGCCTGGATTCTGAAATAAAATTCCTGTGCCAAAATAATCTGCATCCAAATAATGAGAGTTCTTAGACTTCAGTTTCAGTATATAGTGCTCTCTTAACTGGAGGGTTGAGGGCGGGAGCCGGGGAGGGTCATCTCTCTGCAGGGATCTTCCTGTCCTCAGGGACTGTAGGGATCCGTCTTCATTTAAAAAGTTGAAATGTTCTATGTACTGCTTTTGACAACTCCATGGTTTTAAATGGAGCCTTGCTTCTCTTTCCAGGAGTGGTTCTGGTTCCATTGACTTGTCACTTGCTTCCATGCTCAGTTCTGGGTCTGCCTTATCCCACTTAACCTAAAGCAAGAACCTAGCCAGTAAAAGTGAAGCGTTAAGTCAGTGCTTGGCAGTCTGAAGCTTTGCTCTTTGTGCTGGACAGCACCAGGAGGCAGTGGCAGCAAGACCACCATCACCAGACAACTGAAAAAAAAGGAAAGCCGGTGTGAATTTGCCACCCAATGTGTCACATGCAGGGAGAGGTGCAGAATAGCTGAGTGGTCAGGAAGTGTAAACGAAAGAGTAGGACCCTCTGCCTAAGGCTGAGTGGGACGCACTGGTATTCTAGCATTGTGTTTAAAGATTTATTGGTCAGATTTTCATCTCCTTAGAGGTTAGGTTTGTGACCTTTGTGTCATTTGCACCAACCTCCATAGTAATTAATGACGCATTTGTTGCCATTTAGTATCTGCTTGACTTCAGCTTTGTTCTATCCTCCTCCTCTTGGGGAGACTGTCACTAGGAAAAGACAGTGTGTCCTGTGTATGAATGCAGTGCTGATCATCAAAGGGATTTTCCTGAATTTGATTGTGTTGTAGCCCATAGAATTAGTCAGTCTGGAAACCTCATACAACTGAAATTCAGGATTCATTAATAATTGTGGTTTAGTTCCCTTATGTGCTGTCGACTCTAAGTTTATTTCCTGGGCTCCTGATCTGTTTTACATTAGCCTGCAATAGCAGCCAAAGCTGCTAATTCAGATGTACTTGTGTTACTAGTGTGGTGACTTTTTTATATCCATGAAGACTGAGGAGTCTAACTCCAGCCGATCCAATAAAGCACTGATTCTGAGTCATTTTTAACGATGAACTCTGGTTCTCAGACTAGATAATTCAGACATAAATCAGTTTTTCTTTCACACATTTATGCCTGTTTTACTCCCTAAGATGAATGACACATTTATTCTCCTGATAAATGGGTATGTTGTGTTGGTTCAGACTTGGAGGTCATGCTGCTATTTGCAACCTCACAGTTGGCTGATTAAAACTGTTTTTATATCAATCATAGAAGCAAGCAATGGATGAGACCTATTAGACGATCTAGAATTACTCCTTAGTGTACATTCTAATTTTATATGTCCCAAGCAAAAGGGCTTCACCTATTCTCTTGGGAGATTGTTCCACAGGGAAAATTCATCCCACTGTCATGGAAGTCCTTTGTGATAAGTAGCTTTAATTTTGCTGGAATGAAAAGTAAATTTACAGCATATACCAAGCATTCTTGTGGGCTTTCTAGAAGGTATTTACTTAAATCTGCAGCTAAGATTTTGGAAATAAGATTTTTTTAGCTGGCATGTTTAGTTGTTAAAAATGTACCTCAGTCGGCTATGCAGTGGTATTAAACCAACTCCTCAACACCAAAAAACACAGATTATAAATAGGTGATGTATGTGACAGACTAACAATATCTGGTAATATCCTGGACAAACCTTACTGAATTGAGTCTTTAATATCTTTGGAGCAAATTTCATTAAAAATGCAATAATCCTTGTGTAATTGAGGGACTGTGGATACTTCCATTGGAAAGGTTAAATAGGAAAACAGCAGGAAGTGATTAGGTAAATTCACTCTTGTTGTAATATTCCCAAGGAAATTCCATCCCCTTGAGAGGCCTGTGTATACTAATTCAAACTGGATTCTCCAGGGATTAACAGTCAAAGAAAGGATTTTTGATAAACAGCTGGTTTTAAACTGCTCAGAACCTCCCTTTCTGGTCCAACAAATGGACAGGAAGGACCCCTGGCCCAAGGTGAGCCTCAGTTCTTAGGGAAGGATTGGAAGGACTTGTCGCCAACCAGAACCCTTATCAGAGTGAGAGGGTGATCTCACGTAAGCTTATTAGCATGGGTAGGTTCTGTTTTCTGAAGTGCTTTTACCTCAAGAATAAAACAGGCTTTCATAGAAAGAGCTATGTGGTGTTTGTAACTGTGGGCAGTCACACTGTTAATGGTCTCTGAAGAGAAAGCAAGTAGAGGTGCTTGGTTAGCCTGTCTTTCTGGGAATAACACAGTGAAGACAGGGAACTGTGCATCCTGGAAATACCCTCATCAGAAGGGGGTGAGATGAGGGTCTCCACCCAAGGAAGGTAGGGGTTGGGGAGCTGGAAGCACAAGAGTGGTGCCCTTGCTGGACCACTGAGGGGAAATACAGGTGCAGTTTCCCAGAACTGTGACAATGTAAGCCTAGTTCCTGGGCATGACAAGAAAGATACTAGTCTTGAAGTCCTCCTTCCCATTAAGTTGTGAAGAGCTGTTTATCAGAAATCCTTTAATGAGCTCTCTCTTTGAACTGGATTGTATTTAAATAACCTATGTCAAAACCTGGAGTCTGAAAAGCTCTAGGAATACAGAGAATTTCAGTAGAATTTCTTGACTGAATGTGGTCCTCACTAGAAGAATGCATTTTTATTTTAATTTTTGGTATGACTAGGTACCAGTTTCAGACGTATGATTCCTGAGGATGGGGCTGCAGCACACGCACCGAATGAGGTTAAGCGGGTGATTTTCTGCACAGGGAAGGTGTACTATGATCTCATTAGAGAGAGAAAGAATCAAGATTTGGAGAAACAAGTGGCTATAACTAGGCTGGAGCAGGTGAGTGCCATGAACCTCATTGAAAACTTAGACTTTGGGAAGAGTCTCAGCCAAGGATTGTAACTGAGCCAACTTTTTAATCATTAGCAGTTGCAAGACACGGAACAAAGGGTAGGAATAAATGGTAAATTTTCAGACTGGAGAGGGTAACTAGTGGTGTTCCCCAAGGGTCAGTCCTAGGACCAATCCTATTCAACTTATTCATAAATGATTTGGAGGAAGGGGTAAACAGTGAGGTGGCAAAGTTTGCAGATGATACTAAACTGCTCAAAATAGTTAAGACCCAAGCAGACTGTGAAGAACTTCAAAAAGATCTCACAAAATTAAGTGATTGGCAACAAAATGGCAAATTACATTTATCCACATTAAATTTCAAGTAATGCACATCGGAAAAAATAACCCCAACTATACAATATGATGGGGGCTAATTTAGCTACAACTACTCAGGAAAAAGCTCTTGGAGTCATCATGGATAGTTCTCTGAAGATGTCCATGCAGTGTGCAGCAGCAGTCAAAAACACAAACAGAATGTTAGGAATCATTAAAAAAGAGAGAGAGAATAAGACGGAGAATATCTTGCCCTTATACAAATCCATGGTGCGTCCACATCTTGAATATTGTGTACAAATGTGGTCTCCTCATCTCAAAAAGGATATACTGGCATTGGAAAAGGTTCAGAGAAAGGCAACTAAAATGATTAGGGGTTTGGAACGGGTCCCGTATGAGGAGAGATTAAAGAGCTAGGACTTCTTAGCTTAGAAAAGAGGAGACTAAGGCGGGATATGATAGAGGTATGTAAAATTATGAGTGGTGTGGAGGAAGTGAATAAGGAAAAGTTATTTTACTTGTTCCCATAATAGAAGAACTAGGGGCCACCCATTGAAATTAGTGGGCAGCAGGTTTAAAACAAATAAAAGAAAGTTCTTCTTCACACAGCGCACAGTCAACCTGTGGAACTCCTTGCCTGAGGAGGCTGTGAAGGCTAGGACTATAAGAGGGTTTAAAAGAGAATTGGATAAATTCATGGAGGTTAAGTCCATTAATGGCTAGTAGCCAGGATGGGTAAGGACTAGTGTCCCTCGCCTCTGTTTGTCAGAGGGGAGTGATGGATGGCAGGAGAGAGATCACTTGATCCTTACCTGTTAAGTTCACTCACTCCGGGGCACGTGGCATTGGCCACTGTCAGTAGACAGGATACTGGGCTAGACGGACCTTTGGTCTGACCCAGTACGGCCTTTATGTTCTTACATTCTTACATGATGATAATGATCATGCTTAACATTTGTACAGCATGTTATATCTTCCAAGACCTCAATAATCCTCACAAGTCCCTGGTGAGCTAGGGAAGGACTAGTTTTCCTATCTTTATTGTAGTGGTGAAACCCAGAGAAGTTAAATGCCTTGACTGTATAGCAAATCAGTGGTGGCAGAGTCAGGATTAGAATTTGGTAGGTTCTGGCTCCTAGCCTCATGTTCAGTCTGCTAGATCAAAGTGTGTCTTGAAAACAGTCGTATGCCAAGAAATACCAAATAGTACTGCTCTCCAGTTTTCCAAAAGCATCTTTAGCAAAGGATTCAGCACTACTGGAGACATTTTCCCTGAAGCCCTGTGTATAACAAATATACTACAGAGTAGCAGGAAAGTGTGCTATTAGACTTGTTGTTCCCATTAGTAGTGAGTAGTGTGACATTGCAGAAAGTGGTTATTTGTCTTTTAATTTAGAGTGGAAGTTACATTGTAGTTACTTATATTTACTCTGTTAGAATGAAGTGCAATAATTTAGAAGAACATACAGGCGCTAGGTAGCTTAGTAGTAAATGGATAATAACATTTGCAGTGCCCGGTATTTGTCAGGGACAACCTTGCTTCATATGCTATCTGTCCATGTGAAAGAAAGCACTGCCATTTGTTTTCATCTCTTTAGATCTCTCCATTCCCCTTTGATCTGGTAAAGGAAGAGCTTGAGAAATATCCTGGAGCTGACTTAGTGTGGTGTCAGGAAGAGCACAAGAACATCGGCTACTATGACTATGTCAAACCTCGTTTCCGCACCATTGTTAATCACACTTGGCCCATATGGTATGAGGCTTATTTTCGTATTTCCTTTGCATCACGGGCATGATCTGCCTTCCAGGCTTCATACTGGTTTGTTACTTTGAGATGGAGTGATGCATGTACAGAAAAGTCAACTCTACAGACTTTGAAAGGTCTGAGTTTGGGGGCTTCCATTTCCCGCCTTCTGTTTCAACCTGGTCTTTATGTTCCAATGTGTGGTCCACATCGAACTCCCTTGCTCTGGTTGGTCCGCACCTGCATTGCTCATCTACTATGGTGGGTCAGTACATAAACAGTACAGCAGTACATTCTAACCATTCTTGCTCTCCTTAATAGTGAGAGCCTGGTGATCATCTCAAACCAGAGTCTCTAACAGGTGACTTCATTTTTAGTTAAATAAAAATCCAAAGCCATTTATCAAGCCAATACCCTTTTCACCATTGTCTATGTTGTTTGATCCTATTGCACTTTCATGCCTTATGTTTATCTTTTGTACTTCTGAATGGGCTGCTTTTCCCTTCTGAAAATCCCATTCCAAGTTGTGCTTCTCTGGAGGAAACAACCATTGACTGGAACACTATTTGAGCCACTAAGCTTCCTTCACAATTATTTTTCCAGACTGTTTGCTCCTGTATCATTGTAGGGAGACTGGTGCAAGAATGATCCAGATTCTGGTCCCTTCCTTGCCAATAGCAGCCTATCTAAGTAGTGAAAGCTACCCCTTCCTCCACTCACATAGACCCAGACATCTGTAGGCCAGGTCCTCAACTGGCGATATCGTCATAGCTTTGTTGAAGCCAGTGAAGCTATGCTGATCGACACCAACTGATGGTCTGCTCTATAACCAGAAACTTGTAATACCACTTCTAATCTCCAGTGGAGCTAGAACTGGAGGCATGAGAGCAAGTCTCTCATGGACAAAAGACAGATTTTTTCTCTCTTACACTTGTGTTCTTTAGCATTGTATTCTGTCTACATTACATGTACGTATCCTTGTTAGTTTTAGTGTTCTGTCTCCTCTCCTCACTGTTGTCTACCCACTTGTCTCTTGTGTTACAAAGGTATGTTGGCCGAGAACCAGCTGCTGCTGCTGCCACAGGTAACAAGAATGCTCACCTGGTGTCGCTCAGGAGATTCCTGGACACAGCTTTCAACCTGGAGGCCTTTGAAGGAAAGATGTTCTGACTCTGAAACACCATCCACTGTTGTTATAAAACACCACTTCCAAAGGAGTAAATAAAAGCACATGGGAAAACTATTGAAGATTTTGGGTTTTAGCTTTCTAAGATAAAAGGTTGTGAGTAGATCTTCCCCTCTAAAGCACTGTAGGCAAACTGGGGAATGAATAAAGGAGTAAAGCCTTTACAAATGTCTGTAAAAGGTATCTCCAGATACAGGGCTGCTCTGAGGGTAATAAGGCCAAATAATGGAAAAAATTAAAGGGGTAAGGAGTTAGGGGGAAAGTATATTAGTTTTTTAGAGTCACAGGACACTGAATTCCTTGGGTTGCATTGAAGCAATTCCTTTTCTAGGCAACATAATTAATTGACCAACTCTGCATAACTATTGTAGGCACTAACAGTATGCTTGGCACTTGAGAGACATGATCCCCGACCCCAAGAGTTTATAGTCTCAGTAGACAGAAGACCATTCAGACAGGAAATGCCCTGGATGGCAGGCAGATTGGTTCCATCATAGAGCATGGCTGGTTTGGTATGTATAGTGACAGAGCTGTGATCGCATTGCTCTGGTGGGATAATATTGAAATGAACTGTGGAAGAAATGAGTCTGAGTTCTGAATGAAGAGGGAGAAATGAGGAAGAATCAGACTCATGAAGCAGCATGAAAAACCAAGGAAAAGCCTGGGAGCAGAAGGAAATAGTGAGGCAGAAAGGGTGGAGTGAAGGAAATACGAATAGATGGAAAGGTGGGCTTGTGGCTAAGCTTCTGCAACAGGGTTCAGAAATTTGTGGTTCAGTTCTCTGCTCTGCTAAATACTACTTGTGTGATCTTGGGCCTAGTCACTTACTATTCTGCACCTCAGTTTCCCTTCTGTAAAATGGGAATGTCTCCCACTTTTTGTCTGTCATGTCAACTTAGACTGTGAACCCTTTGGGGCAGGAGCTGTCTGTTTCCATGTCTATCTATGTGCCTAGCACAACGGGACTTAATCTCTTTTGGCATTGGTAAGCATTACTGTAGTACAGGGGTGGGCAAACTACGGCTCATGGGCCACATCCAGCCCATGGGACTGTCCTGCCCAGCCCCTGAGCTCCTGGCCAGGGAGGCTCCCCCGGGCACCTTCTCTGTTGTCCCCCACTACTCCACAGCCACACTGCCACTGCCGTGGGCAGCGCTCTGGGGCAGCAGGACTGTGCGCTCCTGAGGGGCAGCATGTCTAGCTCCGGCCGAGCCGCATGGCCGCCAGACACGCTGCTCTGAGTGGCATAGTAAGGAGTGGGGAGGATTGGATAAGGAGCAGGAGTTCTGGGGGCAATCAAGGGACAGGGAGCAGGGGGCGCTTGGAACGGGGAAGGCTATGGGGGGACGGGGAACTGGGGGGATTGAATAGTCCTGGGCGGGTCTGTCAAGAGGCGGGGAGGGTGAATAGGGCTCAGGGTAGTCGGGACAGGGAGTGGGGACGGTCCCGTGAGGGTGGTTAGAGGTGGTGGATCTCTGGAGGGGGGCAGTCAGGGAGTGGGAAGTTGGAGGGAGTCAGATAGGGGGCGGGGCCAAGTTGTTTGGGGAGGCATAGCCTTCCCTACCCAGCCCTCCATACAATTTTGCAATCCCGATGTGGCCCTCAGGCCAAAAAGTTTGCCCACCCCTTCTGCAGTAGATAATACATAATTAGAGCAGGGATGTGGGCACAGGTGGAATCGTGCAGAGTCTTAAAGCTGAGGACAAGAAGCCTGAACATGGTGACAAGAGAGAGCAATTGGAGGGGAATGATATCCTAGCAGCACACAAGGAAGATGATTTTAGCAGCGGCCATTTGGATACATCAGAGGGTGGTCAGGAGGGGCAAAGCAAAGCCATAGAGGGAAGGTTGCCATAGCTGTCACCTTACTCACCTATGTTAGCTATAGCAATTGGCTTGGGTGTTTGGTGTTTTGGGGATTTTTTTTTTCTTTAGATGATGTAGTGAGAGAACCGGCTAGATTTTGGTAATGGCCTCTGGAGAGAGGGGTCTACATTTGGCTCCAAGGCTGTCAGCCTTGGGAGATGGGGGTGCCCTTTACAGCAGTGAAGCAGGGAGAAAGGGAGTAAGAAAAGGGTTTAGGCAGAAGGATAAGTTCAATTTTTTTGTTAAATTGGGGCTGATTAGACTTGATAAAACAGGAGAGGTCAGGGATGGGGGGAGGTAGATTTGGGAGTCACTCATTACAGAATTGAAGCATTGGGGTCACATGAGTTTGAGGGGGAGATGTGGGATATATCGGGACCAGGAACAGAACCTTGAGGAATGCTGGCTGTGGGAGAAGAGTCAACACAAAGGGACAATTGACGAAGCAGCTGGAGAGACATGAGAGCCCAGGATGGTAAGAGACTTTAAAGGAAATCGGCTGGTTATGCATAGATCCATTTCCATTCTTGTGGCTTCCCACAATTCTAAGCCCCATGGCAGAGAAAATAATAGTCTTTCTCTGTAGGTTCTCTGCTTCTGGACAAGCCCATTCTTCCACTTTACTGCCAGAATGTAGCTTTTCTATCTCCTAGGTGCTTTCATGCCCACTTGGGGTGAGGGGAACAAAGATTTGGCCCTTTATTCACTTCTGATGGAAAGTCAGTTTTCTCGATATGGTTCCCTGTTCTGTGCAATGCTAAGTCTCCACCCCGATTCTCTTCATTTTTGCTGGAGTAACTGTTGACAGCAATGGAGTTACTCTTCATTTACACTGATATGAGAAGGGAATTGGGCCTCTTGTTTTTTGAGGTTTGGTGGTTTTGTTGTTGCTCGCTGACCCAAGGCCATTGAGTTTTTATTGACTTGTAATTCTTTCATTTTCTTAACCACCTCTTACTGACTTCCTTGGAGTCTGAAATCTGGATGTGAAAACTAGCCATTTCCGACAACCGGGCTTATCTTCTGTTAAAACAGCTAATATACAGCAGGATTTCAGGCTTAGAGGAATAGAAGCTGAGATGAAGTGATTGAAACATGCTACCAGGTAGAACCTTGTGTGTTTAATGTGTGTGATCCTTGTAGGTTTCTGTAGTTATCTGAAATCATTACAAATGCCCAAGAGTGAAAACTGGGGCTCTACAAACTGTTTGCAGTGAAGTTTGAAAACATTGGTGAGAGTTTGATTGTGGGTTTTTAGGGAAACGGTCCAATGAGTCAAAAGCTCCAAAAATTTTCATTGTTATCTTGAAAATAGGATTTTTATTCTTGCAGACATTTTTAACTTGATTCAACTTGCAAATGGAGTTGCATGCTAATGTTAGCACATTATACAGTTTAAGCAGACAATGGACTCATGTTCACACAGAAAATAGTCCTGTTTCAGATAAATAATCCAGTTTTGAAATTCAAAATAACCTTCAGATGAAGACACACTTCATAATCCAACTTGGCATTACAAAAAAAAAAAGTATTTCTTAAAGCCTCATGGGCGAAAAAAGACATTTTCAAGGCAAAAAATCACATGCAGTGAAATCACAAAAATGTTGACCAGCAACTTGGCAAAATAATTGCATGTGGCTCTAATTAGAGAGTTGCAAAGAATGTTACCCATCCTAATTTTACTTCCTATGCTTCAGTGTTTCACTTTTGCATTTCAAGCTGGACTGACACTTTCCTGACCTCTCATTTTAAAGCTGGATGAATGAAAGAGGGCATTGAAGAGTCGAGAGGAGGGAGGAATCAGAGCAGAGAGGAGGGGTGTGGAGGGGGAAGCTACAGGTGAGAGAGAAGATTTTTCTGAACACTTAATTAACCTGTAAGGCACTCATTAGTGCAATATAGATAGCTCAGAAGGAAAAACAATGTAAATTTATTTTAGGTATTTGACCCCTCTGTTTTGTCTCATTCCCTGCTGCTTCTGCTGTTATAGGCACCTCTTGTGGTCAAAGAAAGGAAAACATGCTATCTTTAGAAGATCTTGTTAGGGCCAGGGGACCAACCACCTACTGACAGAGCCAGCCTGGCAGGCCAGAGTCAAACCCTGGGAAGCACCTCCGGGGAAATTTTACCACAATGCATGTTAGATCATCTGCCAGAGTGCTACAGAAGAGACATTTGATCCCTGCTTTGTCATGTCTTGCTCCTTCTCCTGTTCTCTTGTAGAGCATAGGATTTAGTGGCATCAGAGGTCTGGCTTCCTCTATCTTATTTCCTGCCCTGGGCCAGCAGCTCTGAGGACAGACTGTTACCTGGAGCAGGCAGACTAAACTCAGGTGAAATAGTTTCACATGTAATGAAAACTGCTGGTCTCCCTAGGAACACCACCACTCATCCTCTTCTCTGGTAACTATGACTGGCTTGTCCCTCTGCTGGACTCTAGCTGTTATCTTCCAGCCCTAAAGTTCTTACAGTGGCAGTGAATCTTCCCTTCCTTGGGCCACGAGCAGTCCTCTCCTTCTGCAGGTGCAGACAGCTGCAGAATCATCATAGTAAGCTGTGCAGAGTAGGAGGCCATAGGTTGTATGGGGTACTTCACAGCTGCTATATACTGGGGAGGAAACTTGGCCAGTGATTCCGCCTGATGACTGTACCTCCCTGTTGCTGCAACAGTTCATGGGCTGCAGTGGTAGCAGCTAAGAAGTGATTCAGTCACATGTCAAGCCACTGGGAAGCAAGTTGAAGGAATTCTTCCCTCAACCCATCTTGGATTCCCTGCCCAAAGCATACTTACTCAGCCTTTGCGTACTGCGGCACGGGGGTGTGCTTGGTCTGTGGCCAGTAAGGTCTGCCCCTGTGTTGCTGCTGCTGACATTTGGCCTGTGATGTCGCTAAGATTGATGTGCCAGACTTTATCCTACTGTGTTTTTCTTAAATAGTTGATTGATGTTTAACTGTCCTTCAGATTTCAAAGTCCCTCATTTCCTCGAAGTGCCCTGTTAAAACTTAACTTTGCAGCGGAGAGTTTCAGCCAAGAACACAACCAGGACACGAGCTTTCTTCAGCATCACAAATACCTCCTCCGATCTGTCCCCTCTTCCTGCAAGATAGCAGGTGAATGGAATGATCCATCTGCCAGAGCAGATGTACAATGTGATGAGGTGCTCACCTATCCCTGGCATCCAAAACCAAGCTTAGTATATTCAAGAGCCTTAACAGTGTCCCTTTTTAAATTGGGCTGCTTGTCTTGGGTTCTTTTCTCACCTCCTGAAACATTATAGTTGATTCAGTCAACAATCTTTATAGATGCTGAGAAATTAATGCATGTTTAGACCAGTCAAATTTGTTTCCTGTTCACTCCTATAGCTGAGAACATGATTAGTCTTGCACTGGATTGTGGCCACTGACTGTTATTTCAATGCAGTTATAAATGCATATTTCAGTGATGAGAACTCAGTGCAGCTAAATAATGGTGAGACTATTTATTGTACTCTGTGCCATCTCAGTACACCATGAAATATTTCAGTCTTCATTTCTGTGATAGATGCACGCATGGCTCTGTATTCACAAAAGGAGAAAACAAAATTAACACAGAAATAAAAGTAGTGAATGACAGGTTTCCATTTTCATTGTATTTCAGATTGTGGCATTCTGGTTTAAAAAAAAATCCATCCAAGAATGTAAAAAAAAATATATATAAATTCTCTTCTGGCTGTGTTTTGACAGTTTCTCCTTTGGGGATTGGTATTAGCATCCCATTCACAAAAGTGCTGGCATCTCTCATTTTTTCTTCTTTCTCTGTCTCTCTTCTACCTCAGTGGAGGTCATTTCATTTTAGTAAAAGGAATTTGATAGGGTAGAAAAAAATAAAGCAGTAGATGGTTTTGAACAATCTTATTAAAAATAATTGCATGACACCAAGGATAAAATACAATATATTTACCTAATAAAAAACAAGAGCAGTTAAATAAATACATTACTGTGTGCCAAATCAAAGCATATTTATAAACTATCAGTGTCTTATTTTAAACAGCTGTTAGAGGCCTCTTGGGAGTAACATTTTGGTGCAAAAGCATTATTTACTTAGCAAGTTTTTACTGCTTAGGCTTTTGCTATTGGCTCCACGCACTGGACAGTAAACTTTCAAAATTCTCAGTTGCGATTCACATTTAGCAACAAATCATGACAATGAATAGCCAAAATCCTGCCAGTAATGTCCAAGCTGTTTTAGTTTCATTAATGTTATGATTCCTCTGCTTTTGCCAGAACATGACTTCTGAATAAAAGAACCTTTGTGGGCCTTGAATGAAGGCTCCTAAAAATGAGTGTTTCTCTATCAGTTCCAAACTCAAGCTTCCACTGAGAGCCAGAGGCTTGGCACTTCCCACTTTTTTTTTTTTTTTTTTTTTTTTAAACAAATGAAATAAGCTAGATATCTCCCTGAACACTTTGAAACGGAAGCTGTTAATGTGCAGCATTTGCTTAGTGTATCTTGTGTAAAACAGAATTGGTTAATATTTTATATAGTGCTTGGAAAGAGGTCAGGTATTATAGGCCCCATCCTGCAAATCTTCTGCATTTGAAACCTACATCATGATTAAGTGACATATCAAGGTGTTTTTTCACTCAATTAAGAGGAAGAATGCAAACCACCACAGCATAAGAACTCATGCAGTGTGTCATATTTGCCAGTGTGGTCTCTTACCATATATATCCACAGTAGATTGATAGGGTGAACAGCCTGTGAGGTGGATTTTTTGTTTCCGGTCTGTAATAAAGAAAATTAAGAGTGTGATTAATTTTAACATTATTAGTTGAATGAGCCCTTTCTACTTTGGTGGTGCAGACAACATAGAAGACAATCTGCCATGACAAAGGAAAATCACTTTCTTAGAATGATGGGGACCATTCAAACTTTGTTTGCACTCATCCTAAAGCAATGGGAGATAACATCTATGACTAGAAAAGAAATGACAGAGCCTGTTCATTAATGATCTATTTTAACAGCAACCCCAAAAACAAACAGAAAAACCTCATCCCTCTAAAAATCTTCATGGGGTGTGTGTGTGTGTGTGTGTGTGTGTGTGATTCTTTTCAAGAACCAGCCAGAGCAGAGACTCTAGGCAAAACACAACTTTTTCCTTTCCTTCTTTGAAACTAATGATTTCTTAAGTGTTATTCAGTAAACTAAAAGCTCCTGATTTTTGTAAGTTTTTTAGTACACTTCATTAGAATGTAGTCAAATAGCAAACCTAGTGTGAGACTGTATGCACAAGAAATCCTATGTATACATTAATCCTGAAAAGATGACACAAACCATTGTAGTAGGACAGGGGTGGGCAAACTACGGGCCACATCTGGCCCATGGGACTGTCCTGTGCTCCTGGCCAGGGAGGCTCCCCCTGTCCTGTTCCCTTCCTCCAAAGCCACGCTACTACATGGGAAGTGCTCTGGCCTGCTGCTACTGCTGGGCAGTGCTGCAGCACCATAATAAGGAGGCAGTGTTGTGAGCTCCGGTAGGGGCGGGGCAGCGTGTCTAGTTCCGGTGGACCATGAGGCCACCAAACACTCTGCTCTGAGCAGCATAATAAGGGGGTGAGAAGTGGAGAGTTGGATAAGGGGCAGGGAGCAGGAGGGCAGTTGGATGGGGCGGAGGTTCTGGGGGTGTAGTCAGAGGTTAGGGATCGGGGGAGGTTGAATAGCCTGAGAGTCCCAGGGGTCTGTCTGAGTGGGGGTGTAGATAGGAGTTGGGGGAGTCGGGGGGCAGTTAGGGTGGGTGTTCTCAGGAGAGGGTGATCATGGGGACAAGGAGCGGGGTGTTGGATGGTGGGTGGGCTCCCAGGGGGTTAGGGATGAGGGAACGTCAAGGGACAAGGAGCTGGGCGTGAGCGGGTTGGATAGATTAGCAGTTCTGAGGGGGCAGGAAGTGGGTGGGGGTCAGACAGAGGGTGGGGCCCGGCTGTTTGGGGAGGCACAGCCTTCCCAGCCCAGCCCTCCATACAATTTTGCAATGTTGACGTGGCCCTTGGGCCAGAAAGTTTGCCCACCCCTGTAGTAGCAAGTCTGTTCAAAGAGCTAGAATGTTGTATCTGTGTCAGTCTCAAGATATTAGAGAGACAAGGTGGGTGAGGTAATATCTTTTATTGGACCAGTTTCTGCTGGTGAGAGAGACAAACATCTGAGCTCTTTAAAAGATATTACCTTCTCCACCTTGTGTCTGAAATAACTGCAGGAAGAAAAAGCTTCCTTTAGACTTCTGTGCTGTAAACTTTATTTACTTGAGTGATATTGCAAACACGGTAACAATCGTCACTAGAACAGCACCATGCTTTGGCACTATACACAGAGTTGGGTGATGTATGTGGCTCAGGTGAAGGAGAAGCAGAAGTTAACTGAAACATTCTGTGAATTTGTGTCAATTTACTGAATAGTTTCATTTGGCACTTTGCTGGAGGCGAAAAAGTCTCAAACATTTTGTTTTGGCTTTTTTGAAACATTTCAATGTTTCAGTGCAAAATGACTTCTATTGAATCTTTTTTCAATTTTATTTTTTAAAAGTAAAAATATCCAAAACATTTCATTTGATGTGAATGGAATTTTTTTTTTTACAAATTTCATTTTGGGCAACATGAAACTATCTTCTCTATTTTGGGGCTCAGTTGCCGAGTTGGAAAATCAATTATTCATACAGCTCAACTTCCTGTGATTCGTTACAACATTAATGGCTTCGGAATTTGATGTGCTAACACAAACCTGTCCATGGATTTCAACAGAAGTCAAAAATGAGGCACAAAACTCAGCAGTCAGGGGGCAAAAGGTTAATTCTAACACATACACTGCAGCCTTCACAAATGCTTCACTTTGTCTTTGGATAGGAAAGCAACGAACATGCACTAATTTTAAAGCCTGGGGGAGAAGGGGAAAACTAGGACACAGTAGTTCATAAAGTATGGTAGGCATTCATCCAGCTAGAAATCACAAACTGTCTTATTACTGATCTTCTCTTTATTACCCATACTTTGAAACTATTTCATTTATTCTTGTTCTGGATGCACTTTGCTCATGAACAAGTACATGCAACATGAAACAATGTGGCTGTAGACACTACACAGCAACCATCTAAGTACAGTGGATACCTTTTAAAATCTGACATGTTTGTTGTTACTGTGAATGTAATTCTGGGCACTGCTGGACTCTCAACACACATTGGCATCAATAGAGGGAGCAAGTCATGCAGCACATTTATAGGCTCGGAGAATATAACCCCAAATGAGTGGATCCTAGAGAAGTGGCCATGACCTTGTAGTACTTCATTGGCAAATGGCCAGCAGGCCAAGCCTGCATATTTTAGTCAAAGTTCTCTTCATTGCCTATAGCTGAGATTATTTTTGTGGTATTTCCTTAAACTAGTTTTCCAAAATGTCAGTCATACAGCATGAATAAAGTTCATTATGAATGTCAAAGTTGCATTTAGCCCTGACTTAGCCCAGCCTTCAAATTATTTCAACTCCTTTCACTTTGTTTCTGGGACAGGGATGGAAATCAGCTCTTTAGGGCAGTGGCTTTCAGCCTTTCCAGACTACTGTACCCCTTTCAGGAGTGGGATTTGTAAATTGCACCCCACTTACAAACTACTTGTTCACAAAATTAGACCTAAAAATACAGAAGTGTCATAGCATGCTATTCCTGAAAAATTGCTCTCTCATTTTTACCATTTAATCCAAAATAAATCATGACCCCCAGGTAGAGAAACACTGATATAATATATAGAGCAGTATAAACAAGTCATTGTCTATATGAAATTTTAGTTTGTACTGACTTTGGTGCTTTTTATGTAGCCTGTTGTAAAACTAGGCAAATGTCTAGATGAGGTGATGTACCCCCTAGACGATCTCTGCATCCCCCAGGGGTACACATACCTGTGGTTGAGAACCACTGCTTTAGAGACAGTAGGAAGCAAATCTAAGGGCCAAACTCAGTCCTGGCATTCAGGCAGCAAAATTAATGGGGTTACACCTACTTATGCCAGGACTGAATTTCTTCTCAAGTATTTAGAAGACAATGTTTTTATTATTGGTAAGTTTAAATGCAAGGGCCCCATCCACACAAATCTAATAATATTCGGGCCTCAATCCTGCAATCAGAGCTGTAGCTCAAATCATTGCACCCACATGGAGCTCAGTTGACCTAATCACTCAGGTTTTATGTATCTCTTTTTCACCTGCTTGTTGTATGGCCACACAGAAGACAGCTCTGTGTTTGTTTTTCCATCTGTAATAGAGTGCTACCTCACTACCTCATGTGAGTGTGCTGAGGTTCCGTTGTAATGTTTTGAGATCCTTAGGGGAAAGAATTTTGCACTTTCATAAAACCTATTAAAACTCCCCTATCCCAGTGACACCTTTGTTGGTAGGAGCTAAGAATGACTAGTCTTCCCTGGTCCTTGAAGTGGTTCCTAAGGGAGATGAGGCATGGCAGCAGAGCAGGCAAGGGAAGATTGCACCATTGCTGTCTGTGCTGCCTATTTTCTGTAGACAAAAGGTTCCAGGTCCTGGACTCTTGATCCAGGACTCTTCACAAACACCAATTTCATTCCAAAGCCAGAAAAACATGTAGAGTAGTGAAATCGCTGCACCTGAGTCTGGTGCCTTGTGTATGTTGTTTCCTGTTGTTCTGCCACTTCTTTAGGTTCAGTGGTAGCAAAGGCCAGTTCAGGAGAGAAATGACATGTCTTAAAATGCCTTAAATCTCAATGCCTGATCTCTACCCACTTTAATCAAAGGTCTTGGTGTTATTTTATCCGCCCTCAGACATTTTGTATTTCAGCATGAAGGGTGTCGCACTGCAACAGGAATCTTGATTTGATGGAGCCCATGGATTATGTAAGGCTGGTTCTCTGCTACGAAACAGGGTAACAGTAAAGATCAAGGACATCAATTTGGTTAACTTCCCTTAGTCTTCAGAAAAAAATAAGATTAGAAATCTCTCGCAGACTGAAATACAAAATGAACAGATTTGGCTGCAATGAGCAAAGAGCAGGGCTGGTTTCTTTTGCATATTGACACTTCTCTACATTAGTTACCCCTTTCTTATTTTAAACCTTTTCAGACTTTAAACACTTCCTGACACTTAGTTCAGATGTAGCTTTAATTCTTGTTATTCCATTATTTTAAAATGTGGTTTATTATCTAAAAGAGAGAATGAAAAAACTGGGAGGCAGAGGGGATTTATACAGGAAAGGAAAATGTGTTTGGGTTTGTGACTTTGCACTGAAAATGTTTTGCAGAATTTCTCAAAAGCTATTTAATTATTGATAAAGTGCATTGGCCAATTGCTCTGTGAGCACTTTAAAAGTAATGTAGTCATTAAAGGTAAATTAAGATCTAATCTCTTTGGTGGTGGTGGTTTGAGGAGACCAGACTCGTTTTAATAATCATGGAAGATGCCTTCTCAAATGAAACACAAACAGAATTTCTATTGCATGGTACCTGTTGGTTCTGCCTCCTATGAGGTGGCCCATAAGTGTATCTATTTCCTTTATGCATGTTCTGGAGTAGGAGAAATTTGTGTTCCATTAACTTTGCTCCTACAGATTGACATTCTCTTCCTCCAAAGAAACAGGGCAATTTCCAGACTCTATGAATGTAGGAATAACCAGCAGAACCTATAGGACAGTGGTTCCCAAGCTTTAACAACTTGTGAACCCCTTTCACTAAAATGTCAAGTCTTGTGAACCACCTCCTAAAAATGAATATTTCCAGGGATTTTCTCCGTTACCTGAGTATAAATTATTAGAGCAGTGATCTTGGAAATATAAAATTTGTTTTTATGGCATGCTTATTACACACTATTAATTATTATTTATCATTACAGTATTTTTATTAAATCATGAAAACGGCAACACTCTTCCAAGATCTCACTTTCGTAGCTTATATCACTTTGAATAAGCCTGTTATAAGAGAAGGCTCCTATGTTTCATCGAGTATCAGATGTGAAACAGCAGGGAGGTATTCAAGAAGACAACTCAAAGAGTTCCTCCTACACAAGCATTCAGGTCTTGAGCAGTCTAGACAAACAATGCCTGATATAACAAAATTTAAACTTGTTCTTCATAATAATTTTAAAAACAATACTAGCTGCCTATTTAATTTTAAAAATAGCAAGAAATATCTACCTCTCTTTCCATTTCTTATAAGGAGTCTTGAAGTTTAAATCTCCTCAGTGTGATAGATATGCTTGCTTTGATCTGCTTAACTCTTGGGAAGTCCAGGGGCTCTGGGCTGCTCTCCCCATGCTGGTGCCTGGATCCCTAGGGACAGCTCTGTCCACCATTAGGGAATGTTTTTACGAGAACCCCCTGTAACGTTTTGCGAACCCCCAGGGGTTCTCCTGGCGGGGTCTCAGTGTAGACACGCTATAGCGCTATCCCTATAGGCGTATACGAGGGCAGGTATAACCAAAACTGCTATAAAGCTGTAAGTGTAACCAGGCCCTAATAGACTAGAAACTGACTATAAACAGTAGTGAAACTGACACTTCCAAGTCAATTTCACAGTATCACCAATCCCAAATGTTCAAAAATCATGAATCAGGTTCACCAAAAATCACGGGATTGGCTTTAAAATCATGAAATTATGTAAAAATAACAGATTTGGGGTTCTTTTTATTTGCCTTCTGCTTTTTGAGCCACTGGGGTCAAATTTTGAAGCTTTCTCCACAGCCACAAGGACTAGAAACATCATTTTTCTTTAAGAAAGAAGGCTGAAATCTTTTCTGAATGTAACCTGGGCTCAGTGCTTCACTGTATTTTTTCTGAGACCCCCGTGTTCTCTCTAAAACAATCCCTCCTCCTTCTTCCCCCTACAGAGAGATTCCTCTTTTAGAGGCTATAGCCTTAATTTATATCCTTAATTTAATCAGCAGCCCTTTCTTATCTCAACCCCTCTGCCTCTGTTTGAAAATAAAATACTGACTTGGCCCCAGGGCCACCTCTCCTCTGCAGAACACTCACAACAATGCTGTGCTGTAGTTAACAGCTCCAACTAGAAGCTTGCACACCTCTGTATGGAGTGGGGGGAGGGGAGGAGAGGAGGAATGGAAGGCTTCCGCCCTCCCGAGATCTCCCTAATTGGTGCTCTTGCTCTTGGGCCCGTGTTAACCTTCTCAGGGTTGCTGTGGCAGGCACACCCCAGCACAATCTTGTCTGATATTAAAGTTGATTGGGTAGCTGTAAAGTTTTAAGTAAATTTGTAATAGTTTCCTAAATTTAATCTTGATTTCACTCCTCCTGAGTACTCTCATTCTTTCAGCCAAATTATTTTGTGAGAGAAAAATGTTAATTAAAGCCCATTTAATATTATGAGGCACAATACACACACTCCAAATGTTACTGCATACAAAGTACATAGATTTGGAAGTAAGGGCCATGCACCATCCCTGCCTCCATCTTCAGTAAGTTACATTGTAATTGGACCTGTGAATTATATACAGGAATGAAATATGTATTAACTGGAAAAGCTTCACTTCATAAAACATTAAGGTTGTAAAGTCAAAAGAAAAGAGAAAGTACAAATAGGTAAATTCCTATAGCAATTTGTATCCTGGACTGGGATCCTCCTTTGTGGAGCTTGAGGGACAAGATTGTTTGAATCCAGAGTTATAACCTATAACTCCCATGTACTTATTTGTAAATGTTTCCTCCTGGTTATTAAAATCAAAAATAGCAACATGCTGTGATAGCAAAGCCTTTCATCCTGCTGTGGAGGCAAGGAAATGTTTGTTATCTTTAACCTCTCTTCATAGTGAAGACTTAGTCTCCACAGGTCTGCTCTTTCCAGAGACCCACACCAAAGGAGCAAGCCTTTTTTTTTTTGTTTAGGAACTGGCCTTTTATCCCAAGTAGTAGGTGTATTTAGGTAGAGAAATACCTCTAGTTCCAGACATGCCTCTCTGTAAACAGGAAGTGACAAGACATCCCCTCCAGCGGAAAAGGCAAACTACACCCCAACAAAGGCCTAGTTTTCCTCAGGTTCAGCAGAGCAACTTGACTTTGTTTGAGGTAAGCACAATGTTGAGGTAAGAATAATGTTTATGTTCCATTTTGTCAACAAGATGGGGATATTCCTGATTTAGCACCCGTGTCCCATATATGTTATCGTATATGATACACAGTTAACTAAACACCAGGAATAGTAATAATATTAAATGCTATATGTATGCAATGTGGCTAAGTTACCATTTCTGTAGGAACCTCAACTTTTTCATTTTGTGACTCTCTGCGTTTTAAGCTTTCATCCTCAACAGTGCAGTAAGTTGTTGTGTGTCTTAGTGCAAGGCAAGGCTTTATCACAGATACTATGTGCAACACCCACAATATTTACTTCCACATTGCTCATCACCATAAGCAACCCACAGCAATACAGAGGAGACTGTGGACATCTGAAATCCACAAAGTCCTTATTAAGCCCCACTTCAACACAACATAAGAAGTTCTTCATCCTACATACAAGTTGCGATAACTATGCATGGGGAAAGAATGGTAGTCTGGGGCCTATTTCTGGTGATTATATAGTGACAACAGATAAATACTGATCACTCATCTACAACTTGAGGATTCTGAATGAATAGTCAGATACAAATGCTTATACTATCAGGATTTGGAAGATTATATTGTATGTCACTGCAAAGGTGATTTCCACTGTATTTGCTATTATGTCTCTGATACTTTACCTATGGTAAGTCATTTTACTACCTTCATTCACAGTTAAGTACATGTATAATTTTATTGCAGATCAGCCAGATCTTTACAAGGAAACTTGATTAGTAACTCAGTTATTTTTAATATTAATTTCCAGTCTAAATTACGCTTATTCCTGTGATAAGTAGCTTCACTTCTGTTGATACTATTATTCAGAAGGATGAAGTACAATAACCTGTTCTCTTGAAACAATATAATAAATTCAACTGGATACAATGATGGTACATAACCCGCAATGAATGGAAAGAAATGTTTAACAAACTGTTCCCAACAGGCATTTTAGAGATGGACCATTTATTACTGTACATTAAGGATTTATAACAGTGCTTGAATACTTTTAAAAAAGGGAGGGGCAAGCAAGGCAGATCCCTTTTGGAGTGTTGTGCAGTTAAACCTTCCTGTGTCAGTGGTTCTTGGTGCTAAAATAAGGTAACTTTCATTCGGTCCTCTTTTAATTAAACAATATTTAAAATGTTGAGTCTGTGGTTTTGCAGTGTGAACAGTTGACAGTTACTCTTGAGTTTTATGGCACAGATGCTGGCTTCAGATCAGCAATTTAGCATCTGGACTGAAGCAGAATAGCTTTTCAAAGCATGAAATATCTTATTAATATGGCTGAGTTGCATGTGACTCCTGGGATATTCTCTGATTCTAACAATCAATTGTAAAGGGGTCTTTGTGTGAATTTGTCTGGTTTTTTTAGTGCAATATACCTGACAAATACATATATGTGAAATACAAAAACGGTGTAAGACTATTTCCTTATTTTCCACCTTAAGGTACCAAAGGAGTCAAATATTTTACAGCTTTACTAATCAAGTAGCCTTTCACAGATATTTTTGCATGGCATATACTGTTAAATTACTCTGAGGAAATGTATTGTCAAAATCTCAAATTATTGACACAATTCTAATTCTGGTTTGAGATAATTCAAAGCTGAAGCTGTGTGTTGCCTTCTGATGCTTTTAAATCAAATCATTTTTTCTCTCATAACAGTGTACTGACGAATCAAATGGAGGAAGTGGCATTTTAACACTGTTTAATGCTGTTCAAGTGTACCAAACAGTAGCTAGACAGACTTCTATGCAGTGTTTGAGTAATTAATTTCTCTTACAATGTGAATATTGCTATTTGAAAAATATCTTTGCTTTTTCCGACTATCAATCCTTATTTAACAATAACCCAGAATCCTTACACTACAATATACTAAGATTTTATAATGGCAAGGGATTTCTTTTGTTATACATGGGCCAAATTCTGAAGCTCTTGCTCAGGCAAAACTTTCACTGGCTTCAGTGTGGATATCAGATACAGTCCCATATAAATAAAACTGGTCCTGCAGAGACTGTGATCAAATTCTTCTCTTGGGTGCCACTATTGTGATCTTCATTTGTATGAGAAAAAAAGAGATGGAAATTCCACACTAGAGGTGGTTATTTTTAGGTCTTGTTTCAAAGACCATTCAATTCCCTTATTAGACACACTAATACAATACTATTTATTATAGTGAAGCAACTACTAGAAAGTTCATGAGCTCAATAGATATATTTATGCAGAGAACTGTAGTAATTTTATGGTATCTGTCTTTGTTATGAAACCCAAGAGAGAGCAAACTAAGTTTCTCTGATATGTTCTATGCCCTATCATTAATCAGTAAGCACACGATCAACCTTACAAATTCATGATACTTCAAACTATACTTCAAATTTCCTTGCCAATAACATGCATATGTATATATAACATTGTATATGTTTAGTGCCTCTGTGCATACATGTATGTGTGAATGAGGAATAGTTTCTTACCTTTAACATACTGTGCAAGATGTAACAAAGTTAAACATTTTTTTTCATTCAGTTGGCAGGTTAGTAATGCAGCTCACCATTTCTTGCATGAGCCTATTTGGAGTAATTAGCTAGCTTGAATCATATATTCCTTGCCAGAACAGAAAAATCTCACTTGTATATTCTGTTAAATTATTTTCCGATAAAACAAAAAAAGAGATAAATTGGTAGGGAATGATCTCAAGATTCTAAATATGGCATCTCAGAATAATGCTAAACCACTATCAGCAATTACAGAGATACTTCAAATACATTGGTTAAAGCACAAAAATCTTACATTTGTTCATTGGCTAAAACCTGTGAAACTAAATTGTATTTTTTCTCTTTAAACATTTCCCTGCAGTATTTGCATCCAGATTATTGCAGTACTGTACTATGTGTTTATATAGCACTTTTGATCAGAGGCTCTCAAAACACTTTACAAACATTAAAGAATTAAGCCTCACAACAGCGCTATAGGTGAGGATTATCTCCATTTCAGATGGAGTGGGGGAAAGAGACAGAGGTTTAGTGACTTGCTCAAAATCATACAAGAAATATGTAGTAGAGGCAGGAATATTTCTGGTGCATGAGAAACAAAAGAATAAAACTGACATGCAGCCATTTCTAGTTTCACTGCCGAGATAAGTGCAGCACAAAAAATAAACATTCAATCATCATACATGGTGCAAAGTAAATGAGACTTCTTACTGCTTGGGATTTGTATAATGTTAGGTGCTGTTAGTAACAGGTAATAGACCATTTTAAAATACAACATCCTGACAGTGTCCCTATAAGTACATGATAATGGCCATACTGGATCAGACGAATGGTTCATCTCTCCCAGCATCTTGTCTTCCAACAGTGGCCAATGCCAGGTGCCCCAGAGGGAATAAACAGAACAGGTAATCATCAGTGATCCATCCTGTCTTCCTCTCCCAGCTTCTGGCAAACAGAGGCTAGGGACACTCTGAGCATGGTTTTGCATCCCTGCCCATCTTGGCTATTACCCATTGATAGACCTCTTATTAATTAAAAACTATTCCCAGATCTGTGCTGGAATCAGCCTTTTTTTTGTTTGTTTGTTTTTTAATTCTTTCAAGTAAATAATTGACTGTGGCACCTGTGGGAAATGAGTGATTATCATGGTGCATACTGTAACTTTAAAGTAAGAAGAAGAGGCTTGTGAGCAAATAAGATATATTCTGCTTATCCAGGTGGGGAGATATTTACTGCTTTTCACAAGGCCTGTGCTTCACTTAAATCTCAATGAAATGGTGCACATGCCTTTTGCTAGTCCTCTCCATTTCATTGAATTCCATTAAATTACACGCTTTTACCAGTGGTTATTCTTGCCAGGGCTGTGATAGAGTCCTGAGAATTCACAGCCTGAAAAGAATGAAGTGAAATAACAAAAATGATACTTAGCTCTTATACAGCACTTTTCATCAGCATACTTCAACACACTTTACAAAGGAGGGCAATGACATTATCCCTGTTCTACAGACTGTGAAACTGAGGCACAGGGAGATGAAATGACAGGCCCAAAGTCTCACAGCAGCTAGTCGCAGAGGCAGGACTAGACTCCAGGTCTCCTGCATCCCATACCAGTGCTTTATCCATTTGGCTACTCTTCCTGCAGAGCATCATTCTCTTTTCAGCCTGTCATATGTGCACTAAAACTGCTCATGGTAGTTCTTAGACCTCGCAAAGAAAATGTGTTATATGAAAGCATGGTTCATGCAGTCACTGGAAATAATGGCCAGGACTTTGACCTAACAGTGCAAATGGTGTGTCCCCATCATATTATGTGATACTAGATTACACTTTTTGAAATGGGAGCTCAGGTGCACATTCTATGTAATGCTTTATAGATTAAAACATCACACACCCATAAGAGACAGAAAAGACTCAGATTATTTGCTTTCCTAGTGTCCATTCTGCAAAAGGAATGGCATGGGTACCACATAACCGTAGCCCTATTGTGACCTATGCTTGCTGCAGTTGTTTTAATCCTTTATTTACCAAATGTTCAGAATTTACGAAATGTCTTTAAGTTCTTACAAAACTACAAATATGTGAAAGCTGACAGTTTGGTTGTTCCCTCCTCTCTACTTGTTAAAAAATTACTGGAAAATGGTCAGATTTTTGGAAGCACGTGCAGAACATGAAGAAAATCACGCAATACAGCATAATCATCTTATACAAGATTATTAGTCTAATAGGCAAACTATTTTAGTTATATTGTGTTATTCTGCCATTAGTACCACTTGACTGCCAACTGTGCAACAGAGGGGCTGCAATCAACAAGGATCTTTGTGTGTTTTCCATTGTAAATAGTATTGAGGAAAGAAGGGAGAAAGGCACTTAATGGCACAATTTCTTCAGTGATTAAGAATACTTGAGATTCATTTCAGTGATCAGAAATGTGTCTTAAAGAGACAATTAGTCAAGACATAAAGGCCGCATAGCAATTTAGTTTGGGCTCCTACTGGTACAATTTAGTGTTTCTGTGTTCCTCATGATTTGACTTTCACAATATATGGTATGGAAGTCACTGTAGAGAGAATCTACAAGTAAGATTTCCTTGTTCAATCATCCCCTTATGACTCTAACTGTAGGACATGCTAAACATGAAGATTTGAAAGTACAGTAGTCTCTTTAAAACTTTTTTAAACATTAAATCTCTTTGCTAAAATGCAGTGCAATGCAATATCCAGCTATCTGGAGACACCATGGCAACTAATTGCCACTAACCTTTGGGTGGAGGGGTTGAAACCCTCAAAGTAATACTTACATTTGTATTTTAAAAATTATTTTTTTCCTTTTGCAACAATAAAACAATAGTGGAGACATCACACATGCTGGGGCAAAATAGAGCAAATCAGGCCTAAGATCTGACTAGCAAATTCTAACAAGGCTGCCTAAGAGTTCAATGGATTTAGTTTTTGTCTTACTCATTCTGATAGTAGTAAATCTTTTCTTGGTTTGAGGTGCTGCAGAGTGATGATGTTACTCTAACCCAGCGGTTCTCAACGTATTTACCATTGTGGGCCACATATGCGGCCCATAATGTGTTTTGTGGGACGCCTCCAATACTACCTAAATGGCTCTGAGGATGTCACATGGGAAAGAACTGTGTGTTGATTGGGTCACAAGCAGCTCACAGACTGCAGGTTGAGAACCACAGCTCTAACCCAAAGGAAGATTTACCTCTACCTGAACTCAAGATTCAGACTCTTATCCCACATTCTTTCCACACCCAAAACTCTATCCTGGCAAAAGCTGGCTCAGCTTCCACTAATGTCAATGAGAGCTGTGGCTGCTAATAGCAGAGATGAATTTGGCCACATGGCATCAATGGGAGATTTGGGTGTGCAAAGAATGTAGAATGACCTCAGTAGGTTATTGGTGAGGCCACCCACTATGAGTTTTTATCTAAAAAAATGTAGCTCTTGACCAACTGTTTAGTAAGCAACTTTGGACTTCCTGTAGATTCTTAACAGCGAGTATCTCCTGAAATCATTTACATCTGCAGTTTCATAGTATATAAATCAGAGGAACTCTATTTCAACTTTGAATATAGTACAATATTTTGAATTATCTTTTACATTCATTCAGATATGAGAGGTTCTTTGTAAGAAATTAAAAAGAGGCCATGTCCTTGTGTACTGTACAAACTAAAAACTTGTTTAGAAATAGCGCTCACTCCTTCAAGCTCTCTGCATATCTCTTCCATTTACTTCAGTGGGCGTTCCCTATACAGAGAGCTTAAAGGGCCCCTAGTCTTCCATTTCTGTATATAAAATGTTCCCTGAATTAAGGTGCAACACAAAACTTGCTGCCCAAAGGGATGGTTCAAGTAGTTTTAAGCCACCACTGCACTCTCCTGATTCTGGGTTGGTACAGGGGCTGGAATGGTCTCTGGTGTAACTTAATACAGCTCTTGAGAGCTGTCAATGAGCAGCAGTGCTGCCTAGAATCCCTGCAGTGCTATGTGCTGCTGCTCCACGCTAACACATCCCTATGCTATGGCTTGGAAACAGTCCTCTGAAGACAGCCTGTGGCTGTCTTCCTCAGTTCCTGTGCTGGGGGGATTATCTGGGGTTTTAAGAGCCCTTTATGCTGCTCTGGTCATTTTGTCATTGGTGTAAATGTTAATTTTAATACTTAGATAAAATGATATAGAGAAGGCTATTTCGACTCCCTCTTTTACTAAGTCAGGAAGCATCCCATTTGAAAAAGGCAAAAAAGTTATTATTTTGTTTCAGTCTTCTGAAGGGACAATAAAGTTCCTGCTTCACACAATTTTAGCTACTGGTATGCTTAGTTCTTCCCACTTATTGAAGATGGGTTTTTAAATGCCTCTGGCATTCTTGTCTTATTAGTAAGAGACCATAGCAGGGCATACTCATGGTATTATTTTGACAATGTTTCATTACTTTGCTTCAGATCCATGCTGCAGTAAATGCGGTTTGGTCATTTGTAATTGAAACTATCTCCCTGCAGGTTATGGTTGATAGGAGATGTTGTATGGGGTTTGATTATCTCTTGCTCTATAATGGTGAGCTTTTGTCTTCCTATAGACATGTTGTTAGAAACTGTGGTTGTACCACCTAAAACTACTTTAGGGCATCTACCACTGTGCTCCTTTCTTCAAATAGTGGCACTAGGGTGCAAAGATTAACACAAAGAGTCTTCTTGTTTCACAAGAAGAAAGTAATCAGTTTATCATTTTTTTAACTGTATGCAGGACCTGAACTGAATAAGTTATTTAAAAATGCCAGCAAAATGATCATTTTCAAACTACTGCATTAACCTGGGCAAAACTGTTAATATAGACTTCAGGTTGACAGTTGCTTGCACGGTTGCTGTAACCATGTTGTTCCCAACATATCAGAGAGACAAGGTGAGTGAAGTAATGTATTTTATTGGACCAACCTCTGATGGTGAAATAAACTAATTTTCTAGCTACACTGAGCTCTTCTTCACATCTCAGAAAGGTACTCAGAGTGTCACAGCTAATTACAAGGTGGAACAAATTTTTGAGCAAAAGAGGTCAACACATTTTAAGGCCACTTCACCTTCGGACATAAATTGGTCCAATAAAAGATATTACTTCACCTACCCTGTATCCCTGAAATTTGACAGTATGTATCAATAATCTTAAGGATAAAAAACCCCCTGGAATTAGAGCATTAGAGAGACAGCAAATTCAGAATTAAAGTTTTAAGAAACACAAACATTTTAGAAGTATTTTAATAAGCAGTTAAGGTTACCCAAACAACATTAACCCTGACCTCATGATAATAACATTCTCCCATCTTCCTCTCCTTAGGATATTTGCTAAATTCTCTAGCTTGTGTCTAATTACAGAAAAGGTCAACAAAAATGATTAGGAGTATGGAAAAGCTTCCATAAGAGGAGAAAGTAAAAAGATTAGGGCTGTTCAGCTTGGAAAAAAAGACAACTAAGGGGGAATATGATAGAGGTCTATAAAATGGTGTGGAGAAAGTGAATAAGGAAGTATTACTTACTCCTTCACATAACACAAGATCCAGGGGTCACATAAAGAAATTAATAGGTATCAGATTTAAAACAAACCAAAGGAAGTATTACTTCACAAAGGAGGCCAGAATCAGCACAACTTCTGTATGAGTGAATATGGGATCCTGGTTTGTGGTCACCGATAAAACTAACCACTTAGTATGGATGGTTAAAGTTGTATAAGAGATTCTGATTTTTCTTAGGAGGGCATTGTGGCTCAGAGATATTATCATTTAGGTGTCAACAACATTTCCATACTGTCAAATGTTTTTGTTTCTTTTAAAATTAACCTTAACTCTGAACTGATAGTCTTAACTTGAAAAGCTTCTCCCTAGATTTTCTTCATGGCAGAAATAGTATTAGAAATTACATTAGAACACACAGTGATGATGTTGAAAAAAAAGGTGGTTTAAACCTAAACTCTAGAATACCAATGTTGTAATTTAAAAGAATTTATTAAAACCATATAGAAACTACATATGAATCTGTAATATATTAAGATTAAATGAATATATAGTTGATTCTGTAAGAAGGTAATACATTCTTGTTTATTTGACATGACCATATTTTATTAAATATGCAGAGAAATACTAAGAGATGTGAAAATGTACAGAACGTTCTTTATCCTGGCATTTCTGATGCCATTGTGATGTAATCCCTTGGTCTACAGTAAACCAGTGTGAGAGAACATGTGTCTGCTAATCAGTAGGCATTTAGCACTGCTATTCTGGCTTCTTCACATAGTGGATCCAATTTGCCATCACCTCCTGAAGGAGAAAGATAACACTTACAAAGAATATGCAGAGTAAATAGATTTTCATCTTGTACTCCTCCTCCTTATCATAGCATTCATATATTCCTTTAAGTTCTCCCATTCAAGTACTGGAACCCAACTCAACCCCGCCTCTCGTGTAAGATCTGACAGGATTCCCAAAAAAGTGGTTAAATCTTCAGACCACTGCTAATCCTGATATTGTGGAATTATGGTGGTTTCTGGGTTTTCCCAGGACCCTTTACAAGCAATAACCAGGACTGACCTTGGTTAGCTAAATAATTTGATGACACTGGATTCAGTACTTGGATGGAGAACTTCAAAGAATACAGATATGTTGTAGGCAATGGATGTACACTGCTGTTGATTCAGTAGATGGATACCACTCCTCTCCATAAACCAGTATTTAGTCAGTGAACCAGCATGGAATAAAGTATTGTTGGCAGTGACATCATTCAGATAACAAAACTGAAGTCCTTGCCACATGTAATTGATAGTGATTCTATGACATTTTTGAACTGATAGAGATTATTTTGAGCTGGTTGGAAAATGGAAATTCCTTATGGCAAAAAAATTAATGCTTTTTGGTGGGGAAGAAAGGCCCAAAGTGAGACAAAAAGTCAGACTGCCAGGAAGGCACTTGCCAATTTCATTTTTTCCCTGCAGGCAGAAAGTAAAACTGGCAAGAGCCTTTCAGGTGAGCAACCAGGGAGATGTCATTTTGACAAAACTGGATGGGAAAATTTTCATAGGTAAAATTTCGATTTTGTAAAAAGGACCATTTCTGTTAGAAAATCATTGTGCTGAAAACTCCCAACCAGCTCTAATATTAATTAGTGTTCTGGCCAAACTCCAGTATAGGTTATTAAATGCAGGTATCTAAATTTTACTTGCAGTTTCAGTTGAGACACTTTTCACCTTTTGTCCTAACTTGCTGTGCCCCACACCAAATATGGCGTTAGTCTGAAATGACCCTGTTTATATATAATCGTATCTACATCATGTAACTGTGAGGATAAATTAACTATGTATCATGCTTATATGGCCCTATTACTGTTGATTCTGAGAGCCTCATAATCTTTAATGTAGAGAGACAAGGAGGGTGAAGTTGTATCTTTTATTGGACCATCTTCTGTTGATGAGAGAAACAAGCCTCGAGCTAACACAGAGCTCTTCTTCAGGTCTTTAATGAAGTTCTTCTTCTTCACAATACCCTTGTGAGATAGGGAAGTACTATTTCCTAATTTCACAGATGGGGAACTAACATACAGAGAGACTAAGTGACTTTTGACCCAAGGTCAAACAGTAAGCCTGTGATAGAGCAGAGATATGAATCTGAGTCATCAAGCTCCAAGCTACTGCCCTAACCACTGAGCCATCCTTTTTCTTACTGTGCACTTTAAGATGCCTCACATATAAGGCATTTTAGAACTTCTAAGTATGAATGTTAAAATTGACAGAAATTTGACTATGCCTTAGGAAGTGCTATTATTTCAGAATTAAATAGCTTTTAAAGAGGAGATACAGTGAAGAAACTCCTGTACTTACCAAAGTCCAGGTCATTAATGTTGCACTGGAAAACAGTCTCTCCATTCACTGTGAGTTCTACATTATTCCAATCTGGTATCTCTTCCAGAATAAGTTGGTGACCCTCTGCTTGCAACACAGCTTCAAAAAGAGCAGAAAAACAGCATGTGGTCACTGTCCTTTCCTTGGTTTTCCATGAACTTTTAGTATTTCTAAATTTTGGTATTCCTGAGCACAAGAATCTGATAATAAGGCACAGTGCACGCACAATTCTATCAATTCTAATTTGTAGTTTCACTACTATTACAGTAATGGGCCTGCTTTGATTGAAAAACTCCACTCTTTCTCAGTTATAGTCTTGCATTAAAAAGAAAGGCAAGAAGCTCACTATGCACTTAAATATGCTATTAATTGGCATAACAGCCATGAGGAACACAATTAATTTGTAGGTAATTTCAAAAGAAATCTCCAATAAAACATTAAGAAAGTGCTATTATGCAACTGGAGCAGCAGGCAATCAACCTTTAACTGTACTGTTGACTGGCACATATAATTCATCTTGTTTCTGAAAGAATGCTTAGAGAATTATTTCTGAATATAATTTATTTCTAAGATTTTTTAAAGTAGTTGGAAAATCTGATCAAACACGTCCTGTGTATGTTTTTCCAAAACTCTATTTGAGATCCGTTCTCAACAGACTGATCCATGTTAGCCACCTGCTTTCACAAACGAGGAGGGAACTAGCTTGTTGCAGTACATTGTACAGTGCTGGCGTAAATTCAGTTCTAGCAATTCATAATTAGTGTATTGTGCTGGTTTGGTCCTTTAGGTTGTGTGTGTGTGCCGCAAAATCCTGTAGCAGTGTGTCATTAATTCCTTATCAGAAAACTAAAAGAGTTTGAACTAATATTAAGATTGACCAATGCAAAACAGTTCTTTTCAGCTAAGTGTTCCAATCAATGTTTCTTTCAGAAAAGTACACAGAAGTAACAACTTTTTGCACCTAATTACTATTACAGTTGTTATGACTTTTAAGTATTGGCATGTGTCCACTTCATTGTTTAATCAGTTTAGCATAACTAGAGCCAACTGTGAAAAATATGATTACAGAATTTTAATTTAGCTTCTTGAGAAACTACAGAAAGTGGCTCAGCAAGGAGTCCACTTAATAAGGTAGTGCTTCTTGAGTTTCTAGCAGCCTGACAGTTTGGGAGAGACTTCATTAGATACTTTTGAATGCTTTCTGGAGAGTTTTAATGGTCATCTGTGATAATTAGCTCTGTAAAGTTCATATTTACAAAATATAAACTACTTGCAGTGGATGGTATTCCACTTCTGTTCTGTCCACTCCACCATTTATCTAATGTCCTCTGAATTAATTTCTGAAAGGGAAAGCTCAATGAGGGACATACTCAAACAATTTCATTAGTTTAAGATCTGATTCTGCAAAATCTTTACCCATGTGTGTTTCTTACATTTTTCATTGATTTCAGTGGACATCTTTACATTAGTAAATATAACATACACAAGCAAGTTTGCTGAATCAGACCCCTCGTTATTTTTTTCTTTTAATAAAGATATTGCATTAGAACAAATAGATATACAATTTATTATACGACAACTCATTTTAGGTACATTTCCAGGTGTGGATAGGCAGAGGGGGTTTTTGTGTATAAGCTACTGTAAATGGAAATAAATACAATTAAAGTGGGAAAATATTACTTATTCCCTAATAAATGGAAATTAGACTACAGAAACTCTTCATTTTTGTACATCAGAAAAGAGTTTTGCAGCTATTTTAATATAAATCATTTTAATTACAATTCTTCTCCCATTTGGGATGCTAAAATGAATATATTTTTCCACAGCTATGCATATCACCATTAAACTCTTCTAGCCAGAGACAGCTCTACTCTGCTTCGCTCAGCACTGCACTAAAGGGTTAAAAGTTTCTTTTGCTATCTTTATACTATTTAAACCTCAAGCGTAATATACTGAGCACCTCCAGGCTAGCTCAGTTCCCAATTCAGATATCTCAGCTACTTTCTGAGGGTGAAATCCTGGCTCCACTAAAATCAATGGTTTTGCCATTGACTTCAGTGGAGCCAGAATTTCACCCTTAGCCTCCAGGTATCCTTCTATCTACTTTCTACTAGTAGTTGTGAGTTATCAATGATCTGTTAAAAGGAAGACTAAGATTACTTTGCTGGTTTCCAAGTATTTTATTTCACAGCTATCTTATCATGAATGTATGTAAACTATGAAAATATGTAGGATTTAAATTTATTCCATGCTCAGCAAAGTTTATGGCTTTAATGGATTTTTGCATAACTGGGAAACTAAAAGAAAAAGACTCTTGGAAATAAACAATTTACCAATATCAGTTTACTTTATGAGCTAGAAAGGATTTTAAGTATTCATTCTTACTAAGTCAGATTTAAAGGTCTGCTCTGTTCTCCAACACAGTAGTTCTCAACCAGGGGTACACAGAGGTCTTCCAGCGTGTACAGCAAGTCATCTGGATATTTGCCTAGTTTTACAACAGGCTACATAAAAAGCACTAGCGAAGTCAGTACAAACTAACATTTCATGTAGACAAAATGAGAAAGTAATCTATTTTCCAGTAATAGGATTCTGTGACACTTTTGTATTTTTACGTCTGATTTTGTAAGCAAGTAGCTCTTAATTGAGGTGAAACTTGGGCTACCTAAAACAAATCAGATTCCTGAAACAATTACAGTAATCTGGAAAGGTTGAGGATCACTATCTAGCTTCTGTTAATGGAAGTTGCATGCCTAATTGCATTGATTTCAGCAGAGCTACATGAGCCTTGAACTGGGTCTAATATGTGTATTAGCTGAATTAAGGTATTATATATTTGAGGGCCGGTATAAATGTCAAATACATGTATTTGGTAGATCAACTGATAAATCACTGTATAAAACAAAGGAGAGAATAATTAAAGTTATTCTTGACAGCCAGTTGTCATTAATTACGTAGATGTTATGAGATGTTATAATCTTACTGCGCCATTATTCAACCTTCCCCAAAAAACAAAATTTGGTGATTGGAGTGATAGTTTGTAAACCATTTGCATAGTTTACAGAACTGCAGCAATAAAGCAGAAAGATTTTTTTTCCTGGCATATATAGAAACATAGGCTATCATCAGTGTTCACAATCAGTGAACTTAAAATGTAAATGTTGTTGCTGTATTTTATTAATAGGGATGAAAGTAATATTCACTCTAAACCTGATTTATGTATACCTGTAATTTGCAGGTGTTTGTATTAAAGTGAGTGTCCAAATAACTATAATGGCCATCACCGTTTTCATGTTTAGTAGAGATGATATGGAAGATGTGTATTTAAAATTGAGGAATAGTTACTGAAGCATGATCAAATTAAAATCACAATTATATGTAAACACTGTTTATCTAGTGTTATAAAGAACATGTAAGTTAAATATAACAAAGTTTTGAAAACCCTGAAAAATATTTTTCTAACTTATCTTGTATATTGACAGTCCCTTGTGGATAGACAACTTGGCCCCAATCCTACAACCACTTGTACAGCTTAGTAACTTTATGCATGAATGTAGGTACTGTGTTAAGATTTAGTTAAGAGAGCATGTTTACAGCAGGGGTGATCACCCAGTGGCTCTGGAGCACATGTGACTCTTCAGAAGTAAATATGCTGCTCCTTTTATGGGCATCAACTGCTGGGCTGGAGCTACAGGTGCAAACTTTCCAGTGTGCCGATCAGTGCTCACTGCTCGGCCCCTGGCTCTGCCACAGGCACTACTCTCACTCCACCCCTTCCTACCCCCTCCCCAGAGTCTACGCTCCCGCCGCCCCCCCCCCCCCCCCCCCCCCCCCCCCAACCTCAGCCTCTTGCACCACACAAAGCAGCTGCTAGGGAGGTGTAGAGAGGGAGGGGAAGGTGGTGATTGGCAGGGCTGCTGGCAGGTGAAGGTGCTCAAGGGCAGGAGCTGGTGGTGGGGGGGCTGCTGATTTATTACTGTAGCTCTTTGGCACTGTACATTGGTAAATTCTGGCTCAGGCTGGCTACCCCTGGTTTACAGGCTCAAGGCTGCCCTCAGTTTCTTCTGCTGCTGGTGTGAGACTCTCATCCTTACAGCACTGCCAAAACACTTTTAAAGAAACAGGAAAAGAGGCTGTAAAACCCCAGAAACTGGCCGGGCCTCAGCTCCGCCTAGTACATGAACTTAGTCCAACTTCTTCTTAACTAACTGGATTTCAAGTTGCCGTCCCGCAGGGGATTTCATTTCCGCCTGCTCCCACGCTGGAGAAGTTTCGCTGCAGCGTCTGGTCCCCCGTCCTTATTACCCCATTTCTTCAGGGGCAGTGCGGCCGGTGCCCGGCCACGGGATAGCTGGATACACAGGTTCAGGTCTATCCCGATCTCGGGACTGAGCACTTCAGGGGTGTGCGGCGCCGGAGCGGCTGACGTGCGGGGACGGCCCCGCAGAGGTTTAAATGGGCGCCCGGGGCTGGCACTGCGCCGCTGGCGGCGGGAATGTCCCGCCACGTTTGTACCCGGGGTAAACACCTACAGCAGGCTCCGTGCGAAAGCCGCTGCACGAGGCGTAGGCAGGGGCGAGCTGCGGACCCGCCGCTCGCCCGCCCCACACTGGCCCAGGAGCTGAGGAGACACTCGGGGTGGAAATCACTGTGACACCCGCCGGCCGGACTCGGGTCCCTGCCCACGCACCTTGCAGGCCCTGCAGGCGGAAGGTCCTGTGCGCCAACACCCCACAGCTCCGGTAGGGGCCGAACCGGAGCGTCACCAGCGCGCGGGCGGGCATGGCGGGCCCCAGCGACAGCCCCCGCGCCAGACGGTTGCTAAGGCAGGGAGCTGCGGGTCACGTGAGTGGGGCCGCCGGGCCGGGTGTGGCTCCCGGGCTCTGGCGCCCGCAGCGTGTGTGGAGAACGGCGGGGACCGTCACCTGCTTCAGCGAGGGCGGGCGCTGGCTGCCTCCCCGCTTCTGGCATAGAGCAAGGGCTGGTCGGGCTCGGTCTGCGGGGGACACACACCCCACCCCGGCTGGCTGGCACAGTCTGCGGGCGGGTCCCACGCAAACAATCCCACAGAGACACGGTCTGTGCCTCACACACAGTTACACACAACCTGGCACGGGCTGTGGGTCACTCACGTGCGATCTGAAACCAGCGCTGAGCCTGGCACCGTCTGTAGGACGCCCTCCCTGCTCCCCCGCCCCACTTCACAGTTGGCAACTTTCACCTGGTAAATAAGCACCCGGTTTTCAAAATAAACCAAAAATCAAACTAATCCCATTTCAAAACAAAACCCAAAGAAGCCAATCCCAAAGCACCCCAGCACTGTGTGACTAGATCCCCACTGCATGCGTCTGGGACTGTGGTGGGCCCCTGTGCACCTATGACTATCCCCCCCTTTTCACCGGCTTGCCCCGGCCTCTGCTTGCTGGGAGTACCTCCCAAGCCAATTAAGCCAAAACCAAGCTCAACTGTTGTGTTTTGTTTTGGTTTTTTTGTGGGGTTGGCATGTCTGACCAGTTGCACTTTCACTGTGTCATTTGCAGTCATTTCCCCCTTTATAACAAATAAACATGAATGTTTATGTTAATAACCACATGGAAGCAGGCTCTGAAAATACAGTTACTAAATAAATGAAACGGGCACCTGTGTGAAGCACTGAAGTTGTGATGGCATAGGCTAAAATGTTGTTTCAGAAACACACTTTTCTCATTTTTATTATGGTAGAATAGAGTATAAGGGCGAACCAGGAATGGACCCAGTATGCTAGGCACTGGACAAACACAGAGCAAACCTTGTTATCTCCCACCTGGTTCTTGCCTACCTATTTATACCCGCCCCTGGATTCTTCCTCTGCATGCATCCGATGAAGTGGGTATTAGCCCACGAAAGCTTATGCTCTAAAAAAATTTTAGTTAGTCTTTAAGGTGCCACAGGACTCTTTGTCACAGAGCAGTAGGCAGTCTTCATTACTGAATAATGTCATGTTGACTATAATGGTTATTTTGTTTTGACACTTTATTTAAGGAAAGAAAAATCTGGGATAGCAGTTGAATTCTCTGCCAAAAACTTCCTGGACAGGAAAATAAGGGCTTCCAATGGAAATACTTTCTCAACCATAACTCAAATATTTTAGGTATTTTAAACTGGTATTGTTGGAATATAGGAGCAGGATTGAAACCTATAAACCAAAGAGTACCATGTAGTGGTTAGAATGTGCACTTCCAAGTTTCTGTTTTTGACTCTTCTACTTATATAGGGAGGTGACCTTGGGCAAGTCACTTAGTTTGACTGACTTAGGTCTCTTCATTCCATACAGAACATAGGGCCTTCATTGCCTTCCATCTTTGACAGACTCTTGATGCAATCACAGATTCTTCCCATGTCAATTTGATAGCTTTCAGTTCTGCTTCAGTTGTGCTTTTCCATGTCATCCTTGGTCTACCTCATCGCCTCTTGCCCTAGAGATTCCAGTCCAATGTGTGTGTTATGTTAAGCAGGTCTTTCCTCTATATATGTCCTAGCTATTTCCATTTTTGTTCTGTAATTTCCTGTCTCAATTCTTCATTTGTGACTTTTTTTGGCCATCTAATATTGAAAATTTATGTAAGGCAGTTGTTTATGGAAACTTGGAGCTTAGATAATAAGGTCTTAATAAGTCTCCAAGTTTCAGTGTTGTATAGTAAGACCAGCTCTCAAATGATATTAAACATTCAAAGTTTCATTTGGAGAGTAAGAATCTGTTTCTCCAGATCCACTTTCAAGTTATGAAGGCATGTCTGGCTTTCACTGTTCTAGCTTTAATATTTTCATGTATGAATAGATCAAATAGTAACCCTATGTATCATCACAGAATTGCAAAACGAATAGCAGTCGCCACTTAACATGAATTTTATAGATTTCCAAAAGCCTTTGGTACAGTGGAAAGAACAGATTTATGGAAGCCACTATGGAATCCATCAGAAACTGGTAAACATCATTCAGCGCTTCTTTGAAAACATGACATGTCAAGTAATACATAACAGTTAACTGACTAAGCCATCGGAGGTTATACTGTCGTCAGACGAGGATATTTTATGTAATCTATGATCTTTTTAATGGTAGTAATTAGGTAATGAGAGAGTCCATAGAACGGTTTAGACATAAAAAATCCTGCATATTGGCAGGGAGTTAAACTAGATCAGAGATGGGCAAGCAAGGTCCGTGGACCACATCCAGCCTGCTGGAGTGTCCTGCCTGGCCCGTGAGCTCCCAGCCAGGGAGGCTACCCCTGATCCTGGCTGTCCCTCCTCCCCTGCAACCACGCCACCGCATGGGCAGTGCTCTGGGCGGTGGGGCTGCCAGACATGCTGCTCTGAGCGGCATGGTAAGGGGGCCGGGGCCAGGGGGTTGGATAAGGGGCAGGAGGTCCCGGGAGCCAGTTAGGGGACATGGAGCAGGGGGTGGTTGGCTAGGGTGGAGTTTAGTGGGAGGAGTGGCCAGGGAATGGGTATTGGGGGGGCGTGTTGGATAAGAGTGGGAGTCCCGGGGGGCCTGTCAGAGGGTGGAGGGACAGGGAGCAGGGGCGGTTGGATGGGGGTGGGGTCCTGGGGGGGCAGTTATGGTCGGGGGGGTCTCAGGAGGGGCAGTCAGGAGACAAGGAGTGACGGGGTGGATGGGTGGGGGGTTCTGAGGGGGGCAGTCAGGGAGTGGGAAGTGGGAGGGGGTCAGATAGGGGGTGGGGGCTTGGGCCAGGCTGTTTGGGGAGGCACAGCCTTCCCTACCCAGCCCTCCATACAGTTTTACAACACTGATGTGGCCCTCGAGCTAAAAAGTTTGCCCACCCCGGATTAGATGAGCCTTGCAATCCCTTTTAACCTTATGATTCTTTGAACAACCAAGGGGCATACAATGAACTTTTACACAGAAGTTAGAAGACCTTTGTCACAGAGAGGCAGGGCTGTCCCTAGACATTTTGGTGCCATATGCAGCCCCCCGATAGGGGGGTGGCCCCAGGCCTCCATGGTTGGGGGGTGGTAGAGATGGCTCCAGGCCTTCGTGCGGGGAAGGAGCAGGCTTGGGAGGCAGGGGAGAAGCCGAACCCAGCACAAGTCAGTGGAGTGGAGTGGGTTGGGGCCAGGTTGCTCCACTTCATGCTGCCTGGTGAGTGCAGGGTGGGCCTGACCCCACACTCACAGGGCAGCAGGAAGCGGAGTGACCTGGCCCCAGCCCCCAGCTCCTGGACTTTCGGGGTGGGGAAGCCGCCCCCCAGCACTCACTGGCGGCATGGCTGGGAGCTGATGGCACAGCGTAGAGCAGGCTGGATCTGGGTTGCTGCACTTACCGCCGTCCAGTGAGTGCAGGGTGCCCGACCCCTGTTGCAGTCCTCAGGGGAAGGGGTGGAAGGGGGGCAGGGCTGGGGCAGATCAGGGGCGGGAAGAGGTGGGGTGAGGGCAGATGTGGGGCAGGGGCTTTGAGGAAGTGGGGGTTGGGGCAGAGCAGGGGTGGAAAGAGGCAGAGCAGGGGCAGGGTCATGGAGAGGAGGCGGAGCAGGGACTGAAGTAGCACGTGGCTGCATAGGGCACCAGGAATTTGGTGCCCCAAATTTCCTGGGGCCCTGCATAGCTGTATACTTTGCATATGGGTAGGGACGGCCCTGCAGACAGAGGTGTGGGTGGCCAGGTCAAGTAGTCGGCATTAGAGGCAGAGACCAGAAACAGTACTAAGGATCAGAGAAGCAGTCAGGAATCAAGAGTCAGAGCCAAGGGTCAGATCTGTGTGAGGAACAGAGCAGAACAGGAATACGGCATGTATAGGAGCACTCGCAGTGGCAGGCATAAGCGTTGAGCAACCACTGGCCTGATGCTGCTTCTGGGCTTAAAAGCAGGCCTGGTGATGCCTCTCAGCCAGTCAGGGAGTCTGGTCAATCAGGGTGTTTAGGTGGTCTCAGGCTTGGCTGCAAGCCCTGAGTCTTGACAGCCTTGACTTTGCAAATTACATCAATTTGGTATCCCATATCCATAGAGACATGCAAGCCAAAACAAATGTTTTCCAGGCCTGTGCACAATTAGTAAGGTTGAAAATCAACACCGAGAAAACTAGAACCAGGAAATAAACACACAAGAAACACTAATAACGCTTTCTGGGACTAACATAGAAGAGGTCTGATATCTCACATACCTTGGCAGCATTGAAAGTACATCAGAGGGAACAGATGAAGACATCGTAGCATATAATTTGAATGTCTTTGCTTAAGTAAGAAATGAGACTGAAATAACTGCTGTCTATATGATTTAAATAAACTCAATCAGGTGTTTTCTTGCAATACTTTTTATTGGACACAGATTTTTACCTTTTAAATATTCTGAGTTTATAGTACCAATATACAGTTTACTTCAATTATACATCTCTCTAGATACAGATATGTGTTTCCTCAAAGCATAAAACTTAGAACAGAAACAAAATTAAGATGCTATAAATACACATTTATATTTGCCATAAATCTATACTATGTTATAAAAATAAAAATGTCACTAAAATATTAATTTTGTATTCTTGTAATTCACATATCATAAAAGGTTCAAATACATTGTTATAGCCATTTCCTGCTGAACTTACATGCATTGTGTCACTGAGACTACTCACAGGGGTAATGCCAGCAGTATTTTATCACTTAACATGCATCACCATTAAGATTTCTCCCACTTCTGTTCATTGTGAATTTTAATATCCACGAAAATCCTCTTTTTAAAGTGAGATATCAGTCCATAAATATCTTTGAGCACAGTCCAACATCGGGTGAGTGGGTGAGTGAAATAGGCTTGGGAAGATTAGCTTTTTGTCAGTAAATATCCATAAACATTGATTTCAGTGTACACATACAAACTGATGAAAAAAAATATTGCCATTGATGATCAGAATCAAAATTTACATATAGACAAAGGAAAAAAACTGTTGCTGAGAACTTGTTAAGTTTGATTTATGGATATTTACTTTGTATATGTTGACATTTGATGCTGACAGTTTGTTTTTTAATAGTTATATAGCTTTAACTTTTTGAATCTGTGTCTACTGTCATTAAATAATTGTCTGCCCTCCCATTTTACTGCAACTCTGAACATTTAAATAGATAAAAATTAAGTGCTTAGAACCCATAATTTTGTGCAACTGTGAAAATTTAAATAAAAACTGGAATAAATAAAAACTGGAATAAAATAAGCAGATATCAGTCAAAATTATTTAAAAAATAATTTTGCTAACCCTATATATAGTACATGTTTGTAGGTATTTCATGAAACCTTACCATCCTAAACCATTTTGCAGTTTACAGGTGGATTTCACATGTCATCAACATGTTTATAATAAATCATTGCTGCTTGCTATAGTAATGTAATTATATTGAATTCATCCTGCCAAACATCATTCTCAAAACACCTAGTATGAGTGATCTATTCACAGCTTTGTAGCTGAGTAATATGTAATAGTTTTCAGTTAGTTTTGCATAGATGCATATGTTGAGATTAAGTGTTTTTAAAGCTGCGGAACAAAATTTTATTCTCTTGGTCTAAAACAACTAATTTAAAATACATTAACTAAAACTAACCACTTCCTGAAAGCCACAAAATATTCCACTGCAACACAGTTTAATAGAACATGGTGATATGCGATTTAGTTAACCGAGAGGCTGGACAGTAACTGAGAAATTGAGAACACTTTCTGGCATCATAGTTGCTATGAAGTTTTATCCAACTTGCATACATTAAGTACAAACTGTAAAATTCAGCCACATTTGGACTGACTCTCCATTTCTTGTGCACAGAGACCCTGATTCAGTAAGGTCCTTCAGTAGATGATTAACTCTAAGCATATGAATAGTTAATATTAAGTATGTGCTTAAATGCTCTGCTACATCATCCACAGTGGCATTTAAGGGTTTAGTGATGTGAAAAGCAGATGAATAGGAAAAACAGGTCAATATATTAAAGCCTGGAATCGTTAAGTAATTGGCGGTAATCAGCAATCAGTAAATATTGGTGGTTGTTGATATCTTATTCAAATGAAAGGATGATGACAAAACCTTCCATTGTTAATCAATTTGCAGCGAGGAAAATAAAACCATCTGAAGATGAGTGATGCATTCTTTTGTGGTCATTTTTTTCTGCTTGTCAATTAATAGTAAATTAATATTATAAAATACTATGTTTTTTTTATCCAATCTGAATTTCAATGCATACGGTTGTTTGCTGAGTACATAATAATTAGTCTGAGCTATTTTATGGGATTTGCTTGTGCCAAAAAAGTATGCAAGCAATACTTTAAAATACACATTGAAATCTGTCAAAATGTAAAATATTTTTTCCAATCTTAAATATATCAAATCAGAAAAAATCATAACCACATTTTCTATAAATTAGCAAACTTGGAACTTGGTCATAGTTTCAAAAAGCTCAGACACAATTCTGTGATCAAAAAAATCAAGATATTTTAGTGTCAAGTTTGTATTAAAAGTGCAGACTGCCTTCATAGTGACATAGAATAAAGCAAGATTATACTGGGAATGTTGCAAGGTAATTCTCATAGCAACAGTATGAAAACAAATTTTGAAGTCACATTTTAAACAGCAAATTAAAAAAAATAAAAATGGTTAATTGCTAGACAACATACCCGCTACACAGTTAATGTAATTTTTTGTTATATTAATTTTGGAGCAAAATCATGCAGTAGCTTTAATACTTTAAAAATAGACTCCCTTTTTACTATTGACTGAAGGCAGTTCTGTGCTGTAATGAAAGTGCTTTTATTTTAAAAGCAGCAAACCCGCATTAAAATATAGGACCACATCCTCAGCCAGTGTAAAATTAATGTAGCTGATTTACACAAGTTGAGGAATAGGCCTACAGTGCTTAAATGTAACAGAGCCCTGTATAGCCCTGATCCAGCAGACTATCTCAGCATGTACTTGGATAGTCCCAATAAAGTTAATGAGACTGCTCATGTTTAAAGCTAAGCATGTCTTTACTGAGTTGGTTCCTAAACTTCCTTAAATAAACTATAATTATCCTTACAGCTATCCAGTCAGTTTGGTGTACTGGATCATATCTTGTCCCATGCTCTTAGGGCTATGAATGATGAGGACAGACATTCAGTTCAATGTTAGGAGGAAGCACAGACCTCTACTCCCTCCTGTCCAACTAAACAACCCTGGCTAAACTCCTCAGAGTGACCCTTCTGGCTAACTATGGGTCTCTTCCTGCTCCTAATTCAATTAATAAGAGTATTTCTATTGATTACCATGAGAGTTGGATAGGAATCAGGATTGAAAATCTCTAGACTGAACTAGCTGTGTCTTTCAGTCAGGGAGAAAGTCACTGAAACAGAGGTGAGGAGTAGAAAGGGGATGCCTCAGGTTCCCCCACTCCCAAAATAAATTGTTCCAAAAGTTGTACCGGTGGTATATTGTTCTTACCATTTAGTTAACTATATTAAATAACATTGAAGCAAATGGCTTATTTAAAGAGACATGCTCAATGCAAGACTAAAATGCTCTATCTACTGTGTATGAATCACTACTGTCTGTATCTTAAAAACAAAAACAAAACAAACGGGATGATCAGAGGTTAGAATGAGTGACAGATATTCTTAAAAATGGATCATGTCTGCAGCTTCTATAGTGGGGACTTTTGTATCTTTCAGAGCACATTTGAATGCCTGCCTCTCTACTCCAGGTATCTGTAACTCTACTGTTAGTCGTGTGACTGAAATTCATTCCTCTGGAGCGAGCTGACAAAAGGATTTAAGTGGGACAAGTACATAGGCCTTGTCGTGGGCCTCTGTAAAGGGATGTATTTCACCCAGTAAGAGGAGGAAATAAATACGTGAATGAATTTAGGGCAAAATTCTCCTACTTCACTTGACTCTGATGTACTGCTATGCATGCAGAACTCCTCTGATGCAAAGACCCCATGTAGATTATTCTTGGTTTTACTATGAATAGATGTGTGCTTGGGGCTAGTCAAGATCAGAATAAAGATGGATATTAAAACTACTTTTGCATACTGATAAGAGTGGTGGTACAGTATAGTTCCATATTATTGCCATCTTCTGTTCAACTAAGCAGACTAATCGTTATTGCTGATTCTAGAGCAAAAATGATAATCATTCCCAAAACAAGCTGCATTTTTGTTCTACAATAAAATGTTTCTCATTATACTTTGCCTTTGAACAGTTGTATCATATTTCTTCATAAGGATCTGCAGAATGGGGGAAATGAAGGGGCACAAGAAAATAAGCCACACAGACAGTTAGAGCTTGCGTCCATTTTGAGATTTTGCAGCTGTTTCTTGTTTAGCCAGTGATTTTGTCGTAGAAGAGTTGCATTTGCTGCACAGATCTCTCATTTCCATGAGACTTTCTTCCACAGCTTTAGCAAACATGACCGAGGAGGTCTCTTTACATTCTTTAAAGCTTGAGATGCAGAATAATATGTGCTCTGGCTGTGGGTTGTAACATGCACCATAACCATTGGGGACCACAGGCCCATAACAGCAGAACATTTCCATGGTGGTTGGAACCTGTCGATGGGGAAAGGGAAAGAGTGATTTCAAGTTTAAGCAGTGCCTCTGAAATAATCGAGTCAACATTGGAGAATTATTTTTTTAAAAGCCCCAAACATTTTAAACATAGAAGCTCCCCTTACCAAATATGGTTGCCTTAACAGGAAGTCTGGAGCACAGAGCTGGGCATCAAAATCAGCACTTTAGCAGATAAAACAGCTATGTATGGCCCTAAATCAGGGGTGGCCAACCTGAGCCTGAGGAGGAGCCAGAATTTACTAATATACATTGCCAAAGAGCCACAGTAATATGCCAGCAGCCACGCATCAGTTCCAGCCCCCAGCGCCTCCTGCCCACTAGCAGCCCTGTCGATCAATGCCTCCTGCCTGCCACAATCAGCTGTTTCGCATGTGCAGAAGGCTTGGGGGTGGGAGGGAGAAGGGAGGGCATGGCCATCTTAGGGGAAGGGATGGAATGGGGGCAGAGCAGGGAGTTGAGCAGTTAGCATATTGGAAAGGTAGCATCTGTAGCTCCAGTCCTGGAGTCAGCGTCTATGTGAGGAGCCGCATATTAACCTCTGAAGAGCTGCATGCAACTCTGAAGCCAGAGGTTGGCCACCTCTGCTCTAAACACTGATCTCAGTGTCCAAATGCAGATTTTGGCTGTTCTATTCAGTTGCTTATATTTGGAAACTAGGCTCATTGTCTGAGACTGAAATGCATCTATTTCACTTATTCTATCATTTTAAATAGACCTTTAATGGCTATTAGCTTTTCATACTGATTTCTACAGAATAACTACCAATAATTTCTACAGAATACATATTAACAATCATACTACCTAAAATTTCCCTAAGATTTCACTCAGCTTATCTCAAAGTTAATTTAAACTTGTAATGTGCAAAGTTTAATTAGTTATAGAATGTAATACTTTCGCAGCTCTTCACCTTTATATAAACAGGTGGCCAGGAAAAAAAACAGTATGTTTTTAATTCATTCAGCTATTAGTTGAAACAATTTTTGTCACAATTCAAATTTAATTGTGACATAATGCTGGATAAAACACTTCCTACTGAAGGAAATTTAAGATTTGTTTTAAATCTATATGTTTCAGACTTTGTGTACATGAGCCTTCAAAAGTGACATTTGGCTTTTTAATGGCATAGAACAAGCCATTAGTCCTGCTAATAGAGTCATAGAATTGTCAGATAAATTTGCGGTGCAACAGCCGAAGGCCATAAAGCTATTCAGAAGCACATTTTTGCTCATGGATGGTTTCTTGGAGAATTTATGTAGTGGTATTCTGGCTACATTCACTCATGTCTGAAAGCCCACAAACATTATGACAAGATCAAATTACTTATCAAGGTTTTTATGCTTCAGCACAATATTATCCATCCTTTTTATTGCACACTCCTAGTCCTATATAGTTGAGGTAGAGTTTCAGTAAATGAATTACTATGTAGATTTCTTTTTTCACTAAAGCTGCTACTGTATGTAGAGAAACACTTAATGTGTAAGTTTTGAGGAGCCTGGTATTATTGTTCAAAATGTTGAATCTAGGAAATATTGGTGTGGCTAATCATCTTGTTACCAGCACATACCATCTGTAAATGTAAAAGTTCATTTGCACATCAGGAATTGTGACAATTTTTGTGACAAAAAACTGACAATTTTTGTGAATATCCAAAGGATGAATAAGCCTACAGTTAGGATATTTACACTCTACATTCCCTAATTTGTTCATGTTGTTATTCCCTGTAAAGGTTGGACAGGCAGAGCCAGTTATGGTCTTAGGCCTCTGCCAGCTATGAGGTTTGCCTTTGGGCTCTACACATATCCAATCAGTCACAGGATCTGAATAGCACACCCTCATTTCTAGTTGTTGTCTTGCCCAGTTTTCATCTCATCTTCTGATTAAAGCTCTTGAATGTGTTTCTCAGCTGCTGCCTTCCTCCTAATTTACAGATCAGTAGAATTTCCTATCTGGTCTATTCCAGAGACTGTAGGCTAAAGCCTTGCAACCAGGAATACGCGTAGTGCGTCACAGTCATGTAACAGCCAGTCAGTCTTGTTCTAAGTGTGAAGAGGTGGGGGTATTCACAGATGACGAAAGGCCTTGTACCTTTTAGTAACATGCATAGGTCTTTGCAAAACCTACGCTAGCACTAGCCCAAGGGTGGGCAAACTTTTTGGCTCAAGAGCCACATTGGGGTTGCAAAATTGTATGGAGGGCCAGGTAGAGAAGGCTGTGCCTCCCCAAACAGCCTGGCCCCAACTCCTATCTGACCCCCTCCCACTTCCCGCCCCCTGACTGCCCCCTCAGAATCCCTGACCCATCCAATCCCCCCGCTCCTTGTCCCCTGACTGCCCCCTCAAGAAACATCCCCTGACCCTGCTCCTAACAACCGTCCTTGGACCCCACCCCCATCTAAGCCCCCCTGCTCCTTGTCCTCTGACCACCCCTCCCGAATCCCCCCCAGAACCCCACCTCCTACTCAATCTCCCCCCCACACACACACAGCTCCCTCTCCTGAAGTGGAAGGGACAGAAGCACAAGGCTCTCACACAAGTTTTGTTGTTTATTTTGTGTTCAAGGCTAGGCTTCGCAAAGTTTGTCAGTCACTTGGGGTACAGCTTTGGGATAGAGAAGAGAAGTTATGACTTCAACCAATTTTTGTTATGTGCATTTTGACTATAGCAAAATACTGTGGAATGAAAATCAGGAATTTTGCATGGTTGTTAGTGTGACTGTCACAATATTTCACAGCCACGATTCTCATTGTGAGCTACAGAATCAACTGATTAGGAATGAATTAGTTCTGTAACAGGGAATCTTGCTACAACCAGACCCATAAATTTAAAACACTCACCTGGCTGGTTGAGAGGATAAATCGACTGCTTGTCAAATATGTTTCATCTGTAAATATCTCTGGCAGTTCCTTGAAGTGCTCCCGTGCTGTCTCTCTGAGCCCTAGCAAGTGATTGTCTATTGCCATCCCAGTAATGGCCTAGCAAAATATAATAGAAAACAGGCGGTTTTACTGACAGTATGCAGAACTACAGAACTCCCAACTGTTGCTGTCATTTCCCTTGGTTAGACTTGCGGGACTTTCTGTGGAATAATGCACTAAATGTATTTTAAAATTTCTCAGAGTATATATATTATGGATAATCAATAATAAGAGTTCATAAGGTACTTTTAAGTGCTATGTGAGAGCCTGATCCTGAAAAGTGTTGAGCACCTACAACTCCTGCTGAGGTTATCTGGGGTTATGGATGCTCATTATCTCTGAAAATCAGGTCCTGTAAGTATTATGGGTGGAATTTTTAAAAGAGACGAAGGAAGTTAGACATCCAATTTCCAGTGAAACTCCTTTAGGCACTTGTGAAAATCTTACTTCACAGTACTTGTACTGGTTTCAAGGAAATTTTTCTTAGGAAGCTCCAAAACCTCTCCAAACGGTAGTAGATTATTCTCAGAAATTTTACTGCTTGTGGATCTGGGTCCTGCCGAATAAGGGGCTTAGGGTCCAACAGCATTTATATCCACAGGGTTATCTAGGGTTCCCAGTCACTTAAGAAGAATTGGGCCAGGTGGTGGGGATGCCCTCTGCTCCTTAGTGTTTGAAGTTGCCACTGACTTAACTTTCAAAGTCCTATCCCACCATTCATTGGCCTGGGCTGAACTTCTGATTGCTCTAAAGTCTTTATCAGGAATGTGGAAGAGACAACCCTTAGACACCATAACCACTTACTTGTTCCAATCTTCCTGTGCTTAGGAGACTAGAATTGAATTAACTGAGAATTAAACATTATTTTAAAATATCTTGGGCACAGCAGCCTAGGTTTTGGCTGTTCTGAAGTCACTTCAGATGAAATGATACAGTTAAATCTAACTTTTTCCTTCAGTTTATTCACCACAACTGCCAACCATGGATGCTGTTAAAAACTCTTTTGGTACATATTCAAGTTCCTGGTGAATGAATTGGTGAATGTGTAGACTTTATCTGGGACAGAAAGCTAGAGTTCATCGCTGATTAAATCATTTGGGAAGAGCAGATCATTTAGATGTAGGACAAGGAAGTTCAAACAGCAATTATAGTAGAACTAATAGCTAAAAGGGCACAGAACCCTCAAGGATAGGGAAGATAAGATGCTATAAAAGGGAGGGAGAAGAGTAAGAAGGCAGCAGTTTTTTCTCTTAAGGAAAGAATTGTCCCAATGTCTAATATGAATGATACAAGGGGCAGGGAGTAACTAACCTTGTCTGGCTCATGAAGGAGAACACACCCTTTGGTCAATGGTCTGTATGCCCATCAGCACACATGGTTCAGAAACACTGGAGAAAGGATTGTGCAACATAACAGTGGTTACCTTGGTTTTTCCTCTCGAGGGAAATTGACTTGATGATCAAAGGACATATTTTGCTATCACACAAGATTTATAAGGCTCTTAGCAATGGCATTTTTGCAACATAGATCAATGCCATGTCTGAAGAGAGACCGAGACAGGCTAACGAAATAAACTGTGAGTCAACACATAGGAAAAAATTGTGCTAAATTGAATTTTAGGGCTCCAAGTTTAAGATAGCAATGTTGCTGGTGAGCCCTAACAAGGGAAAATAAAATCACACTAAACTGCTGTTTGTGTTATGAGGTGGATGTTTTATTTTCTTCAGGGCTGGTATGTTTCAGTCTGTAACATATACCATTTAGTCAGATTGTGTGAATCTTCACTTGCATTTTCCCATAGTTTTAAGGCACATCAGTTAAATTATGTTGTTATGAGAACAAGGGAATGCCCAATGATCAAAAGTGGGTGGAGTACTTTTATATCTAAAATTGAATTTCATTGTCTTTTCAAGTGCATGCTAATATTAAGCTGTCCTCAAAAAAAGCAGGAAAGGGGGAGCTAATGAAATATTAAGGTTGAGATTTTAAATTCCTTATAAGTTAGAAAAGCCAGAATTAAAGTTCCCAAAGCAATTTTAGCTCAGCCCCATGAGTTGCACAAAGGTCTACTGTTTGTAACATTTCATTACACTGAAAATGAACTACTGCATATTTTTGTTAATTTTAGGGAAAGGAGGCACTCTTAGGCCATGGTTACACTGGCACTTTATAGCGCTATAAAGCCCCCACGAGCGCTATAACCTCCTCCCCGTCCACACTGGCAAGGCACGTAGAGCGCTATAACTGCTGAGTTATAGCGCTATTATTAATCCACCTCCGCATGGGGAATAAGGGCTGTAGCGCAGCTGCTGTAGCGCTACAGCAAGGATGTGGACACCCACTGCGCTACAAGTAATCTCTGGAGATGCCTAGAGCCATTTAAGGCAATTGACGTCTCTTCCCTTTGTTTTGAACTCGGCTGGAGGAATGCGGAAGTACCTCTTTAGAGTTTCTTTCTTAACTCGGCAGATAAGCAATGCAAATGTTTAAGGAGGGAGCCTGTGTGAAAACAAACCCCTCTGTGAACGGAGGCTCACTGACAGGCTTTCAGAAAAATGGAAAAACCACTGTCTCTCTCCCTCCGCATACACACAACGCGTCCCCCCTCACCCCCCTCGTTTAAAAAGCACGTTGCACCCAGCTGAATGCTGGGATACCTGCCCTAATGCGCTGCTCTTAATGCCGCATTAAGTGCCCCAAATGTGGCCATGCTATACCGCAGGAGCATCTGAGTGTGGACATACAATAGCGCTATACATATTCCTGTATAAGGGGACCGCTATAACCTATAGCGCTATAATCTTGTAAGTGTAACCATACCCTTAGTTGTGTTAAGGGAATGCCTAGAGATCTCACTGAGATTTGGGCCCTTTTGTGCTAGGGACTGTACATACTCACAGAGAGAAACAATCCCTGTCCTGAAGAACTTAAAATCTACATAACAAGGACAGACCCAGAAAGTGAGAAAAGAATTGTTAATATCCCCTCTTTAGAGATAGAGGACTAAGGATCAGAAAAGAAAAAAAATCTGTGGCAGAACCAGGATCTGATCCTCCAGTGTCCCAGTGCTGTGCCTTCATCACAAACCGTCATTCCTCATCCCTTTCTTCATTCCACAATCCGAAAATGCCTCCTTTTACATATCTTCCCCCTCACACTCTGCACATGTCTTGGGATAAGGACTAGTGGAGAGTGCTTACTTGTCTATTACTACTATTTAAGTAGCAATCAGCAATGATTATGCCCAGCATCTTACAGAGAATTTGTTAGGCATCGGACTGAGGCAAAAGTAAAGGTGGCAAATTCTACAGCAAAACTGGTTATTAACAATTATTAACATCATGAGTGACTTGAGTAAGTTATTACTATTGTAAGTCAGCACTTTGTCTTGACGCAGCAGGTTGTGAAGTGTTACCAAGACTGAGCTGCTTCACTTTTAATCAACAGAAAATGGATTGTTTTACTACTAAAGTGATTTCTTCACCGGGGGATCCCCTTGTTTTATTGTAGAGCACATTCAGTAGTCTTTTAAAGGGAGTATCATACAATCATTCATTTGCTGTTAATAACCATGCAAGCTGTAGGTCAATGTTTGGAATACATTTCACTCTAAGGACCAGATTCTCAGCTGGAGTATATGAATGCAGCTCCATTTATATCAATAGAGCTGTGCTCGTTTACCTCAGTGGAAGACTGGTCTCTAAAGGCATAGCTACTTCCCCTGATGGTTAATATAAAAATACGTCAGTAGCCAGTTTTAGAAAAGTAACCCCTGGTATAGTAGAGACCTTCTTGAACACAAGCGTAGGATCTAAATCCCTGTAAACTCTGGGAGGGATGTGAATTTTGCAGTTCCAGTTCCATCTGCATGTGTGTGTAGGTGAGAGAGCTACAGAAAGGCTTTGCTGATTGCTTTTATACATGCTTGCTTCTGTTCCCTATGAGATCCTTTTAACGTTCACTCACCACATTATCTTAGGAGCTGGCTGGGGGTGTGATTCATAGGGGCTTGGCTATACTTTCAGGTTAGAGCTGCCTAGTGTGCTCTAACTCACTCCCCGTCTATACTGGCAAGGCACGTAGAGCGCTCTGACTCCGTGGCTAGAGCGCTCCTGATACTCCACTCAGCAAGAGGAATAATGTCTGATGCGTCTTGGCTGAGATGCCCCAGCATCAGTGTGAATGAGGTGTTGCATTACTGTGCTCTGATTGACCTCCGGAAACATCCCATAATCCCCTTAAGTCAAGTGGTCACTCTTGTCACTGTTTTGGAATCGTCTGTAGGAATGCGGATATGCCCTTCCAAAGCTCCATTTATGACAGCCGGCATGCTTATCTGTTCCGAGACAAAGCAAACATTACTGAGGAATGCTGCTTGCTTTCAGTGAATGAGAGAGAGATGGGGGACGGAGGAGGGCCTGAACTTACAAGACAGCATGCTGACACACTCTCAGCACCCCAAAAACCTAGGGCTTAGCTTCACTTGCAGCTGTAGAGCGCTTTAGGTTAAACCAGCCTTCGGAAAGCGCAGTAGGGAAAGTGCTGCAGTCTGTCCACACTGTCAGCTGCAAGTGCTCTGGCGTGGCCACATTTGCGGCACTTGCAGTGGCACTGGGAGTGGTGCATTATGGGAAGCTATCCCAGCATTCAAGCGGCTGCAACATACTTTTCAAATGAGGGTGGTGGGGTGGAGTTTGTTGTGTGTATGTTGGTGGGGAGAGAGTGGGTTTTTGGAGTTCTGAGAGTGTGTGTCAGCATGCTATCTTGTATGTTCAGTCCCCCGTAGCCCTGCTGCCTCTCTCTCATGCACTCAGTAAATGTTTGCTTTGCTTGCTTTGCCCAGTTGCAGATAAGCTGCCACTGTCTGAAATGGAGCTCTGAAAAAGCACTTCCATGTTCCTCCAGCCGAGTTCAGAACGAAGGGAAGAGAGGCCACTTGACTTAAGGAGATTAGGAGGTGTTTCCAGAGGTCACTCAGAGTGCAATATCATTACTACCTCTTTACACTGGAGCTCCAGCGTCTCACTCAATCCGCAACATCTGTCAATTCTCTTGCAAGGTGGAGTACCAGGAGCGCTCCAGCCAGGAAGTCAGAGTGCTCTACGTGCCTTGCCAGTGTGGACTGGTAGTAAGTAGAGCACTCTGGGAGGCTTTATTGCGGTAAAAAGTGTCAGCATAGCCAAGCCCTTACTTTCTCTTCCCCCCACGTACACACAACACACTGTCTGTCACACTCCACCCCACTCCCTGCATTTGAAAAGCACATTGCAGCCACTTGAACGTCCATAATGCACTGATCTCAATGTAGCTTGAAGTGCCACACACCAGTGCACTTGCAGCTGTCAGTGTGGACTGCAGCACTTTCCCTACTGCTCTCTATGAAGGCTGGTTTAACTCAATGGGTGGCTAGCCCTTGCTGCTGCTGCCCGTCTAAGTGCAGCTTCATTACTATTTTTAGCTCGCTAGCTCTGAGAGCTACTGCAAGAATGTCTGTGTGACCTGGGAATCACACCTCTAGCTCAAGTTTAGATGTAGCTCAGTGTGCCCCATTTTCTCTGCCCTTGCCCCCGCTCCTGCCTTTCCCCAGTTGTCAGCATGGTTAATGTTTACTGATGATCAAAAAGAGAAGTTAACAAAAGCACATTACATATTGCTATCACTTGGTTTCCAATGGTCTAAGATTTAAAAGTAAACACACCTTTTCATGGAGTTTTTGGACACTAGAATAAATACTGTGCTGAATAAAAGAAATATGGGTGGGTGTCTCATTGTGCTCCTGCATTTGCCTGCCTGTCTGTATCTACCTATTGCATCTTGTGGTGTACTTATATTGTAAACTCTTCAGGGCACAGAATGTCTTTTTGTTCTGTGTGTGTACACTGCCTAGCACAATAGGGTCCAGGACTGGGGCTCCTAGATGCTACTGCAATACAAATAATTAATAATAATATTAATAATTAATAAGTATCACACAAATGCCCATGTCCGTGTGGAGAGGTCAACTACACAAGGCCATCTTCTGTGACAACACTATATAAGAACTATCATATTTAGAAAGGTTATGTCCAAGAGTGTTATGTCCAAAGGTTATCATGTAAGCCAACAAGCACTGTTTTTATGCAGACATTTAACCTTGCAATAACAGCTTCTGGAAAGTGTTTCTTGAAGAGAGATCATAGAAGTAGGAGTCATACGGCTGTTTAGATGATAGGTCAGATAGTCAACAAGATAGTGTGAGGCACTGGGGTCTTCCGTATTCAGAGGCACCTAAAGCTTTTGAAGTTCAGGTACTTAGTGATTATGTCTTCATGCTTTTTGATATAAAACTGACTGGTTTTCATCTAGGCAGAACAACATTTTACTCACCAAAATAGTATAATTAGTCTGTGCCGTGATTGCGTCTTTAAATCGTTGCATCTTCTCAGATTCCTGTTGGTGGAACAGAAACAAAACTATTACTGAAAATCTCTCCAGGAAATAAGTTCTTCTCGCAATGAGCCAACAACCAATAGTCAGTACACCCAAAATGCCCCTGGTTATCTCAAAATACCTACTTTATTGCGGTCATTCTGAATGAATGGAAGGCCACTATGGTTCAAAGTTATGATCACTAGCATTGCTTTATTTTTTTGAGGGTCAAATAGGTTATAGGACCTAATCTAAAGCCAATGGAAGTCATGAAGAGACTTTCAATTGACTTAACAGAATTCATATCAGATCCATAGTCAACATAACACCTAATATATTTTTTAAATCATACTCCTATCTGATTGGCAGCAGGTATCACTTAATAAATTAAAAAGCATAATGCACTGTGCCATTACATGTATTGTATTAGTGAACAGAACCAGTTTACTGAAACTAAAATATGATTGGTAGAGATGAGTTGAAGAAAATTCATCTGGTGAAAAAATTCTCAGTAACTGTACACAGGGTCAGTCAATGTAGGTCACCGTGGGCAGTCAGTAAAGTTTGCAACAGATGAAGATATGACTAATTAAATTTTAATATTTAAAAGATACAATAATTTCATAATTTAATCCAGCCTTTCAAAACCATCATGGAAATTTACCACACCAGGCACTAAATCTATTGAGTATCCTTTATCATGATGACAATGACAGTGAGGTTAATGCAAAACAGTATTGATATTTTACCAGCTGGTCAAGAAAATAGCTCCCCTGAGGGAATGGGCAACTAGAATTTTCCAGGGCTGCTTTAACCTTCGCAGTTACTTCACATCTCTGATTACAGAACTGTAAATTTTGACTCCTATCAAATAACAGACTTCATGTCATGGGATCAATTTTAGGCAGAGCTGCTACTGTATATCAAGTGAGATGTTGCAGATTAGGGAGATCTTGAAACAGCCAAAAGTTACTGGCTTCTTTTGTATAGTTCTAAATGAACAGGGAAGCTTCATGTTGCATTGACAGTGAATGATCTTTTGAATAAAGAATTCATTTTAGAAGCAATCCAAGGGTATCATCAGAGACCTTCACAGCACAGAAGTCTCATGGCTCTAGTCTCATGATATCTCTTCATGAGACTAGAGCCAGGCCCTTCGTCCTTTATATAGATTACATTACAAAATGCTGCCTTTAAATCTGATTTACAGTTTCTCAGGCACTCTCTGCAATGTCAGAGGTTCCTCCCTGTGAAGATGGTGTATACTGTATGATATATATTTCCTGTGTTAGATAATCAATCTGACTCAGACGCAATCTTTGGTGATTGTTCAAAACTATCATTTGAAAATCACTTTCTTTGGGATCAGAAGCAAAATATTTTCTGATTTGATTTGGAGTAATGACTACTAGTAAAAAATACTTCAGAGAGTTCAAGGCTACTTAAATCAAAAGATGTGTCTTTTAGTCCAACAAAAACAACAACCCCATTTCATTTCCATTGGTGGAGTGTAGGTTAGCTAAAGGAACTATATTATATATGGGTCTATATAACTATATTATATAACTATATTATAGACTGTAACTATATTATATATGGGTCTAGACTGGAAAAGAATGGTCATATTTGAACAAATGTTTGTGTTTCAAAAAAATATGGGTGAAATATACACAGAGTAATTCAGATGCCTGAATGGATATTCTAACAAAATATCATACTTTATAATCTCCAAGAAAACCATAATTCCATTGGACAGAACTGCATGATGTTTACAGGATTCTTTAGATGGGATAATGACATCATTATCCTCCTGTAGCAGGGTGGTCACCTGTTCCAGCCCTGAAAGGGTGAATGCCCACCCTGGGAGAGGGCTGGGGCTTTGAGAAGAGGCTAGGCTGATTGGGAAGGCAACCACAGCTGGGGCCAGGCCCCAATTAGGCCTCATTTGGCCCTATAAAAGGCCAGTGAGCCAGGAGCTTAACGGTGTCTCTCTAGTTTCTGAGAGGGAAGGGCCTGGTTGCCTGAGGCAAAGGATACTGAGGGTGGAGCAGTGCTGGGGAAGAAGGAAGCTGAGCTGGGGAGCTCAGGCCTGGCGACATCCAGGCTGTGACCTGATACTAGGCCTAAAAGGTACTGAGCTGCAGGGGAAGGTGGCAGGTCCAAACCCCCCTTGCCGATGATGATTGGCTCTGCCCCAAGGAGCTGGAGCTCGTTGCTGACTGGCAGTAACTGCAGACTGAGACCAGGTAGAGTAGAGGGTGTGGGTTCCCCCGGGAGGAGAGACCCAGAGGCAGAGTGTGGGACTGTTGCCAGGGGACAGCACCCCAGGAAAAAAGGCACCGGGGTCCAGGAGGGACATGGAGGCCAGCGGACAGCAAGACACCAGCCTGCAGAGGGCACTCCAGGGTGGAAAGAGCTAATTCCCAGACAACCAGCAGAAGGCACCGCAGGGGTGAGTCATCACGCTGCTAAACCTCCATATTTATTATTTCCAAGGGGTGAGATAAAGATTTGGAAGGTTGGAGGACACAAAATGGGGCACAGGCTGGCAGAGGTGGTTCTAGAAAAATGAGGACTGTGTGGTCACATGTGACATTCTCTTGCTCACTCACATGATGCAGCACAGTTACAATATCTCTGGTGGGTACACTGTCTCAAAGGTGAGACAGTAAAGTACTGGGAGATGATGAAGCTTTGCAAGTGCTGGAGAAGCCAGATTGTTGAATCTGAGTGAACAAAGGGAGGGATAAGAGCCCCCAGCAATCGTTCAAAGGGGCAAGAGAAATCAGATAAAAAATTTGGCAAGAGAATTTGGGGCATCTCTTTTCTGCTAGAGGTTCTGAGAGAATGGGAGCATGCACTGGTGTGGCACCTAGGCACTGTGTGCTGTCCAGGGACAGGGAATGATGCATGGAGAAGGGGCTGTTCTGGGGAACTGCCCCAGGGCTTGCCCACTCTAGACAAATTTCATCTTCCCAGGCAAGATGCATTGTTGACAGTAGCACTGTATCACCATAGAGATTACCAGCCGGCAGAGGCCATTTTCAGCATGATAATGAGTCCTGTGTAGGATTGGTTGGCCAAATTGGAGGAGAGCTCAGGCCAAAGTATCGTGATTACCATTAAAAAGTCATCATTTTCCTAGAGTTATCACACAGTTATGTCCTGTTCTGGAACCACCTCAGCCTTCATATTGTCAGTGGATTTTTAACATGGAGTTTCTGAGAGCCCTGTTCAGCACAAGGTGGGTTTTCAACTGGACAGCTTACAGAGGTGGAAGATGTGGTGGGGGAATGGAAACTGTCACCTCCTTATACAGTTCTCCTGCAACCTCTGGAATTTTGTACATAGGTCTGTACTACACTAAGACTTCTTAAATCACCAGGCCTCGTTGTATCGCAATGTTTCTGTTAAAGTTCTGATAGCTACTTGGAAGCAGCTACCCTGACTATCCCATGCTAGAAGAGGCTCTATACAGATATGTCCAAATTCTGGCAGGGTGACACATACAGGCACCCACCAGAAAATCTGTGCACAGCAGAGGTGGAAGAATCCCCTACAAAACCTGCAGAGAGATGTACTGAGGGGCTTTCCTGCAGACTGCAAAGGGGAGAGCCTGGAAGAAAAATTAGGATAAGCCTGTTTGTGCATGTACACTCCCTGACCTGGCAATTGCATTTTGCCACACACCCAATTCACCAGTGCAAATTATTCATATTCCTGGTAGGCGAATGGAGTGTGTACAGGAGGAATCTTCACATGAGGCAGCTGAATAGTGCAGTTCCAGAAAGTGGCTTTCAGTGCATTATGGAAAGCTGTTTCCTAAGCATGACCAAGATTTAAACATCTAATCTCAGACCTTTCAGCCTGATTGGGTGTACAAGATAAACATTATCTATGTTTGGCAGAAGTGTGGCTACAGAAACAAACAAACCAACTAAAATCTAGTGTATAGTATATGATCCTGAACTTTCAAGTTCAGTGTGAAATTCTCCAAAGAGCAGAACTTGGCTCTGTGGGTATAAATTACAAAAGATTCTGTTAAGTAAGTTTTTTAGACACAGATTCTGTTTCTCATGGTATAAGTATCTGTATCATGCTTTTGAGTGCTCAAATAATAAAAACAAATATTCATATTTAGCATGAAGCTTTAGTTCTCACAGAAATGAGTTTCTACTTCACTATAGTCTATGAGGCCTACATTTTTGTCACCCTTATCTATAGGTAGTAGATTGAGACACAGGATTTTTTTCTTCTGTTTTAAATAAAAGCAAAAGAGAGAGATTAACGTACTGGTAGAGATGACTTGTCATCAATCATTGCTTTTACAAAAGCTGAAACTTCTGAGGTTGCAGACCTAATGTTGTCGACTCTTCCCTTTTCAAATCGGCGTATAGAAGCACTTTCATAGGTAGGAACAAGTCTCCTGTGGCATCTGAGAGAATGAAATAGGAAAAGCAGAGAGTAATTGATTCAGGGAATCATAATGTCAAAAAGAAAAATAGGTTCAGGAGGTGTTATTTTCACAATGCTGATTTTATTTTTGTGTAGTATTTCATTTTAATGTGAATAGCATTGTATAAGAAATTGCCAAAAGATGGATACTATGGCTCTTTCAATACAAAGAGCTGTGTACAGCTGAATATATTTTATTTATGGAGTGCTAGTAAAAAATTACTTGGTATGTAAAAACAAGGCTAATAAAACTAGAATTTACTGAAAGATCTCTAGGACTGTTTTATTAGTGCCACATGATACAATAATTGTGTGATCAATCATTTACATACAAGATTGGAACATGTTTTATTTAAAACAAGAAAAAAATGCATTGCATGTTTTCTATGTGTGTGTATGTCACAGAAAATTAGAAGAGGAAATGAATGCCATTTCAGATTTAGAGCCAAAGGTGAAAACCCAGGTTACAAGCAGAACTATACATGGAAATTAGCATGTTACCATCTGTTTACAGTCCTATGTCCCCTGCTTTTGCAATCAGTGGACTTACTGATGTCCCCACTGAAAATAACTTACAAGTTACTTTGGCTTGTCTACACTACAGTTGAATCAGGGTCCTTCTTATAGCTCAGTTGTCGCCCAATCTATGCAGCAGAGTTAAAATCTATATTATAGTTGTGACCTACCATGCTCTCATAACCAGACTATGGACAGTTCTTTGTTGGCATTATTGGATTTCAGCTAACAAAGTGGGTGAAACAAGCGTGGCATCTGGTCACGTGAAAGACCATTTTAGGATTTAAGTTGATAAGTATAGAGATTGTTGGTGTAATAGGTCTACTCTTAGAAACTCCACAAGGTGTCACTACCCTGGGACATTAACTATCCTGACAGTCTATAAGAGAGCTCTTGACCATGGGAATGCCATGGAGATTAGAAGAGTGAAAAGAGCAAGCAAGATCAGCTCTTGAAGCAAGTGTCAAACCCTGGGATGCCCATTTTGCCTAGGGGAAGCCCAAACACAGCTTATGTCAGCTGTCCGGGGGAAATAAACAGTAACTACTACCCTGCAGTGGAGCTCCAATCCTATATGCTGCTGAGATATTTTCAGAAGGTCTTTGTTGTTCCCTGTGGATGGGGAACTTAGGGCATTATGGCAGGTTGTGCAGGGTACTCAAGCTGCACGCCCTACCGGCAGATGCCATGCACAACAGGTGCTTACTGCACAGGGGAGTGGCTTTCCAACAAAGGCCTAGGGCTTCTCTTTCCCTCAGAGACTTCTGATGCCATGAATGGGGTAGGCAGCTCCCACCCCATTCCATGTCCATCCTCCCTACTGCCCCCGACACAGTAAAAGTGGAGGGGAGGTTGTATGGGAGAGGGAGAGGAAAGGGTGGGAGAGAGGGCAGGCAAAGTGAAACAGAGAGTGAGCGTGAGAGAGACCAAGAGTGAAAGGGGGACTGTGAGTGGTGGAGAGAAAATGATAATGAATTTGGGGTATTTGGGATGAATGAGAAGACACGGAGTGGTAGAGTGGAGAGGCGAAGGGATGAGAGGGGAATAGAATGTGCTTGTGGGTTTTAACTACATCTCAGTCAGTCACTGATTCCTTGCACAGAAAAATAAATGAGAAGTGATGCTGGTGTGCACTGCACAGAACCTCTGGGCCCAAATCCCTTATAGGAAAGGGAGTGGCACCTGGGTCTACTATTCCTGCCAGGGTCTGTATCATTTGTTTATGTATTAGCAGGTGCAGCCTGCCTATGCCTATTTAGACAGGTTGTACTCTTTCTCCAGGACTTCCTTTATGCTAAAGAGTCTACTCAGTCATGTGCTTACTCATTTCAAGCTTTTGGGTGACGTGATTGTGTCCTGTAATTACACACCATTATTAGAGAAGCCCAGAACGGTATTCATTTATATGCTGAATCTGAGCTATAACTTGGATTATAATGGACAGACAAGAGGCTGTAACCATTCTCTGATTTATCTGCAAATGACAATTTGCTTCCCTTCAATTTTTTAAGCTATAGGCTCTGTAACTTTGTAGTAACTGGGGATGTTTTGCTTATTTTTCTAGCTGATTTAAATAGTTCCATTATAATTGTAAAACAAACATATCCCATATGAGAGGGTGTGATACGTCAGAACAAAGTGACTACTATTCTGGGTTTCCATCCTGTTTTTTAAGGACCCCGTCCAGCAGGCCTAACCTTTTATGACAAAGGGAGTTTGGGTACAGGACTGAGCCCTTTGTTTTACTGATTAATTATAAATCTGTGCTCACAATATATTATTCCCATGATTTGATAAACATACCTGTAAAATGCCAGCTGAAGTGCTACTTGAATGTAGGCATCTGGGCTAGTCTTTTGTTTCTTGATAAACTCTTTTCCATAGTTTTCAAATGTATAAGCAATAAAATCTAGATTGTTTACTATCCTAAAAAACAAGCAGGAGTGTTTGTTATAGAGGAAAATGCAAGATTCCCATATCATGTAGTTTTCAAGCAATATTTAGAAAACATTTTCCCCATGTACTGTTCACCACACATATCTCAACTGGCACCTATTGGGTTGACGTTTTCAGTCTAGTGTCTGGTACTTGGCAACTAGTAAATTGTTCTCAACTAACAATCTCTAATCATGCACTATTCAACATGCAGCTTTAATCTTTGGCCCTGCTTATGAGCTATGACACTCATGTAGTTCTGCTCATTTGAGTTGAACCCTTTTTTTCATAGCAATTTTGCTCCTGAAGGCTAAACATGCTCTTTGTTCTAGATTATATATCAGTGAAGCACTTGTATTTAAATAACGGACAGATTAAAAGTCTAATGCAGGCCCTGATTTTATTATGAACTCCCATTTCAAAAAAATTTCACCTTTTTGTTTATTTAGATACAAAACCATTTTTATTTTATTTTTGGTATCTGGAATGAGCTAATGCCTCTCCTATTAGACCTTAAATTTTAAACATTCTGTTACCTGTGCTACCTTATCTAATGGGATAGCAATAAGCAAAGATTTAAAATTGGTCATGTTTACATCAGATGAAAATTAGATCATAAGTTTAAATCTCTCAAAAAACATTTCTTTCATTCGAAGTCATCATGAAAAATCCTGTGCATATGCATTGTGATCTAGAAAGTCCAGCTCCAAAGAACTGGCCTTTGTAGTAATAGTGTAGATACAAGCAAATTAAATGCTTGAATTCAAATTGTCTATTCAAACCAGTTGTTTACATCTCCTCTAAATACATTCCCCCTCACAGGCTTGTCTATGTATGGATCAGATCAAACCATATACCTGTACAAATAGAGGCTATTGTTCACATTTTATGTAAATAATGAATGCTGTATCAAATTTATTTCCAGTGGTATTTGTAGTTATCATTAGCTTCCTCTCTATTTACATGAATGGAATGGAATGATAGTGCAGTTCCTAATGCATTGTATTAACCTTCCTGCCTTAAAGGCCTGATCCTGTGAGGCACTGAGCACCTTTTGCTTTCATGGGAGTTGAGGATGATCAGTATTGAGTGGGATCGGGTTGTATAATAAATTAATTGCTTGGCTCACAACGTGAAGCAGTTCAGAAAAGTCCAGGAGTCTGCTGTACCTTTGAAGCTTTTCTGCTGATGATGCCAAGTGTCCCTGAATTTCTGGAGAGCATTTCCATCTCAATCTCCTTGGAGTAGGAAGCTCACTCACTGAATCAGCTCTGACTAATTTTTTAGAGCTTTCCTTCCTGTAAACATGTCAGAGAAAATACATAAGGGACATGGTAACAACCTATTTCTTATGAATGGTCTGATAGCGGTTGTCTTGATAAATCATGAGTTCCCGAAACGTTGGAGAAACCAGAGTAAGCTCTGATATTACAGATGTTCTGTTTTGCTGGGAAAAATGCACAAATGTAATAGGCCTAATTTTGATGTCACTTATACCAGTCTAAAGCAAGAGTAAATCCAAAGAGCCGATCAGTCTGAGTTGTCTTTAGACACCTGGTTTTTATCTGGGTCTGTTTTCGCTTGTTGGGGCAAAATGAAGGGTGAAACTCCCACTGATATAAAGGCAACTAGGATTTGGTCTGTTAAACAAAAGTGGAGGAAAATTAAAGTCCTAAATTGTTTCAGTGCTTTCTAATGTGCAAACTGCGATTCCAGTTATAAAGAACCATAATCAACAGTGTGAAGTTGTTCAGGGGAGGGGAGGGATGGAAATGTGACTTCACTGTGGGTTTCAAAATAGAGTTGAAGTGGAGCTAAAGCCATAGGGGTGAATTTCACTCTGAAAGAGGATCCCAGTATGTTTAGAGCAGATACCACATTTTTTGTTTTCAGGAACATTCATTTCTTTAAACACTTAAGAAGCCCAATTAATGCAGTTGAGCAAAAAAACCAAACAAACCCAGGATGCCATCCTGTTATGTTAATAATGAAAGAGGACTCACATGTGCTTCAGCAAATGTTCGGTGCACTGTACCAGGACGATCCCATCGAAAGGGGAGTGTTCGCATACAGTGCCACAGACTCCATCTCTTCCCACAACAAACTAGCAAGGGAAATTCCATAGCATAAATAATAAGCATATGATAATGTACTGAATGCACTGTGCTTTGGATAAGAAACAGCAAATATGCTGATGACAGCAACATAGCAGGAGGACATTGTTATTTCTCTGCTGTGTTATTTGCACACGTCTGGAACCTGCTCCCTCCAGAGGTCCACTAAGACCAGACTTGGGAGAGCTTGAGGTTAAAGTGAAAGACTTGGAAAGAAGAGGAAATAGCTGCTCTCATCCTTTTTCTTGTTCTAGATTTCCTAATTTAACCTTTTTTTCTTTCTTTATGTCTGGGGTAAAGACATTTCTGGGATGTAGACAAGATTGATATCTTCTCAGCTGTATGGGTAAAGAGTAGCATCATGAATTCTGCAAGTGATTAAGTGTTAAAAAGGACACATTATACACTTCCTATTCCCCAAGTAGGTCTTGCTTCCCTTGTCTGCCGTCGCTGATGGACAAGAAGCCATTCTGGTCTCAGTGCTAGTGCTTCCCAGCCTCTTGCTTGACATGCTGCTATGACCTCCCCTCTTTACTCTACTGCTTCCCCATCTGACTATCCTGCCTTTGCTCGTTGGTCTATGCCTGATATTCCAAAGGAAATGAAAACCCTCTGTGAGGTACTTGGCCTACTATGGCATGCAGGTGGGTATCCACCCAGACCACTGTGGTGATCAGCCCTGACACGAGACTTGAGTATGCCGTCATTAGTGTGTATCAGAGTACAATTACATGTCTGAGTACAGTAAGATTTTACCTGCATGGGTTTGTCATACCAGCGATTGGCACCGTTTTTATCATATCCTCCCCCATGTAGAAGTTGCAAAGCCATATTTGTATCGTTGAGTTCCACCCCACTTGGGCCATCCAGACACACCAGGCAAATACACCGTTCAATCATATCCAAGGAGTCCCGGTTAGTAGAGTCTGTAGATAAAACATTGACACATTTACAACTGCATCCTATTAGTTGCATTGCAATAGCACCTAGAGGGCCCATAGAATGAGGTGGTGTGCAAATATAGACCATAATCCTGCAGTGAGCTCCAGACAGAAGAGCTCCTCTGTCCTGCAGAGCCCTGTTTCCATCAGAGCTCATTAAGGGATCAGGGGTATAGAGTAAGACAACAATTCCTACTCCAAAGAATTCAGTCTTTTGTGTTAAATTTGTAGTATAACTGTCTTTCTTTTACAGTAGTTCAATAGTATCAGTCTCCAAAAATTGTCCACCTTACCATAGCTCCTGGGGCAAAGTCAAGCCTTTGGTTTTCTTGAAATAACCATGTAGAAACTCAGGTCTACTTCACTTCACTATGGACTTTTTCATCACATCATATTTGGCAGTAAAATGACATCTGTCATTTATTCCCACCACATTGCTTTTCAAAAGAAATATTTAGGCCTATATTATGAGAATTTCCATTTTGGGCTTCTTCACTCTAAGTCTCATGTAATAAGAGACTGGGCTTTTGCTTGACAAAAATTCCAGGGGGGAACATGTGCAGCTAGATGTTTATCAGAGCAGATGTGACCCCTGAGATGTGGCTTGGCAAATATTCCACAATGAAATAACTGGATATCTTCAGCGTCACCCTCTTTCATTAGGTAGTTTTCACAGTAAAATCCTTTTGGAACAAAGAAACATTTATTTGTTTTCTCATTTAGCCTGAAAATTCTCAACTCGGGAGCATGGAAGAAAATCTGCATAGTCAGTAAACTAACAGTTTATTGTAAAAAAACAAAACAAAAAGAGTCTCCAACTTTGCCAGTTTCATGTCAATGAAGAAAATAACTCTACAGTTGAATGCTAAGCTGCTCTCTCATCACTATCTAGAGCAGGGATCTCCAAACTTTATGAGATGAGGGCCATATTACATTTTTGAAGGGGCTTCGCGGGCCAAAGCTACTGTGAAAAAATTAAATATATGCAAATTTGTTTTAAAAAAACAACCCTACTCTACTGTGTCAGTGCTGAATTAAATTCTAAATCAGGTATAAAAGTAGTTGTATAATCAATGTAGGTACTGTGAAATCATACAAAATATTTGTCAATACATTAAAAATAATTTCACATTTATTTTATTTTATTTATTTCTAAAAACTCACAAATTTGTGTCATACAAATACACATATTCAAAAGTTTGGTTGTACTTTGGTAAGAGAAGCTCCAGGATCTCATTGTTGGTTGGGACTGTTTGGTTCTATTAGTGCTGTAGTTAAAGTTTAATAATTATGAAATTCTTAATTTCTATGTCTGCACTGCCCCCCCATTTGCTCCTCCAGCCACTGCTGCGCCCTCCCCCCTCCTTTGCGCCTTCAGCTGCTGCTGCAACCCTCCTCTCCTTTGCTCCTCCAGCCGTGCTGAGGGGGGGTGGGGCACTCACCCCTCCGCACATGGGGCTCCTGGCAGCAGCTCGCACAAGGGGGCAGCAGCGGCTTCTCCACGTGCCTGCTTGGTGTGCCTGCCCATCTGGGGGGCTGGACAAATCAAAGCCACAGGTTAGCCATAGTTTGGAGACCGCTGGTCTAGAGGACAGAGCCCTGCACCGGCAAATGGGAGACTTGGGTTCTGGTTCCAGTTCTGGCATGCTGGGGAACCTTAGGCAAGTCATGTCATTGCCCCGTGCCTCAGTTTCCCCATCTATAAAATAGGGATAATGATACTTATCCCCTTTTGTAAACCACTTTGAGATCTACTGATAAAAATGCCAGAAAAGAGCTAAGTGGTGTTATAATTTGAAAATGGAAAAATATGAAGTTAAGGTTTGGGGTTTGTTTCATGAACACTTTTTATTGCGTAAGAAGCTATGCTCCGCTTCTCCTGCATCCCTTTCTGTCTCTGATGCACTTTGAACTAAATGCACTTATTTTGGTTTTCAGTCCATACTTCTCTCTCCCATTCTGTGTCTGTCTCTGTCTGTCTGACTCACACTCTAAGGGCTTGTCTTCACTACCGCGGGGTAAGATCGATTTTATGGCGATCGATTTATCGCGTCTTGTGAGGACGCGATAAATCGATCGCCAGCGCTGGCCCCGTCGACTCCGGAACTCCAGCTCCCCAGGAGGAGTAAGCCGGAGTCGACGGGGGAGTGCGCCGCCGACTGCCCTTGCCGTGAGGACGGGAGGTAAGTCAGCTGCAGATACGCAAACTTCAGCTACGTGATTCACATAGCTGAAGTTGCGTATCTGCAGTCGATCCCCCGCCCTAGCGAAGACCAGCCCTAAAGGTGATGTGCATAGGATTTTTTTTACAATTGGGCTTGTGCTCCCTTTTTCTTCTTTGTGATGGATAAAGGCATGAATGGTTTGTTTCTTTTATTTTCGGTGTGGCTTTTAACTCCAAAACATTAGGAATGTAAGTTGTAGTCTACCCTGGGAAGTGTCAGAAGTGTTTATTCTTAGCTCTTAATCCCTTCATTGAAAAGGTGAAAGTGTGGCATCTTTCACAATGTCCATGCTTGTATTCCAAGGTATATTAGTCAGTGATTGACATTAAATGTTTTTATCAAAATCAAACAATTTCATACACTCACTTAAAATCCCTCTTAACAGCATAGCTTCCCCTCTCTTGCTTCATGTAATGTTGTCATTTACACTATCTCTTCAGTCACCATGCAGTGAAAAGGAGGACGAAAATGTGCAAAGAAGAAAAGGCTACACAAGAGACTGAAAAGAAAACAAACAGAAAAGGACGTGAGAGAAAATGGAAGTGAGGAACTATTCTGGGAGTTTGGGTAAAGAGGTGCACTCCTCCACTAGCTTAAATCAAAGGGCAGTTTCAACAAGAAATAGTTAGGATCCACTGGTTTAAAGTGATGAAGAGGTCCAGGTTGTGAGCCCCCTGCTTGCTGTACTGAACAGTTACAGGAGTAGTATAATTGACTCAGTTTACCCACAGGAGCAGGCCTATGGCTCACGTAAAGTGCTCAGAGTCTGACTCATAGAATTTCTGTGTGGTCTTACACATAGACTTTAACCTCGAAATTTTAATGAAGAGATACAATGAGCTTGAAGAACTCATTTCTATTTAGACTACAAGCCGTGGCTTCTGTTAAATTTAATTAGTTCCCTTGCAGCATGCACGATACACCATACATACAGAGCACTTTGTTGCTGGGCATTGGCTTTAAAGCTACCATGGCACTTCTTAAAAGAGCAGGTTCTTACCCATACATCTCTTCTTTCCCCAGCGAGTACCATTCTGAGGTGTCCCACATACTATATTTCACTAGTGCTATGTATGCATTATTGTTATGTCGATTAGCATTATTTAAGGTAGTAGATGCTATATAAATGATTAATGTTGTTGTTTGTATACAGAAGTCGCCTAATACTATGGATACAAAAAATGGCTGGATAGCAAATTACAAAACTGCTGTCCATGTTTGCTTACTATTTGTTCGGTGTTTTGCTTATGTTACCTCACAGGCTTATGCATTTATTACAGCTGCTGCCTACACACCAGCAACCCTCACTCTGACATATGGATTCAGGGCTGTGATAACCTAGGTTTTTAAAGTGAATAAAATGAGACTCCCATGCTAGAAACAGCAAAGCAATGGGAAAATGCCCTTACAAATGAACCAGACCATGTCCAGAGAACCAATCAGTCAAACACTGACAATTTTATCATGTAAGCAGAAAATGAACTGAACAAGAACTCATCTACCATGACTTGGGATGGGGAAGAAATTCTAGAAGGAACGAAAACAAGGGGCTAGCAGAGAACAAAATCTGCGTGAACAGTTTGTTCTTTTTAACTTCCATAACTAACATACAGAATTGCATTTAATATGGTAAATCAAACTTTCTAGAGGAACTATTTTTTTAATAGGAAAAGAAGGGAAGGGAATCATGGGCCTAATTTAGGCACTGTAGGTGAGACTGCAACTCTAATAACTTTAGTAGATTTGCAGTTGCTTATACCAGATCTGAATTTAGACCTCTGTATCTTATTAGCTTTGCGACTTGAACTGCTAGTTAATTACTGTGTGTGTATAACAATGGTGATCGGTGTCCCAGTATGACACTCTATAGCTCCTTTGCACCCACACCCTCTTAAATACCCATTCTTCCTTATTTATTTAACTGTCTAATCATATAGGTCAATCACCCCCATTTCCCCATTCCCATCATATCTGAATGCCTCTCAATCTCTCATATGTTTATTCTCACAATACCCCTTTCACTGTAGAAAACCCATTGCTGCTGCTTTGCTCCCTTGCTCCCTCCACTGAAGAACTGTCACTGGCTGACTCTTTCAGTCTGCCCCACCTCCCACTGTAGACCATCACCTGCATTTAGATGAGTTTGTTGCCAACTCTTGTGTTTTTATTGCAAGTTTTTCAATATGGTTAAGGTAACTAGGCTAGGATTTGGGAGATCTGGGTTCAATTCCCTGCTCCGTCACAGACTTCCTCTGTGGCCTTGGGCAAGTCATTTAGCCTCTCTGTGCCTCAGTTCCGCAACTGTAAAAATGTTCCCCGTGCCTCAGTTCTCCATCTGTAGCAATGACTTACCGTATTAGAAGCCCTTCTCTGCTTCACAAGGGTGTCATGAGGATAAATGCATTAATGATTGTCCTATCCTTTGAGATGCAAACCTCTATCTAAGTGGTAGGTATTATTATACTATCACTTAGAGAAACAGCTCCTGGAAACAGATGATTATCTGAAAACTCTCAGCCTCATTTAAAAAAAAAAAGTTTCTGCCCTCATAGCTGCAAAGAAAAGCCTGAAAAACTGGTATGAGTGTACCCTACAGGCTCAGAAAACAGAAGGCAAAGATTTTTTTAAAAAAAAAAAAAAAAACCCTTATGCTTTTTAAGCCAATCTCATGACTTTTTTTGATGTCTGGCCTGGGTTTTTTAATGCTTGGAATTGGCAATACTGTGTTTCTGTTATCTTCCAGAAAATGGGAATAATTGCTTTTAAAATAACAAAATCAGGATAAGCTATACTAGCTCTTTCTGCAAATGTTTGGAGCAACTCAGCTGACTGGTTTGTCTTTCCTCTTTTGCTGAAATTCACTAATTCAGTAGCTATGATTTTTTTTTATCCAACTATTAATTGTTATGTCCTTTTAACTCTTTTTTTCCCTGTGACATCGGAACGACTACGGATCTCCATCCACTAAAGGCAATAAAACTGCTAGGTGTTCAAAGTCAGCCCTCAAACATATTTTAATATCTCAACATCTGCTTTGACTCGCTGGACGAAGGCATTTCCTGGAAGTCTTGCCAAACTCCAACAGCATGAGAGTGCCATGGCCATGTTGACATTTTATTTGGTTTTAGAGCATTGAGATCTATGAGACCAACATACTCAGAGAATTGGTATTGGGATAGAAAACTTTTCATACCAAGGTTACTGGTATGAATATGACATGGGTTGATAGCTTGGGGATTTGAGAAAGTTATTGATGCATCTTATGCTGTCTCTGATTCATTAGCTTCAGTTTCCAGTGCTGTGAATCCGGTATACTTTGTAAACATAAGACAAACTTTTTTTCCTTATTGGAAGCACACTGTGATCAAAGGATAAGCTCTTTGTTATGAGAGAGGAGCAATAAGAGGGCATGAAATATGTAGTTATATCCCTTGAATACATGCAGAAGTAAAATGTGTATTTCCTTCTGGCACAGACTCAAAATGTATAGCAAGCAGAAAAAATGTATACAAGGAGCAGACCAATTGTGAAGCAGAATGAAAAATGGATTTAAAGGAGCTATGGAAAACGGGGAAAAAAGTAGCAATGTTTTAAAGAAAATGTTCTCTTTCTACAAGTTCATACAAAAATGGCCACCATTTTGTTGTATGCAAACTTGTACCCCCAAATGTTGTGATATTTTGATAAAGCCCTGAACAAAAGCCTATTGAAGCCAATGAGAATCTTTCTGTTGATTTCAATGGGTTGTGGATCAGCTCCTTAATTACTATTTTTCCATCTAAAAAGAGCTTAGCATCTTGGCGAACTTTTGCCTCAGCAGAAGGGCTCGTTTAATAATAATTCTGAAATGACGCCTGTACTTTGTATTTTGGTGGCCGATGCAGGTTATAATTAGTGACAAAAAGAGTGAACATTTATTTCACCATAGTATTTACAGAATTTCCTGCATGTAGAATAGAAAATACCACAAATGCTGTGGTAAACTTAACTAAGAAAACCATTTTTTCCCAATGTAACCCAGGATAGTTTTAATTTGAAATAATTGGCAATTGACTATCAATCCAATAGGAAAAAATAAAGGAAGTAGGTTTGATTTTTGGGATCGAACTTTCATAGTCATCATATGCACTAACATCTACATAACATTTACTTGTGCAAAATCTGTTTGTCTTGGGTTTTGCACATCCTTTCCCATGCCTCCACATACAGATGCTCTAATCTCTCACCTGAACAAGTAGGTGTCAATACTTGAAAAGGGTTTGCATGCATAAAATTGCACACAGAAACAGAGTCTGGTTTTGCTCATATACATTCCAGCACTTGGTTGTGATGAACAATAGCATGAAACCTCTGAGGTTTGAAGCCTTCTTTCAGAATCTGGACTTTTAAATAATTTTTTTTCCATCTAGATTCCCTATTTGTCAGCTTAGATGGCCTCTCTCTCTCTTTGCTGGTATCTAAACCAGAGAATTCTCTCAGAAATTCACTGGAATTTCTGTGTTTACGTAGTGATTATTTACAAACCACACCAAGAGAAATGTTGCTTGCTGCTCAGGAATTTGGAGGAAGGGAGCTCAGAGAGTGAAAGGGTGCTGCAAACACAAGACTCAACAATGAAAGCAACTGAATACTTAGCCAAAAGTATTGAGCCATTGAGTAAGCAAAGTTAACTGACTGGAAAGAAAAATCTGAATATCCGAGAATCAAATCATAGCCAAGAACATAAGCTCTTTGGGCATTCCAACAAGCTGGCACATTGCCAACCCAGTAGAATTTGCAGAAGATGGCATTCCTAAACACAAGTGAATTTTAGTGCAGGACAATGGTATCAGATTGGCACTTCCTTGATAAGATATTCTCTAGCCGCAGAACAGATACCACTGCTGTAATAGAGAGTAAGCTGTAGGGAGCTGCAGAGTCAGCCCTCTACAAAGGCAATGTTCCTGGGGATCCTGAGTGGATGAAAACACAATGAGCCAGATCCTTAGCTGATTAAAATTGGCTTAACTTCCTCTGAAGTCAGTGGAGTTAGACTGATCACACCAGTTGATGATCAGGTTGAATACGAAGAAAACACTACAGGAAATGAGCCCAATAATGTTGATTATAAGAAAGATAGAGAATTTTCCAGTCTACACTTAACACTAATTTATAGGTAGAAGGCCTCCAGAAAATCATTTCTATACTATGCATTCTTATAGAAAAGTTAATGCATAAATTCCATTTTTCTTGTTTAGCTGTAATGAGGGCTGAGGGTGGGTGGATTGTATGAAAAGCCATAATCAGTAATCTGCAAGGGAAATGGGTATCTTCCTCTGGGGAAATATTTTGAAATGACAAGCTGTTTGGTAAACTCTAGCGCGTTTCTAATAGTAATAGCACAAATAGTATTCTTCCTAGTATCTCTGAGCCAGAGATAAAGGGATGATTTAGCACTTTTCAGAGAGGAAGAGGAACTCCAACATTGTTCACAGAGAAAGATAAATAGGAAAATCTCCCTTACCTTGCTTCAGTCTGAACACGGTTTAAAACATAAAGTGCTAGACTATCCAACACTTGCTAAAACCTATGGATGCATTGTACTCATTATCACAGTTTGACCATGAAGAAACAGACAAATCACAGACTCTGATGGCATGTTCAGAATTTATCAGATGAAAGACAAAGCATGGGATGAAATCTACCTACATGGTATTGCACCTGGAATTACCTAGCTGAAGGCTCAAAATCATACTTTCTATTCCTCTGTGTGATGATACATCTGAATGCTTACAAGAATTGAACTTCCTTATGCTAGAGGGATTCAACAATAGGACTGAGATTTTAGCCATCTATTTGCCTTAAGGATCACCTCCCATCAAGGACAAGTGATGATGATGAGGATGAAGAAGAAAAGGTTAGGGTTGCCGCTGCTAACCTTTCATGAGGATTGTCCTGGCCTCTGCCCACTCGGTCCTTCCATCAGATGTCAGTAGACCAATTGGAGGCAGCCTCTCTTCTTCGTTCTCTGCCATTTTGACTATCTTTCTTAACTGAGTAAACAGGTCCCCTTCGCTGAGACGGCGAAAATTAATTACAACATCCAAAACAAAGAACTGCAGGGAAATGATAAAAGTCAGAAGGATCACAAACAGATTATACTGAGCTCTGTAAGAAAACATCTCGCTCAATGTGGAATGACCTGGAGGTACTGCAGCTCTGCACAGTGAGAATTATATGGCTGAGGGAAGTGATGTGCTAACATGCTGGGTCCTGATACTGTGCTCTCACCTGTGTTTGATACCAGTGCAACTCCACTGACTTCAGTTGAGTGGCTCCTGGTTTACAATGAAGTGAGAGCAGAATAAGGTGTACATTGTTTGAATAAGATTAAAAACACCTGAGCAATTAAAACCAGGAAGCATGTTAATAATTTCCATAATCCCAGCTCTTTTAAAAATAGCATAAGGATATGCAATACTGTTACATGTGGAACCCACAGAGCTTTTTATAACCTGTTTGTTATGTGCTAAGTTACGCTGCTTGCTCTCTAAAGTTTTGCCAGCACTCAAAAGCTGGCCATTAACAATAACTGTAGAAGATTCAGTGATCTATTGTGGATCGACAAACAGCCAGATGTCTGGATGCTTTTCCAGATTAATTCAAACCACCTTGACAGAGAAACTGACAGGGTCAGATTAAGACCAGCTGGGACCTAGATCTACCAGAACTTCCTCCTGCCAAAAATTAAACAAAAAAACCCGACCAAACAACAACAACAACAAATCCACACCACAAAAAAGATTACCCAGATTCTTTCCCTCTGATTTCTGACTCTGATCATCCTCCTTCAGCCCTGACAAATAGACTTTTACTACCAGTTCCTTCCCCATAGAAATGTCTTTCCTCACTCTTCTCACCACCCATAGGTTCCTTAATCTTCTGCCCTCCCATTATTATTCTGACTGGCTTGTTGTTTGGTTAGGCCCACACAGGCTGGCAGGCAGGGATTCCAAGGATGCTGTCTTAGTCCATCCAGAAAATGTTATGAGTACAGGAGTTCTCATGACATTGCCAATGATTCTGAAACTTTGGCTTTTCATTTGATTTAGAAAGAAAGCAAAATTCAAAATGTCAGAATTTTCTGTGGAAGAGAAATCCTATTTTGTGACCAGCTCTGTTCCTTACAATACAGTAAAAAAGGCAAAATCTTTGCACTATATTGTACTAAATGTCATGGACTTGCAAACAAATGCTGTGTGGGAGGAGTACTGTACAAGGTTTCTTCTCCTCCCACCCTCACTCTAAATTATAGAGACTGGACACTATGCAGTATGCCAATATATCCAAGAGAGTTTTCAGGTGAAAATATAAACATTTCAGCAAATGCACTTCATATACATCTGTTTGTCAGTGGTGTTGCTTTCCTGTTTGCTAAGTGTTTTTATTTGAATGGAAACTAAATTAGCATTTTCCCCAGTCCCAGTCACTCCTCGCTGCATCAGTATACTCAGAATGTAAGCTGGGCTAGGAAGGAAAAAACACTATGGGAGCTTCTTGTTAAAAAGTTGGCAGCACATCACTGATAAGAACTGAGTAGGGGCTTCAGGACTGAGTCCAGTGCCGCCATCTGTTCATTCAATAGTATCCTGGATCAATGATCGTATTATATTGTTATCAAGCACATTTATGCATACTGAAGGAAAGAGGAAAAGGTTTAAAAACAAAATGCCTACTCACCTGATTGTTACAAGCAACAATGATGTGCTCTGGTTCTGGCATTATGCTGCTTTTCTGGGCCACAAGAGTATCTTTGGTATGGCCTGGAAGGCGATAGGAAGAAAAGAGTCCATAGTATTGCTTCATACAGAGAGGATGGCCAGAGAGCTGTCCACGAGCAAAATCAACAGGTATAGCATTGCTGGAGAAAGAGGAAAGAAACAAAGCCAGAGAAAAGTAGAAAGAGAGAGAGAGACAGAAAGGAAAAGAAGTCGAATCTGTCCTTTGTTCTGTTATAATTAGATGAGGTACAATACAAATGGAATAATAAAAACAAGATTACAATGTAAGGAAATAGATGAATTCTCATACCAAAGTTAAATACATCATTCCTGGCATATTCATGCATATTCATTAAGCAACTGTATTTGCTTTCAATGAATATGTGTTGGAGACTCAGACAATAGCAGGGCATGCAAATCAGTGACTGCAACATATATTCATCATCAGTGAATATACGGTACACTTGCATTTTTCATAATCCAGTATAAAATCTTTCACGTATGTAGCCCCTGCTCATCCAAAAAAACAAACAAAAAAAACGGGGGGGTGGGGGAAAAGCCTGCTTTCCACCAAGAATCCTGAGGTATTAGTAGGGAGCGTGCTTAGAAGGGACCCTCAAAACTCTGTAGGATAAGTAAAAGTCAGTTGAACATCTGAACACCCTAGAAAGCCATGTGTGCTTTGTACTAGAAGTTCAGGCTAGAGTTGCTTAGAATGTTTAAGGGAAACATCTCCACCTCTGGAAATCAGTAGAATGGGCAGGATGGAGGGGAATCATCTGGACAATGAGGAATTACTTTAACCCTGCCAAACAGCTTTGGCCCTTAGAGTGACACATGAGGGAAGTAAATGATGAAATTTAGCAGCTGAATCCTTTTTGATTGCTAGGAGTCCGGCAACAATACACACTAAAGTGCCTCTTTAGTGACCAGAACAAAATCTGATTACTTTGCTGTAGAATATTTTCTTTGCTGATTGTGGATTGTAGGCAGGGCTGACTCCAGGCACCAGCGCAGCAACTGTGTGCCTGGGGCGACAAGTCGCAGGGGGCGGCCTGATGGTTGGACTTCGGCGGCGTGGCTGTGGGAGGTCCACAGGTGCCACGGATTCGGCGGCTTTTCAGCGGTGGGTTAACAGAAGCCGCAAGACCCATTGATGTGCCACCGAAGGCAGCCTGACTGCTGCACTTGGGGCGGCAAAAACCCTAGAGCCGCCCCTGATTGTAGGACATTGTACTATTAATGCAGTAGAAACTAATGTATTTGTTATTCTAGGCAGGGGGCAAAGGGAAATGGCAGGTCTTGTGGTTAAGATACTAGACCAGGAGAAAGTTGTCTAATTTCCAGGTCTGCCATAGACTTCCTGTATGACTTACTTCCTCAGAAAAGACACTTAATATCCCTGTTCCTCAGGTCCTCATCTGTAAAATCGGGATAATAATTCTTCCTTTCTTTCCACTCTCCACCTTTGTCTTGTCTATTTAGACTGTCAGCTCTTTGGGCCAGAGACTGTCTCATATGTTCTGATGCAGTGCAAAGCCCAATGGATTCCCAATCTCATTTTGGGCCTATTTTTACAAGAATAGAAAATAATAACAGTGATGATAAGAGAGCCTATGATGATGATGATTTTAGGATGGGAACATTATACTATATTGTTCTGACAACAAAACTTACACTGATTTAATATGTTAAGCTATGTTCTTGTATTATAATATTTTTGTCTGTCTAAGTTAGACTTTGTTTGAAATACTTTACCCAGGCAACTGGGCTATCTACATAGCTAAAACTACACACAAGTAAAAGTTGTGTTATCTGGCACTTTATCAACTAGAAAGCTCTATTAACTGGCATTTCTGATATTTCCAAATCAGGATCTTGCAGATTTGTAAGTGCCTTCTGAATCATCAAAGATTAAATTATGTTCAGTTAGTTTTAGTGTTATGTGTATTGTTAGTGATCTGGGTGTCTGCCATCACTGCCCACAGTGATATGTACTGCCATAAGATAACCTGCTGTATAAAAAACTTTACCTGTATACACCTAAGTGCTTCAAGAAACCAACCACTCTCCAGTGTACCACTACTACTGGACTGGTGAGTACCTGAATACTATTTTATACTTTATTTATTTTATTGTATTCTATTTCTTTGAAAATTCGTATTCCATTGATAAGTGTAATTCTTAGTTAACCGGAATTTTTGACTAACTGCTACCACCATTTCGGTAACATGCTGGATAACAAAGCTTTTACTGTACTTTGAGAATTTATGAACCACTTTTGCATACTAGTTTTAGGCCTATTGTGTTTGCCCATGCAGTGATTCAAAAGATGCTAGGATTACATTGACTATCCTACGGCTGTAGCAGGGCAACAACAGACATTGGAATATTAATAGTTTTTAATTAGAAATATTAGTGTTGGTATCCAAAGGTGAGCAACAACAGTAGAACTTCAAAGAATTATTAAAGCGAGGCAAGGAATACTGTGATGTGTCTTCTTTAAATCAAGGAACACAGGTCAAAATATTAAAGATAAAATGTTACATCTTTGCTAAGCAATATGTATTCCTAGCTCTTCACAGATGCATACCGTGCTGTCATGTAAAGATGTAGTGACAAAGTAGTTTATAACATGTCAACATCTGTATTTTTAGATATGCAGATATGGCATACAGTTCTATAGTTTATCTTAGACAAAAGCACATGTTCCTGAGCAACCAAGTGTGATAATGGAGCAGGTCCTCAAGGAATCCATTTTGAAGCAGTTTGGAGGAGAGGAAGGTGATCAGGAACAGTCAACATGAATGATCTAGAGAGGTGGTGGAATCTCCATCCTTAGAGGTTTTTAAGGCCTGACTTTACAAAGTCTTGGCTGGGATGATTTAGTTGGTGTTGGTCCTTCTTTGAGTAAGGGGTTAGAGTAGATGACTTCCTGAGTCTCTTCCAACCCTAATATTCTATGATTCTATAAGTTTTTGAATAGTTTCAGACTTTGAAGTAAAAAATCCAATAACTCCTTCAAATTTCTTTTCTTATAGTCAATTCACAGGTAGTAAGACTAGTGTGACCACATGTCCTGATTTTATAGGGACAGTCCCAATATTTGGTGCTTTTTCTTTTATAGACACCTATTGCTTCCCTCCCCTCCCCATCCCATTTTTTCACACTTTCTATCTGGTCACCCTAGGTGAGACCTCAGATGGCTAAATATCAACTTTGCCTTTCACTGGCTCAACTGAGTGCTGGTCAGGATGCGTGACAAAGGGGCTCTCATCCCATGATTGAAAATGTTCCCTTTCTCTGCTATGGTGCAGTGTACTGTGCACTGGTTGTCTGCCACATTCCACTCTTTGAGTGGATGCATTTCAGTGGTACTGCTGGAATGTAGTTTGTGAAATTCTTTTGGATGAATGGTGCTATATATGTAAACTACTGTTATTAATAGTACAGTTCTCAATGACTGCTAGAGATATTTTCCTACATTTACATTTTCCATGTACAACAGGAAAAATTGATTACTACTTTTTTGGTTAAATACCAGTAGTAGAACCTGGGTGTGATTAGCCTTCCTCTTGTGGGGTTTATTATTTTGGGATGGGGCAGGGGATGTCTATTAACAAATTAATCATGGTGGAGAGGCAAATATCAGAAATATGGAAAATTGTAGAGATACTTGTGAGGGAGTTTGCCAAACCGGTGATTCTCAAGTAATATGTAGGGGTGTAAGCAAACTTTGCTACAACACACCACACAGCAGAAACACTAACCCAGGAACCAATCCCTGCAACAAACCCTGTTGCCAACTCCGTCCATATATCTATTCAAGGGACACCATCATAGGACCTAACCACACCAGCCACACCATCTGGGGCTCGTTCACCTGCACATCTACCAATGTGATGTATGCAATTATGTGCCAGCAACACCCCTCTGCCATGTATATTGGCCAAACTGGACAGTCTCTACGCAAAAGAATAAATGGACACACATAAGACATCAAGAACTGTAACATTCAAAAACTAGTAGGAGAGCACTTCAGTCTCCCTGGACACTCTCTAACAGACTTAAAAGTTGGCCACTCTTCAACAAAAAAATCTTCAAAAACAGGCTTAAATGAGAAACTGCAAAACTGGAATTAATTTGCAAACTTGACAGCATCAAATTAGGCCTGAATAAAGATTGGGGTGGCTGGGTCACTACAAAAAGTAATTTTCCCTCTGTTGATCCTCACCCCTTCTTGTCAACTGTTGGGAATGGGCCACATCCACCCTGACTGAATAGGCCTTGTTAGCACTGACACCCCTCCTTCCCTTGGTAAGGCAACTCCCATCTTTTCATGTGCTGTATATTTATACCTACCTACTGTATTTTTCACTCTGTGCATCTGATGAAGTGGATTATAACCCACAAAAGTTTATGCCCAAATAATTTTGTTAGTCTCCAATGTGCCACAAGTACTTCTTGTTATTTTTGCTATGACACTGCCACACATTGATTTGTGGTTGGAGAGGATGGACTCCTCAGGCAGGTCTGAAACAGTCACATTAGTCATATTTTTATGTTGTTCTGTAGGTTGAACTGGATATCTGACAGATTACTGACATTACTTAGGAAGAATCCTCATCTGGCACCTCATATTGTAGTAATAAAGGAGAAGCATGAAAAGCTATCATGGCGTTTCCAAATCTACCATACCTGAACCATTTCAGTTCCTAACATTAGAGTGGTCCAATCAATTATGGCCTAATGTAGCCTGACTTAGGACACCTCCAAGCATTCCTAATCAGAACTCTTTATATTTGTAGTCAGTCAGTGATTCTATTTCCAAAATACTTACGTATCCAGTAAAGCTTTATAATCCAGCACTCCTGAAATGAGATTAGCAGCAAACCTGTAAGTAAAAAATAGAAATAACCTCACTCTTTGCCATGCAACAACATGGTGCTATTTCTGGGAGTTCATCCCGAGCCTGAGAAGGCCCATAAAAGATCAATTATACTCTACAGCAGTGGTTCTCAAACTTTTTTTTTCTGTGGCCCACTTGAAAATTGATGAGGGTCTCAGTGCCCCTCTTAATGATCTTTCCAAATGTTGTTTGTACCGTTAGCTAACTATTGTAATGCACTTTGGATAAAAGCACTATATAAAAAAAATATTATTTTTTGTTCTACAAATAAAAGCACAAAACTCATATTTTAATATCAGTAGTTTTACCTTTCTATTGTGATGGATGTGCTCTCTCTCCTCTGCCATGGCAGCCCTCAAGCTGGGGCTGTGAAAGAGAGGGGTCTCTTCCTTACCACAGCAGCCACAGAGCTGAGGCTGGAAAAGAGGGCCATGTTTCCTGCAGCCCTGGAGCTGGAGAAAGTTGCCTTTTTCTCTGGCCACCGCAGCCCTTCATGTCCCAAATTCCCTCCATCCCCTCTTCGCACTTCACTTCCTCCTCCCACCTATCTCTTATTCCCCCCAAGGCCACCACCTCACCTCACATGTGCATCTTCTCTAGGGTACAGGCACCTAATTAGTGGAGCCACGCTTGCACGGCTCCATTAATTAAGTGGGTGGCCCTTCATTCTCTCTTGTGCGGCCATCCAGGCATGCACGTTAGAGAGAACTATCTGTGACCACCTGAATGGAGCTCACGGACCACAGTTTGAGAACCTCTGCTCTACAGCATGACAGAGACTGTCTCTTGGCAAGAACAGAAAAAAATTATGATTAATTTTAACTTACATATGCAGAGGAAGAATTAGTTGACTAGTATATATAATTAGTGTAATGTATTTCTATGAGCATAGTGCCTAGTCATGGACCCCGTTGTACTAGATGCCATACAAACACAGAACAAAATGACAATCCCTGCCCCACAGAGTTTACAATCACATAGTGATGATCCCTACTTAACAATTAAGCAAAATTAGACTGGATACCACAAGAGGATACTTGGAAGTAGTTGTCTACAGTTGTGGGCTGCATCCTTGATTGGAGTCTCAGCAATATAAATGCTTAAGTACTACCTGATATATTGAGGTACTTGCTATCCTGAAATATATACTCTTGTTCCATGGCTGCAGGGCAGGAACATTATTTCCTCAGACCTATGTTTCTGAATGGGATCCTCTGTGCTAAAAGTGTTTGCTTGTTACAGGTCATATGCATTAAGGAAATGCAAAACTTAGTTTCACAGAAAAGAATGTGCACAGAGAATCTATTCAGTAACAAGAGGAAGCACATTTATTCTAATGTTTAGAGTAGGTTTAAAAAAAGACATGGAGCTCTGTCTATGCAAAATGTTAATATATTACAGATCAGCTTCAAGGTTCTGGTTGTTTTTAAAGTGCTAATTGCATAAATTCATGTACAATTTACTCTTTCAGTAATGTGCAGCTGGAAAGTGCTAAAAGCAAAGAGGAAATCTCCAATATTTTAAAGTAGATTAGCTTTGTATTGCTGTTTAAAAGGGGGAAAATGATTTGACAAAGGTTGAGAATTGGAAGCTTACTTTTTAAATAGCATCTGGGGATGTATATTGTGTACTTGGCTTATATAAACTTTGTTTATTCCTTACATTTTCACTTTTTAAAATAAATTTAGCCACCCTTATATTCATTTGGGAAATGGTCAACACCAAAAATATTCTTTAGATGCTGGTGATTTTAGAAACAACAGGGCTGCAGAAATCATTGGTTATACATGCAGCAGCAAGTATAATGAGGAGTAATGCAATTACTTTTGATATAAAGTAATTTTTGAAAACACTGTCTGTTAAAGGGATCCTTCTCTCCCACTGCCCCCCCCACCCTGTTTTCTTATCCTTCAGTCAGTTCTGCTGTTTGTACATAGCCTAATTCTTTATGAGCCCCAGAAATGATTTTCTTCTAGCTCATGTTTTAATATTGTATCTCCAAGTTCTTTTCTTTGGACTCTGCAGCAGCCTTCTCCATTAATCTGTTATCCTGATCAATGACAACAAAGCACTCACTGTTGTTTTAGAATGCATTGTATCATATTGTTGGAGGGTGCTGATTTCTCGATACTAGTTCTTTGTATCCCAATTGTTTCCATTGCCCTTTCAGGTTATTTTGACGCTAGCAAAGTTAGTGCCCACTTTCCAGCACTCGTGCAGCTTTGGGGTATATGGTGGTAGACTGGGTAGTATACTAACTTTTGGGCTTATATTTTTCCCTACTCACTAGTCCCCAAGAGATGCTAAACTGAGAACAAATGTTTTTCCTGCATGGCACAAAGAACTCAGACTAGGGTGGCTGATATGCAGAGCTCTGCTAGAGCTTGCTAAATTCTAACTGTAGCATATTGGAGACTGTTCCACTCTAAACAACATGCATGGAGTCAGGATTTCTTTTCCCAGCAAAGAACTCTGATTTGGGAAAGTATCTGATGAGCAGTTTAAGATGCTTCACAAATATCTCTAGTTTTAAAAGTTCCACCATTATATTTTGTCTAAAATGATAAATGTGATGGAAAAATTTTCTATTTAAAGTATAATTAAGGTTTCTGTGTGAGTGAAAATTAGAAGCTGCCTATAGCCAGTATTTACGATAGGGAACAGTTTAATGACTGGCACCCTCATTTGTTCAAACAAGCTTGTTGTCTGTTTACCAGAGAAGCAAATTTAAAGGATTTTTCTCAGAGGCAAAAGCTGTGGACTTTAATACGTTACCTCAGCTGATCATTCACATCCTTGAAATATTGACGAGCAAAGATAATTGCAGGGCTGGAATTGACTGGAAGAGCCAACCGGTTGTTGAGGTACATGTCATCCAACCAGTAGTTAAACACCTAAGGTAAGGGGAGCAAACATCTTACAAACAAGTCAGATTGTGTGTGTCTGTGTGTGTGTATCTGTGTGTAGTTGGTGGCACTATGAAGCAAATGCGGGCTTTGATTAATGGGGCCATTAATCATATTCAGTCTAGGCTCAGTGGTCTCAGCTTACTCTAAATCAGCCACAAATCCATTATCCTATCATTTAATCTATGGTAATTTACAGGGTGCACCATAAAAAAATAAACAAGTTTATTGTATTGTTACCTATATTTGTTCACAGCAAAGTATTTTTTAAGGAACAGTGGTAAGCGTTTATTTCTTAATGCCACCAACTGTATGTTTTAAGATGGGTAGAATTTAACCAGTGTAAGTTTTCCTTATGGATACAATTGCTACAAATTTTGGTTGATATTGCCTAGATGCTATTTTTATTATCTATCAAGCATCTTCAGTGTACTTACTTCTGTGCAGTATGTAGAGGAATACATAGCCCCAGTGAGTTAAATAATCTAAGGCCCTGATCCTGCAGATAATAGTGGATGGGTGGAATCCTGAGCCTG